>OZ024709.1:10631969-10711740 GCA_964016945.1 Microplitis deprimator | reverse complement strand
AACGAAATTTATTAAATAAATTTTAGCCAAAAAATTTGACATTCCAAATTATAATATTGACATGAAGACTTTACTGAAATTTATTTAACAAATTTTGTTTAACTCCCAATTGATATCAAGTGTAAATATTTTTTTTTTTAATTTATATATCGGCGAAATTACGACTACGTTGTCCTTTTTTCAATTAACGCTTTAATTTTTTTTTTAATTAATTGATAAAAATTTTAATACAGTCATTACAATTGAAAATCTTTGAATATTTTAAAAAAGTGGGGGGGGGGGAACTATTTGAGAATGGTCTTAAAAAATATCTTTTCAGTTTCTCTATTTAAGGACATGTTCAGACAGCCCCCTTCTCTTTTTGGAAGTATTCAATTACTTTCAACTGTCAAAATGTAATCAATCAATGAGAAAAAAAATTCAAGCATTAATTAAAAAGAAGGTCAACGTAGTTGTAATTTCGCCGATATATACATTTTTAAAAAAATTATTTCCACTTGATATCAATTAGGATTTGAACTAAATTCGTTAAACAAATTTCAGTTAAATCGTCATGTCAATTTTATAATTTGAATTTTTAAATTTTGTTGACTAAAATTTATTCAATAAATATTGTTCAACTCCCAATTGATATCAATTATAAGTAATTTTTTTTTAATTTTATATCTCAACGAAATTACGACTACGTTGTCCTTTTTTTTAATTAAAATTTTAATTTTTTTTAAGGCCATTCTCAGACAGTGCCCCCCCCCCACTTTTTTAAAATATTCAAAGATTTTCAATTGTAATGACTGTATTAAAATTTTTATCAATTAATTAAAAAAAAATTAAAGCGTTAATTGAAAAAAGGACAACGTAGTCGTAATTTCGCCGATATATAAATTAAAAAAAAAAATATTTACACTTGATATCAATTGGGAGTTAAACAAAATTTGTTAAATAAATTTCAGTAAAGTCTTCATGTCAATATTATAATTTGGAATGTCAAATTTTTTGGCTAAAATTTATTTAATAAATTTCGTTTAACTCCTTATTGATTTTAACTGTGAGTAATTTTTTTAAAAATCTATATTTCGGCAAAATTGTAACTGCGTTGTTATTTTTTCAATTAATGCTTCAATTTTTTAAAAATTAATTAATTAAATTTTAATACTGTTATAACAAGTCAAGGTCATTGAATATTTTAAAAAGTGGGGAGCTCTATCGGAAAATGCCCTTAAATAAACAGAAAATAAAAAATACGGCTATAATGAAAATTAAAAATTATTCACAAAAGAAATACATTTTTATAACAATTTTACTGATAAATTATCTAAATATTCAAACTAAAAATTTTTTTATATTGTCAGTTATTAGATATTATATTGTTAATTTTTTTTGTATATTGTGAGTTTATAGCAATTTAAGTTTAAAAAAAAAATTATAATTGTGTGTTTTTAACCTTCCAACATTTTTATAAAATAATAAATATTAATTTTCCTAAAACAAAAAACTTTTTAGCATTATTTTTTATATTAATAATTAAGCTATATCCTAATCTATATTATTAAGAGAATAAGGAAAATTTTGTTCCTGACATATCTATATAATAGAATTAGTTAATGTTATTAAATTTGGTATCGTTAGAAAGATTTTGACTTGAATTTGTGCCTTTTCATAGTTTAAACTCTTTTTGATTGCCAAGTATTGAGATAAATAGATTTATCTGTATCATTCGAATTACATTTAAATTACGCGAGAAAAAAAACGATGGTATTTATTTTCTTTAAATAAATTAATACTTCAATTATTCTGTCACTAAATATGACTAAATGTTACTGAATATATTATTTATATCGCGTTACTTATTCCAAAATGACAGATTTTTATACGCCCTTTTGGTTTTAGGAAGCTTCTCAAAGCTAAAAAAATGTGCATTGAAAAAAAAATGATTCATTGACACAAAAAATCTTTACTCGCCTAAAAAAAAATTTTTACTTACCCCAAGAAATTTTTTTCATTCTGAATTGAAAACAAAAATTTATTTAGAACTAGAAAAATTACTTGGTACAAGGAATTATTTCTTGACCAAAAAAATCTATTCTCGCCTCAAGACAATTTTTGTATTTAATTTATAATGCATAAAATTTCTTGGTGCAAATTAAAATTTTTTGCAGCAAGAAATCCTTTTTTTCTGCATATTTTATATATTTAGTAGTGATATTTGGGCAGTCACATAGTGACTGCAAATTGCTCGTTACTCTTATTTGTATAGTATTACATAATTGATCAGAATATAATTGGTATAAATAGTGGTAAGTATAAGTTTCATTTCATATATTCAATTGGATTAAAAATAAATTTATATTACGAGATTATTTTTAATTACCATTAATTGTATAATATTTTCTTATTTACAGTCGAATAATATTAATTTCAGTTAGTGATAATAGAAAGTAAATTTAATTTAATATATTCGATTAGGATCAAATACATTTTTATATTTCGTGTTTATTTATTACAATTCAATGGAAACAATAAATTATAAATATATTTATTACACATGAACACTATTTGCTGTAATTAATTCGTAATAAAAGAAAGCATATATTAATTTTCAAGTTAAACTAAAACCATGTTTTAGCATTTTTTCTAAATAAATAAATTAATAAGTTGTGCCCTAAAATTTATAAAACAAATCGAAATAATCTTTTGGCTGCATTAGTTGGAGTTTCATTTGAAATGTATGTCTTCTCTCTTTCTATGTTTTATTACCATAAGAAATCTAATTTATCTGCTGATTTCTTATAAGTTCATTGTTGGTAAGTAGAAATAATTATTTGTCCGAATGTACCTTTTCACAAATGTCACTATGGTCAACTGTCACGCTATCCATATGTCCTTTGTAACCGACTGGTAACATTGCCAAAAGTCACATTTTCCAATTGTCACAATGTACAATTGTCCTTGTGTTAAGATGTCCATATTCCTAAACGTCACGTAGGACACTTGTCGACTTTGCCAAATGTCACACTGGACGAATGTCCTGTTTGTCAAATGTCACGTTGGCAAAGTGTCGACTTGTCTACATGTCGTATGTTTCAGTTGTCGCACTTGCATGAGTGTCACAGTTTCCGTATAGTATGTAGGACAAATGTCACGCTGGACGAATGTCGCTATTACCAGATGTAGCGTTGGTACATTGTCACGATTCCTAGATGTCGTTTTTGCCACAGTAGTACGTTGTCCAGATGTCCGTTTAGGGCTATCTAATGGCACCCGAAAAATTCAAGGAAACTTTTGTAAAGTAAACTTTTGCTAAAGCAAATTGTGCTTTTAGGGCAACTTGCTATTCAATTTGACGTAAATTTACTGCCCGAATTAGAATGCAACTTCCCTTCAAAAATAAACTAGAAAAAAGTTCTCAAGGCCATTCTCCAAGGGTGCCCCCCACTTTTTGTAAAAAAAGTGGCGCCGCCTGGCAGCGAGCAGCCAAACTAAAAAAATTCTTAGCGCAAAAAAATTTCAAAATTAAATTAAAATTATTAAAACAATAAAACATATAAATTTATAAATTTTAAATAAATAAAAAAATACAGATTTGATTTTAAAATCATTATTTATGATAAAAATGTCCTGAAACGTGAAATTAAAAAATTAAATTTTTAGTGACCTTGAACTGTCAATCTCGTATTTATTTCACAAAGGATATAACAAATTAGTGAAAAAATTTATCAAAAAAACGGCAACGTACTCGTAATTTTAAAGATATGTAGAATATTTAAAAAATAACACAGTAAATATAAATTGTCTGCTAAGCGTAATATCTTGAATAAATTTCAGCATGAAATTGATCATCTAGTAATATTTTATTTTGACAGATGTGTTACGTCCTGGTTGATGATTTGGCGCTGGCGTAGTTGAGCGGTTGATTTAAAATAGACGTAATGAAAACTTACATATAATTATAAATAATAATTTGTATAGGTTGAACAGCCACCATTTGGTGGTTGAAATAAACTGGTTGTTTGGATATAATATATTATTTTATATATATCTGAATCCGATTTATTCAATTGTAAAAGAATAGCTATGAATAATATATAGATATACAATTTAATCAATTTATAAATCTGTTTACGTACTCTTAACAATAACTTCAAAAGGGTGAGAACGAAGTTGAGTTTTTAATATTGAGCCTGACTGCTCTCTATGATTTTATGTTTCAGACTGACTTCTCTTGATCGAGAAAAACTAGAGTGAGTTTCTTATCAATACGAGGCGCTTGGGCATCAGGCCCGCGCATCGTTCGATATAGAGGGGTGGATCGAGATAAGCAATATTCTCGAATGATCCACTCTCCGTTTTTACGGTTTCTCCGTTTTTGTTATTAACAAATGAGTCACTTATCTATTAACAAAAGTTATCTTAGAACAAAATAGGTATTTGTGCAGCTGCACGTCTCGAGGATTTACTCGAGGCGTCAGCGCTTATTTGTACATAACAAATATTAAGAGAAAAATAACTTTATCAATATGTTTTAAATATTCTAAATAATATTATACTATTTTATATTCTATTATTTTATATTATTTTATTATATTATATTATTATATTATATTATATTATATTATTATATAATATTATGTCCTATGATATAGAGTGACTTATTAATTATGCCACTTGCTAAATTATCAATATACATCTTAATTAATTAGTTAGTTAGGTCTCAGATCGGTCTCTAAATAATTAGTATTTAAAAATAGTCAGAGACATCTGACGAGCAGGCTGGGACGTAACACCTCCCCACCCGGTGGACAAGCGTCCCGCTTGTTTTGGGCCTTAGCTCTTGTTGGAAATGTAGTTTATTCTCCTTATTGTTTTAGTTGTAACTCTATTTTACCCATTTTCGAGTTTAAGAAATCTAAGTACCGACCTGTGACCTATGACGACGCCTGCTTTTTTAGTGGCGACATTAAAAATCCATTTTCCTTCTAATCCGTCTGTTTGTAAACCATGATAAACATTTTTATGGATTTTGAATGACAATGTTCTTTTTTTTTTTTTTTTTTTCTCTAATCTTATTTGTTTGAGGATTGAGATAAATTGTGCGTCACGTATGCCGCATCTGTGGCCAGAAAAATTATCTAAAAATTTATTTTTTTGTGAAGAGAAAAAAAAAAAAAAAAAAAAAAAAAAATTTTTAATATATTCCTAAAATTATTTACCGTTTTTTTTTTTTCTTTATTTAATTAAAATTTTTTTTTTTTTTTATTATTATTTTTTTTTTTTTTGTTTTGCTTAAAATTCTATATACATTTGCATTAAAATTATGTATTAAATAACATATAAAGAAAAACTTAATCTACAAATTCTTAATTTTATATTAAAATTCTATTTGAGTCTATATATTGCTAAAAATAATTGTTTTTCTGTCCCCCTTTTTTTTTCTTATTTTGATTTTTCATGAAAATTTATAGTTAGAAAGCTTATTTAAAAAAAAATTTCTTAGCATTATTTAATTCGATTTATTTATTATTTTTTTTTATTTAATCTTATTTTTACTAAATATTTAACTTTAATTTTGCCTATAAGTTTCCAGTCTTTCAAAACTATTTAGAAATGAAATTTAATTTTTCTTAATTATACGTAGTTATTCTTACATTTCTTACATTTCTTACATTTAATTAAATCAGATCATGAATTATTTGATGTTGTCTATTTTAGTTGAGAGAGAAGAACTTAAACTACTTATAAGCTATTTTAGCTCTGTCACAATGGATAAGTTTTCTTTTTCCAGGTTTATATTCAATTTCTATATCGTTTTTATCTGGGAAAATTTCAGTAATTTTATAGGGACCTAAATAATTGTCATCAAATTTACCATCTCTCTGATTTTTTACCAAAAATATATTTTGACCTATTTTAAACTTTACAGGATTAATTTTTTTATCGTATCGTACTTTAGATTTTAATTTTGAATTTTCTAAATTTTCTCTTGCTTCTTTTCTTGATTCTAACAATCGAATTGCGAGTTCTTTAACGTAATCTGCGTATGTAGGGATATCGTCTAAGTATGAAAATTCTGATGGTAATCGCGCTTCTTTACCAAAAACTAATCTATATGGGGTAAACTTTGTACCTTCGTGTACACTTGTATTATAAGCAAAAGTTGCATGAGGCAACCATTTATCCCAATCATTTTTATTTGTAAAGTGTTTGATATAATCTGTTAAGACTTGATGACTTCTTTCTAATGAACCATTAGATTGCGGGTGAAAAGCTGTCGTTTTTATTTGTTTCATTTTGAAAATTTTAGCTACACAACCCATAACTTTACCTATAAATGCTTGACCTTGGTCTGTTAAAATTACTTTTGGGCAACCGTGTTTTAATATGAAATTCTCGACTAATGCTATAGCAATGTCTTTGGCTGTCATAGATACTAGCGGTATTGCAAAACAATATTTTGAAAGATCGTCTTGCATCGTTAAAATATATGAATAACCGTTTGCTGATGTTTTATTAGGTACTACTATATCTAATGCTAATTTATCCCAAATTTCTGCGGATGTATCAGTAATTACCATCGGTTGTTTTGTTTTTATTCTGACTAATTTCTTCTTCTGACAACTAATACATTTTCTAACAAAATCTTCGACATGTTTTTTAATATTATCCCAAAAATATATTTGTCTAATTCTGTTGTAAGTTTTAGTTACACCTTTATGACCTGCCATTGGGGTCTCATGATTTTCAGCTATTATCTTTTGTCTCTCTTCTACTGGACGTATTATTATCAGATCTCTACAAATGATTATTTTAATATCAGTTCCTTTAAATGTTTTAGCTATAATATTTTTAATTTTTGACCATATAGTTTTGGATAAATTACTTCGACCTTGAGAAATACTACTTGATTTTAATTTTGTTTTTTCCATGTATAATTTTAAATTTTGAAAAGCTTTACAATAATCTTTTTCGGTGGATGCATCTGTACTAGTGTTTTCAGTAACTAACGCAAGTACTTTTCTTTTCGATGTTCCCGTTTTAATTACCTGCCCTACTTTATAATTAGCTAATGGACTCAATTTTAAATATCCTGATTCTAATAATTGTTTTCCTATTTCACTTGGGACAGTACTATCTGCATTAATAAAACATAAATAACTATTTTTTTGCATTTCTAAATTATCTCTCGTCTCTATTATATTATCATTACTAAAATCGTTCGACATTACTGAAACTACGGATGAATCATCGTCAGAATCTATTTGTTCATTATCTGGGTTATTATTTTCTACGATAATTACATTGTCTATTTGTTCTTGATTACTATCTGAATTTAATTCTGTTAAATTTTGTTGAAAATTTGTTATATTATTAGATGAATTTATTTGTTCGATTTGATCAAGGTTTTCATCATTAAATGAGTTTATTTGTTCTCGTTGATCGAAATTTTGGTCATTGAATGAATTTATTCGTTCGACTGAACTCAAATTTTGATCAACGGGTGAATTTATATGCTCAGGGTTTTGTGGTTCTCTATCAGGAAAAGAATTTTGGAAATTGATCGGTTCTACATTTTCATTTATTATACTTAAATTATTGTTTGGAAATTTATCATTTGCATTTTGTTGGCGATTAATTGCTTCGAGGGTAACCATTATTTTCGGCAATTGGGGTAGAAAATTATTTTTATTATTTTTAGGTTTTTTTGTTTTTATCTTAAAATTTTCTGAAAGTTTTTGTATTTTGTATGGAATGTGTTTTTGTTTATGTGTATGTTTATCATTGTCGGTGCAACACGAACACGTTTTGGGCTTACGCTGTCTTTTTGACCTGCGTAGCTGCGGTTCGCTATTAGGGGGATTATTTATCGTTTGACTATTTGTTACTACACGATGTTTTTCTATGGCTTTACTAGGACTTTGTTGTCGTGGTTCGTCATTATTTGTTTTAGAATTATTTTTTATTTTTACATTTTCTACATTCGTTTTATTCCTATCAGTGTTTACAATAGTCGGTGGTATTACGTTATCATCGGATGACGTCTGTATGTCCATCGGTCGTGCGAATGAATCATTAAAAGTAGTTTTATCAATTTCCATATTTTCATGAATATTGGATTCGTTATAAGGATCGGCATGAACTAAAGCTTCTACATTTAAAATTTTTGGGTGGTCACCACCATCTTCTGATGACCATGAAATCGCGCCTCCCATATTTTTAGAATTATTAATTTTTCTTATAGGACTCCGTATGGGAGTCGGGCATAATTTAATTGGACTTTTTGTGACATTTCATGTAGGTGTTCTTGGGGTAATAGGAATAGTTTCTATTGGCGATTCAGTGTCAATGTCGTTCGAGTTACTTGAATATATTTTTGATTTTATTATTTCTGTCTCGTCTGTATTTGACTCGTCGTCTGAAGTATCTAGAGTAATGATTTTTTTCGTCTTGTAATTAGTTTTATCTATTTTCCTGCGTGTACGAACTGCTGGAGAAGGTGTAAATTCTGCTATTCTATGTGATCTTTTAATTTGAGAAAGTATTGATTTATTTTTATCGATTTCTGTATTTTCAATATTTGACTGTGGTTTTAAATTTGAGATTGAAGATATAATTGGCGTCTGTACGCCTGTTAATAATGGTGATGAAGGATCAGTGATTTTAGAACTTTCAGGTATATATGAATGTGAGGATTGAGATGACGCTGATAAATTATGAGATTTCTTATGTTTTGGAGAGTTTATAGAATTATTAGATATATAAGATAAACCGAAATCCGTCATATCAGATTCGTCACTTAAATACGAAGGGTTATTTTTAATGAGTTTTTTTCTTAGAGCTACAGCATCATAAATTTCTCCTGATGACGATGATCCGTCTGAATAATCAGGAAGTACAATAGACTTATTCGATTCAAAATTTTCGGAAGGTTTTCTTTTATAACTTTTTAAATTTTCATTAGTTTTTACTTTATTAGTTTCTTTTTTATTTTGATTTTCACTATCAAGCTCGGAATTTTTATTCAAAGGATTTCGAGTATTATAACTTTTCAAGTTTTTATTTACTTTATCATTTTTATCTTTTTTATTATTTATTTTTGATTCGGTTTTTGAAATTTTTTTATATGGATTATACCGTCTAACGTTAGATTTTTTATTTTTTAAATTTTTATTTTCACCGATATATCCGTTTTCTTTATTTTTGTCAACTAATCGCCGATCGATAGGGTAGCTAATCCTATTGCCGTCGCTAGTATTTTTGACTGTTGGGTCCGTAGTTAATTTATCGATGGGCCCAGCCATTTGAGTTCTTGACTCTTTTACTTTACTTTTTTCGACCGAATTTTCATTATCGACCGCTCGAGTTTTTGGCTCGAGAATTTGAATTACCGAATTTATTTTATTACTTGAATAACTTTCTTCTGAACTTACATGACCTTTCTTATTTTTGCTTGAATTTACATGCAATTTATTTTTATTAATATTCCGCGTTTTTGATTTTTCATCTGAGTTACTTGACTCTGTATTAGTATATTTTTTTGGTTTTTTTATTATGACTCTTCCGGAGTCAGATGGATCCGAAGATCGCAATCTAGCGATTCCAGGTTTACCGGGTCGCCATTTAATTTTGATTGGGTAAGCTTCACGATTTTCAGTTACCGGGTTACGCGATAAAGCATCCGCGTTTGTGTTTATTTTACCCGCTTTATATAACACGGTATATTCGAACTCTTTAAGCCGTTCTCTCCATCTCATTACACGCGATGTTGGGTCATTCATATTATTTACCCAAACAAGCGGTCTGTGATCGGTGACAAGAGTAAACTCTCTGCCATAGAGATACGGTCTAAATGTTTTCATACCGAATAAAGCTGCGACCATTTCTTTTTCAGTGGTCGAGTAGTTTTTTTCGTGTTTATTAAGCACACGAGAGGCTGTTGCAACAATTGTATCTTCGCCAATTTTGCCTTGTGAGAGGATTGCTCCAACTGCATAGTTAGATGCATCGGTCGTCAAAATAAACGGTTTCGAAAAATCGGGATATTGCAATATCGGAGCTGTACATAGTTTGTCCCGCAAGGTTTCAAAAGCTACCTGATGTTCAGGCGTCCATGTAAATCTTGTGTTTTTACTTGTAAGGTCAGATAGGCACTTAGCGATTTTTGCGAAATCCTTGATAAATCGCCGATAATAACCAGCAAGTCCAAGAAATTCTCTCACTTGTGTTGTATTTGCGGGTGTTTTGAAACATTTGATCGCTTTGATTTTATTGGGATCAGGCTTGACACCGTCGGCAGATATAAGATGGCCTAAATAAATTACTTCTTTTTTTAAGAATTCACATTTATCGGCTTGTAGAGTTAAATTTGCACTACGTAAACGTTCGGCTAATTTTTCGAATTTAGTGTTATGTTCTTCTAGAGAACGTGCGTAAATGACTATATCGTCTAAGTAAACAAAGAGATCTGCTCCTTGTAACCCGCGTAACACTAAATCCATTAACCTTTGAAACGTTGCCGGAGCATTTTTAAGTCCAAATGGCATTCTATTAAACTGATAATGACCATGAGGAGTTGTAAATGCTGTTTTATGTTTATCTTTTGGATGCATTTTAATTTGGTGAAATCCAGATTTTAAATCGAAAATTGAAAAATAAATTGCGCCACCCAGTTGATCAAGAATATCATTTATCAACGGTAATGGGTATGCGTCTTTAATAGTTTTTTCATTTAATTTACGATAATCAATTACTAAACGCCATCTTTTATTGCCTTTTGAATCAGCCTTTTTAGGTACTATCCATAGAGGGGAATTATAGGGGGAGGTCGAAGGTTCTATTATGTCCATCAACATTAATTCTGTAATTTGTTTTTGAATTTCGTCTTTTTGTGCAGGTGGATGTCTGTATTGTCGAGTATTTACCGGTACGTCATCGTTAGTAGGTATACTGTGTGCCGCTGTCTCTGTAGCGCGCAATGATTCTCCCGGAATGTGGAACAGGTCAGCGTATTTTTCTACAAGAGAAACTATCGTTTTACGCTCTTCCTCATTCAAATGTCCTAAACGCAAGAGTTTTAACACTTCTTCAGTACGATTTCCCCGCGTCCGAGTACTATTATCGTATCTATCTGTGTCGTCTTGCGTCAAGCTAGTATCCTCATCTTCACTTGTCCCGAAAGGGTACAGAGGAATTACGGGTACTTTCACTTTAACATCCTTATCAAGAGTATTTATTGCGTACAAATAAGCGATACCATTATTATTTCTAACTAAAGCTTCGCCCGCGTAAATACCGTTTTCAAATTCGATACGAGGTGTATAACCCTCTTTAAGTTTACTATCGACTCGAACAAACATTGCTGTTTTCGTTCGAGCTTTTAAAACGAAATATTCTCCCTCGGTAAATGATAATTCTAAATTATTAAAATGTTTAAAAATTATAGTATTTTCTACTAAATTAATTATTCCGCCATGTTCGCGTAAAAATTCCATCCCGAGTATTCCACTATAATCTAAAGGAAATTCATCTGGGATGACATGAAAGTATGTAGTTTCATTAAAAATTTGTATTTGAATTCTACCCAAAGTTATAGCTTTAGATACGCCATTTAGTTTATAACAATAAGAATCATCAATTAGATTTTTATATTTTACTTCGCCGTATTTTATTAAATTTAAACTACATCCCGTATCAATTAATATTTTTCCGTAACTCGATATTATATCTTTAGATTTAAGCATGATAGACGTAGGTTTGTAATCTATCGATATAGCACCTACGACATAAGTTCGCGTTGTTATTCTTAATTTTTGTTCGAAATTTGGCGCTGAGTTGCTACGTTTCCCATCGGAGCGCCGTCTCGAGGGAACGCTTGGTCGTTTCCTGTACTTGTACTCGGTTTTGAATTTAATGCATCGCGTTTTCCTTCGTTATGAATTTTTTTCCAACAATTATTCATTAAATGACCGTTCGTTTTACAATAATCACATTGAAGAATATTTTTGTTTATAATTTGATTTGATTCAATACTCTTTCTTTGAATTAAAATTCTACATTCCTCGATATTATGATTGTTTCTTTTGCAAAAATTGCAAAACTTATTATTTTGATTAAAATTTCTTTGATTTTTATGTCTATTTGGTTCCGATTTTTGTGCGTAGTTTTGATTATTTTTTTGATATTGATTTCGATTTTTATGATAATTATTTGTATTACGAATGTTGTGAGTAAAGTCAGTATCGTCTTGAAAATTTTGTTTAGTGTGTGAAGTAGAAACGTGATGGTAATCTGTATTTTTTGTTCGAGAGTCATATATATTGAAAAAATTATCAACATTTCTCATTTGTTGTAGCTGTTTTTCGACTTTTTCGGCTGATTTTGTCGCGGAGTCAAGGTCCGAATATTTATCTTCTTGTAAAAAAATAGCAAATTTCGGATGTAAACCCGATATAAATGAACGAATAGCAGTTTCTTTAGCTAGCGTAGCTTTTTCTGTCTTATTTTTCCCGTCGGTATATTCAATTTCTGACAATGTATGTCGCAAATGTTGGCTTATTCTATAGTTAAAATCCCTAACGCGTTCGTGTGGGCTTTGTTGAAACTTATCAAATTCTCTCATCCATAGTGAGATTTCTTTACTTTGTCTAAAGTGTAAATTTAAAAATGAAATGAAGTCGTCGATGCTTGTCGGGTCTACAGTACTAACTCTTTTTAACGGCTCGCCTTTACATTTGGTCTGTAGTAATTTTACTAAAAATTCTTCGTCAATATCGTCTTTAAAAATTTTTTTTGCATTTCTACACGCTTTTGTAAATGATTCTACTGGATAACCGTCTTTTGTACCGTCAAAGTCTGGGATGGTTTTTAGAAAGTCTTTATAATCAATTTTATTAGTATTACCATTATTTTGAGTTCTGTTAGGATTTGGTGTAAATTGTGAATTTAAATTTGTGGTGTTTAATTTACTCATTTCCTCTCTTACGCGTTGCGCTAGTTCGGTTTCAAATTGTTCATTAAAAGTATTTTTTACTCGTTCATGATCTGATCTTAATTTTTGAATTTCATTTACTAATGTTTCTATTGTATCTTTTGCCTCAGTGAGGGAAGTTTCCACAAGTTCTAATTGAGACATTTTTATGAATTTATATTTTCAAATTTATATAACGCAAAAAAAAAATTAAAAATTGAATGATATCGATAAATCGACTTACTACTTAGAAGATTGTAAAAATAAATTATGGTCGATGCGAAGATCTACGTTGCCGTCGGAAGGTTGATGGTGAAGGTCAGCAGGTATGCACAATGTAGATATCTCAGCACTTAATGATGTTGAACTGCGTCCGTCGGGCGTCGTAAATGATGTTGGTAGATTTGATTTATTAAAATTTTTTTTTTTGATTCTTCATTAACTTCACTCACTTGAATTTTATTATGACTTTTTTTTTATTCACAAAATTTTATTTATTATTTTTTTTTTTTGATATGTCTGACTTTTATGAATGTATATATATATTTTTTTTTATTTATTATTTTATGAGAGCGAAATAAAATTAAATTTCGAATCTCGGATATTAAAAAAAAAATTTTCAGAATTTTTAATTCAAATGTTAGATAATATTAACTTAATTTTTTTTCTTTATAATTTCATTTTAGTTATTTACGAATTTTTTTTAAATTTTATTTATTGGAATTTTTGTATTATTATTTATTTTACTCACTTCAATTCTCACTTAATTTTTCACTTTTGTTTCACAATTTTACTTTTTTTTTTTCACGTCGATATAATTTCACTTTGATAACTTGATGTCAATTATTTTTGTGAGGAAAAAAAAAATTTTCGGATTTTTGCGATTTGACCAGTCTATTCGGGGGCTGTTCGAATCCGTCGCTGCCACCAATTTTAATTATATATAAGTTGTTACGTCCTGGTTGATGATTTGGCGCTGGCGTAGTTGAGCGGTTGATTTAAAATAGACGTAATGAAAACTTACATATAATTATAAATAATAATTTGTATAGGTTGACCAGCCACCATTTGGTGGTTGAAATAAACTGGTTGTTTGGATATAATATATTATTTTATATATATCTGAATCCGATTTATTCAATTGTAAAAGAATAGCTATGAATAATATATAGATATACAATTTAATCAATTTATAAATCTGTTTACGTACTCTTAACAATAACTTCAAAAGGGTGAGAACGAAGTTGAGTTTTTAATATTGAGCCTGACTGCTCTCTATGATTTTATGTTTCAGACTGACTTCTCTTGATCGAGAAAAACTAGAGTGAGTTTCTTATCAATACGAGGCGCTTGGGCATCAGGCCCGCGCATCGTTCGATATAGAGGGGTGGATCGAGATAAGCAATATTCTCGAATGATCCACTCTCCGTTTTTACGGTTTCTCCGTTTTTGTTATTAACAAATGAGTCACTTATCTATTAACAAAAGTTATCTTAGAACAAAATAGGTATTTGTGCAGCTGCACGTCTCGAGGATTTACTCGAGGCGTCAGCGCTTATTTGTACATAACAAATATTAAGAGAAAAATAACTTTATCAATATGTTTTAAATATTCTAAATAATATTATACTATTTTATATTCTATTATTTTATATTATTTTATTATATTATATTATTATATTATATTATATTATATTATTATATAATATTATGTCCTATGATATAGAGTGACTTATTAATTATGCCACTTGCTAAATTATCAATATACATCTTAATTAATTAGTTAGTTAGGTCTCAGATCGGTCTCTAAATAATTAGTATTTAAAAATAGTCAGAGACATCTGACGAGCAGGCTGGGACGTAACAGATGTAAACAACAGGTCTGTACTCTATTTGGGGCGCATGAAGGGCGCTTGAATATAGTCGCGGGAAAAATTAAATTTGAAACAATATTTATTTTTGTCAGAAATAATATATAGAATAATGTATGCCTGCTTATGATATATATATATATATATAAATAATTATGCATGATATTATTCATCATGTAAATATTAATTTGTATCATTTAATCATGTCTGGCTAGTACATTAGATCTGGAGCTATACATGAAGCTACGCATAAGTCTATACATGAGTACATGTGATCAGATCTGACTATGAACCCATGTGTAATTAGATATAGGTATATATTAGGGTGCTCCAAAAAAAATCGATATTTTTTTTTTTTCGGCTGTTGTAAAAAAAGTTTCTGTATATCGAAAAAAAAAATTTTGTCAAAAGAACGATTTTTTATTTTAATTTTAAAAGGTGGCGCTGGCTCTTCGAATTTTCCCATGCTAATAGCATGGAAATTTCACTTTTTTAATAAAAAATCCTATAAATTTATTTTACGTTGAGGAAAAAATTTGCGTCATGAACATTTTTATAGGAAATGTTATGCTCTACAAAATTGTTCATAAGCTCATAAGCTCTAAAACGTACGGTTCAAAAGTTACAGATTTTTAAAGTTGATGAGTTTTTGAAAATCCCCGTTCAAACGGTATTTACACCAAAACTGCTACTCTCATGAAAAGTATCAAACAAAGGCTTTGTAACGAATTTTATTTATTACAGAATGGCTTCAAAAACATCAATATACATTTTTTACTTAATGATTAATTAATATGTATAATAAATACTTTTTCATGGAAATTATAATTTTCTGCTTATGTGACATAAAGGTAATAAAAGTTTTTACTAAATTCACTTTAAATAAAACTCAGCTACGATCAAAATTATTATTTTATCATATTTATTATACGATTATCATATTTTTCACTTATTCTAGAATCAATTTATGTAAAGATTGTGTTAAAAACATGATCACAACCATTCAATTGATTTTTAAAAAATAATCAACTTCAAATACCTGTAACTTTTGAATTGTACGTTTTAGAGCTTATAAACTAATGAACAATTTTGTAGAGCATAAAATTTCCTACGAAAATATCCATGACTCAAATTTTTTCCTTAACTTCAAATGAAGTTATGAGATTTTTCATAAAAAAAGTAAAATTCCCATGCTATTAGCATGGGAAAATTCGAAGAGCCAGCGCCACCTTTTAAAATTGAAATAAAAAATCGTCCTTTTTGACAGAATTTTTTTTCGATGTATAGAAATTTTTTTTACAACAGCTGAAATAAAAAAAAAATATCGATTTTTTTTGGAGCACCCTAGTATATATACTAGGGTGTGCCAATTTGAGGCGACTTTTTTTTTCAACAAAAAAACAGGCTGAAAACTCGCAAGAAGGTGAGAAAAGAAGCCTGTTAAAAGCGGAGCTCAATATTAATAATTAGAGGTGCCTATTTCTAATTTTCCATTTCCCATTTAAATAACATAGGAACAAAATTTTTTTATTTTTTTATTTTTCTAGCTCGGCATGAGCACCTCATATAAATAAGTCTATAGCATAATCTTGTAGAAAATTTAACGCTCTACAAAAAAGGTTTCTAATCATTTTTTGATAAATCCATCCATTCGAAAGTTATTGGAGCTGGAAGTCAAATCTATAATAAATTTCCAGATCTTTTTACTTTTACAGCAAAACTATCAGGCTTATCAAAAAATATCATTCAATCTTTTTTATAGACAATTTTATTCCCTACAAATTATTTTCAATGAAGTTTTTTGAAATTCCGCATTATTTTTTAGTTATTTTCATTTTAATGCCAAGCTCGTAAAAATAATAGTCTTCTAATCTATTCTGAGAACTTAACATTAAAATGAAAATAATTAGAAAACGATGCGGAATTTGAATTAACTTTGTTACAAATAATTTGTAGGAAATAAAATTGTCTATAAAAAAGATCCTATGCCCTTTTTGATAAGTCTGATAGTTTTACTGGAAGCGTAAAAAGATCTGGAAATTTATTATAGATTTGACTTCCAGCTCCAATAACTTTTGAACAGATGGATTTATCAAAAAATGATAAGAAACGTTTTTCGTAGAGCGTTAAATTACCTACGAAAATGTATACTGGGCTTATCTGTATAATGAGCCATTGCCGAGTTAAAAAATTTACTAAACTAACTAAAACTTTTTTTTCCCATGTTATTTAAATGGGAAATCAAAAATCGCAATGAGATTCGTCTAAAAATTGAATTTGAGCTAAACTCCTGACAGAATTTTTATTTTGTCATGTACTATCGATTTGTGGTTGTGCCCGAAAACTGAAAATATCAATCTGAAAATAGTCAGAACAGCTTCCTAGGACCTCAAAACGTCGACATCTGATGAAAACTCGATTTTCGGAAATCGGAGTGAAAACAATAACTTCCCGTATTTTTCGAAAATCTTCGATTTTCTTAGCGGGAAGTTAAAAAAAATTTGAGCCAAAAAAAAAAAATAAGTTTTTGATTTATTCAGGTTTTATATAAAACAAGCTGAATCAGAACGAATAATCGGCTGTCCAATTTCAAAACACAGTAAGGGACAAATTTTTCAAAATCGATTTTTTAGTATTTTTAGTTCCAGTAGAGTCTTCTGGACATGATTCAATACATATTAAAAAAAATTTATTTTTGTCAGTTACTGTGTTTTGAAATTGGGCAGTCGTAATATATAGACTTATACATATGTATACCCGAGTTTATGTCGGTCAAGCCTGATCGAACCTAATTATATGTATACATACCTGTATCTAATTATGTACATGAATTCATAATCAGATCTGATTACATGTAATCATGTATAGACCTATTATGCGTAGCTTCATGTGTATAGCTTCAGATATAATGTACTAACCAGACATGATTAAATGATACAAATTAATATTTACATGATGAATAATATCATGCATAATTATATATATATATACACGAAGACTTATATGCATAATTATATATATATTAGGGGGCTTCATTTCGGAGCAACATTTTTTTTTTTTAAGTGCATGTGGAAAAAATCATAGTTCAACACAAAAAAAAAAAGTTTTTGCGCAAGAAAAAAAAATTCTGTCGATTACAGACGTAGCTCATTGAAAAATTCGATTCTCCCATTTAAATAACACGGGGAAATTTTTTTTTTAGCTTTAAGTAATTTTAACTCATTAACTAATAAATAGATTAAATAGACTAATAATATTTTTGTAGGAAATTGAACGCTCTACAAAAAGGTGTCTTATCGTTTTTTGATAAATCTACCTGCTCACAAGTTATTAGAGCTCGAAGTAACGTTAGAGATCTTTTCGCTTTTACGGCGAAACTATCAGACTTATCACAAAATGTAGTGGAATCTTTTTTGTTAAGAATTTTACTCTACAAATTATTTCCAGTAAATTTTTTTCAAATTCCGCATTGTTTTCTAGATATTTACATTTCAATGTCAAGCTCTTGAAATCAATCGGAACCGCTTTTTTAAGAGTTTGAAATTAAAATGAAAATAACTAGAAAACAATGCGGAATTTGAAAAAACTTTACAAATAATAATTTGTAGAGAATAAAATTGTCAACAAAAAATATCTCACAACATTTTGTGATAAGTCCGATAGTTTCGTCGGAAAAGTAAAAAAATCTCCAACTTTACTTAGAGCTCTAATAACTTTTCAACAGGTCGATTTATCAAAAAATGATAAGAGACCTTTTTTGTAGAACGTTCAATTTCCTACAAAAATATGTATTAGTCTATTTGATCTTTTGATTTTTTAAAGTTAAAAATACTCAGCTAAAAAAAATTTTTTTCCCGTGTTATTTAAATTGGAAAATCGAAATTTTCAATGAGCTAGGTCTGTAATCGACATAAAATTTTTTTTCTTGCGCAAAAATTTTTTTTTTGTGTTGAACTGATTTTTCTACATGCACTTAAAAAAAAAATGCTGCTCCGAAATGACGCACCCTAATATATATATATATATCTATACGAAGATTGTTATGAGTATATATAACCATTTATAAATCCATATATATATATATATATATATATATATATATATATATATATATATATATTTCATAAGCAGGCATACATTATTTTATATATTATTTCTGAAAAAAATAAATATTGCTTCAAATTTAATTTTTCCCGCGACTATATTCAAGCGCCCTTCATGCGCCCCAAATAGAGTACAGACCTGTTGTTTACATTTGTCAAAATAAAATATTACTAGATGATGAATTTCATGCTGAAATTTATTCAAGATATTACGCTTAGCAGACAATTTTTAATTACTGTGAGTTATTTTTTAAATATTCTACATATCTTTAAAATTACGAGTACGTTGCCGTTTTTTTGATAGATTTTTTCACTAATTTGTTATATCCTTTGTAAAATAAATACGAGATTGACAGTTCAAGGTCACTAAAAATTTAATTTCTTAATTTCACGTTTCAGGACATTTTTATCATAAATTATGATTTTAAAATAAAATATGTATTTTTTTATTTATTTAAAGATTATAAATTTATATTTTTTTTTTTTTTTTAATAATTTTAATTTAATTTTGAAATTTTTTTGCACTAGGAATTTTTTAGTTCGGCTGCTCGCCGCCAGGCGGCGCCACTTTTTTTACAAAAAGTGGGGGGCACCCTTGGAGAATGGCCTTAATTTTTAGGTAAATTTTTACTTCAATTTATGGTTAATTTAACTTAAAAAATTGTAAAGTATTTTTTTACCGTCAAATTGTAGACAATTTTATGTATCAATTTGCTTACTTTCTGAAATGGTAAAATGAACATGACCATTTTTTTTTCTAGTAAAAAGTTACCTCTAACCCTGATAGCCAAGTTGGCCGCAACTCAACGACAACCTACTGCCGTAACCTGTCGCCAAGTTGGCCGCAAAAGTTGGCATTTCCATAAGTTGACGGCAACTTTCCGAGAAACTTGTCGATAACTTTCAGCTCGTGTAACTATTGCCTACAAGTTGACTACAAGTTGCTCAGAAACTTGGCGACAGGTTGCGGCAGTAGATTGTCGACAAGTTGATGAGCAACTTGTAGCCAACTTGTCGCCAACAGTTTCACAGTATGAAGTTGCCGCCAAGTTGCTAACAAGTTGGTCGCTACTCATGTAGACCGACTTTCTGATCAGAACTTCTGGCGATCAGGGAAGTTGAGAAAAAATTAACCGCAAATTTTTCTTTTTAACTTTTGTCAAATTGTCAGAAAATTCGGGCAGCAAATTTCAGATAATTTCAATTTCAAATTACAGTCAATTTCAAGCTCAAGTGGCTATTAGGGTAAATGTGAAATTTTTTTGTTGACATTTAGTTTAGTGATTTGACAGATATAAAAATCTTGTATTGAGATTTTTAAGAGAACTTTATAACGAAATATATTATTATAATATAAATTACAAACACTTATTAAATTGGCATAACGTGTCAAATGTTTTAATGGTTATTATCGATAATTATCCAGTCTCTTAATCAATTATTGCTTATAACTAAATACTAAAAAAAAAATTGATTGCTTTAAAAATGGATGACGGTGACTATTTGGGTGCTTACAAACGTTTCTTTATGGAATTCGTAAAGCGAATGAACCTTGATGACCAATTACCAGTGAAAATGTCAGGGCATGAAATTAGTGGCGAGGAACTCACCGGAGAAGTAATTGATATGACGCTTCAATATCTTAATCAGAAGTATGTAATGTTTTATAATGATCGTCATGCATTAACCTTTAAGACTGCAGTATTTTTATTCACAAATAAAAATGTAGGAGTATTTATTGACCGTAACTTTGTGTTGATTTACAGATAAACAAATAGAAATTTATTTTTGTTTTGTGGAATTAGAGTTTCACAGAAAAAAATGTGACCATTGACTGACCGCAAGCTATAGATTTTCATTGTCTAAGCTTTTCAAGCTTAAAGACCTTATTTTTGTTACTTATCGGTTATTGTTTTATTTGTGTCTCGAAAACAATCCCTTGCAGTTTTAGGATGTAGGTAACCGGATTTCATACCACAAAAGTACTACAACTAAACCGTGAATTTATAGTATTAATAAAATATGTTTGTAAATTTTTTATAGGGCATCCACATGTCAATTATACAGTATTTTTACGAGATTTGAGCGTTAATTATATGATAACAATATGGTTGATATACTGAGTTTGGTGCCGCGCCTAAATATCTACGTACAATATATCCGTGGACAAAACATTCGCTGAAAAAACATCTGAAGATAAAATATCGGAAGACAAAATATCGGAAGACAAAATATCTGTGGATAAAATATCCATATTTACTAGATAAATTAAAAACAAAATACTCATATTTTAATTTAATGTTAAAATTTAAATTTCCTGATGTCGATAATTTTTTTTTTTTTTTTTTTAATTTATTAAAATAACTACAATCTGTCTATTGACAATAAATAATTGAGATGAAGGAGTAAAACGTAGAGATTTGAGCTTTACCCAATGGCAAAATACTCTAGTGTGCATAGAATATTAAAAGCGCTGTGGGAGGTCCAGGGTCTTGATACGCTTAAGGCGTGCGGGTTCACTTCTGAGTTATAGGAGGTCTTTCACCAATGGATGCGGATGTTTGTGGAGTCTGACTTGATATTTTGTGCTGAAACGCGAGATTTCCTCTTTGACTGTGGCTACATGTGAATCCTTGTGGAGAGTTTTGTTGAATAAGAACCACATTGCGTTGATGATGGTTCTGAGAATCTTCGATTGAAATCGTTGAAGAATTTCGACGTTGCTAGTGCTAGCGGTGCCCCAGAGTTGAATGCCATAGGTCCCAATTGGTTTTAGGGTGGTCTTGTATAGCAAGTTTATTTTCAGTGGACAATTGGGACTTTCTGCCGATCAGCCCGTACATTCTGTTTAATTTGATGTTGAGTCCGTTTCTCTTTGTGGTTAGATGTTTTTTTTATGTTCGTCGTCTATCGAGATGTAGTCCTAGGTATTAGACCTCTTCAGCAACTGGCAACTCCAGGTTATTTAGTTAGTTAGACTTTAGGGCAGTTACCTCTACGCAGTGTGAATGTATTAGGGAGTGACTTGGTTTCACTGGCTTTAATTCTCCATTTCAAGAGCCATTTTTGGATGTTATCTAACTGTCTTTGGAGTAAGTTAGCAGCTTCAACAGGCCCTTGTGTGCGGTCAAGACAGCTGTATCGTCTGCGAACGTCGCGATTTTGATGTTGTGTGCATGAGGTAGATCAGCTATCAAGATCGTATAAAATGTGGGGCCCAGCACACTGCCTTGTGGTACACCTGCTCTGATTAGGTGAAATGCAGACTGACTGTCCCCGTGATGGACTCTAATTAAAGTATCGTCCGCTCAGATATGATTTCATTAAGAGAAAATATTGCAGTAACGTGTTTTTCACTTTGAACAGTAGGCCTGAATGCCACACTTTATCAAACGCTTGCTGGATGTCAATGGATGATGCAGTACAATATTTTAAACTTCCCGCTAAGAAAATCGATGATTTTCAAAAAATTCGGAGTTATTGTTTTCAACCCGATTTTCGAAAATCGAGTTTTCATCAGTTGTCGATGTGTTGAGGTCCTAGGAAGTTATTCTGACTACTTTCAGAATGATGTTCGTGTGTGTGTGGGGGGAGGGGGTAGGTGTGTGTGTGTGAACGGTCTACAACTTTTTAAACGATGAACCGATTTGGATGGTTAAGGCGGCAATCAAAAGAGCTTCTTGGCCATCAACTTTCCTGAAAATTTCAGATCATTTGAGCAAGTAGACTCGAAAATATTTGTTTTGAAGAAAGAAATAGTGAAAAACGGTTTTTTCAATTATCTTTGAAGTGACTAATCCGATCAATTCCAAAATCTAATCAGCTCCAGAACTCAATAAAACGCGTCGATTGCCACTTCAACCGTATCAATCGGTCAATTCGCTCCAGAGATATCGTTGAAAAAATATATGGTAAAAAACTTTTTTTTTTTTCGAAAACAATGGCACATAAAAGTATCCTACCAAAAACAGATTCTCTGGATAAAGTCGCGTCAAGTATACGTTTGAAATTTTTTAAAAGTAAAAAAAAATTATTTTTTACGAAACAAAAAAAAAAAAATCAAATCGAAAAAATACCAAATACCTAATATAATTCAAAATCATGGAAAACATTTTCATAAAATTAAAAAAAAAATTGAATGACAAAATTTCAATGTAATTGAATAACAAAATTTCAATGATAATTTGTAATTTGCTCGATGAATTGATTCCAAAACCAAATGGGCTCTGAAACTTTATAAGCCGCGTCGAATGCCACCTTGACCATAAAAATCGGTTCATTCGTTCAAAAAAAAGCGTTGTCGAAAGAAATAAAAAAAAAATTTCTTTTAGTTTTTTCGTCATATCTCAGAAACGACCAGATAAATCAATTCCAAAATCTGATCAACTTTATAATTCAATAAAACGCGTCGATTGCCACCTCAACCGTTTCAATCGGTGAATTCGATTAAGAGATATCGTTGAAGAAAAAATGGTAAAAACGTTTTTTTTTTTTTCGAAAACAACGGCATACAAGAGAATAAGGTCGAAGAGCTCAAAAATGTATTCACAACAATGTTTTTGAGCTCAAGGAGCTCGAAAATAGCAAGAAGTTTTAGAGCTGGCCCGCAGGGTCAACCGATAAACCGATTTTTTTGTAATATTATGATATTTTTCAAATTTGGTATCATTTTGCCGGATAATTTATTGTTGGTCAATAATAATGTATTAATTAGATTTGTAATTATTTTTTTTTCTTCGATCTCGCATGAAAATTTGCTGGCTTACTATGTTTTAAGAAGTCTCTCCAAAAATCAGCTCGATAAAAAATTTTCAAGAGGACGCTCACGAATTTTGAAAATATTAAATATGATTGAAATTCGGATTTTTTATTTCAAAATTTTTTTTTTTTCTCGTGGCAGCAATAGTTTATATTTATAAAATCATGACTATGCTGAAAATTTCAGCCCAAAATTTAAATATTTAAACGGCGCTCAAGAATTTTGAATGTTTCAGAGTGCTATCTGTTGGATGGTTTCGAGCGACTCTTGAATATTAATAATAAAGCTTTTCGATTTTTTCACCATCAATTTGCATCACAATGAATGAAAATATAACCCGAGAAATAGAAATACACTTATCCAAAAAATTAAAGGAACAAAAAAATTTTATAAATTTTTTAGTGATTTTTGGAAGGCTGTAATTTCGTGAAAAATGATCGTATCGAAAAAAAGGCCATTCGGCAGCCGAAATGGAAGGTAGATTTTTCAATTAATTGATATAAAAAAATAGTTTTATACATACATATCTTGTTAGTGTATAGTCATGATATGAAATTAGACTCGTTTTCTAGGAGTGAGGGTAAAAAAAAAAACGATTATTATTGATAGAGAACTTCAGATAGTTGATTTGACATAACATTATATAGGTAATGTACCAAACTAACCTTCACATAAATAAAGTATTGAAAATTTAATTAGTATGAGATCATAATTGTAATCGCTGTTACCATGACAAGCCCAGTCAAAATAACAGTAATACTTTTATTTAAAATATAAAATATCTGTGAAATCAACAGGTTATTTTGTTTACAATAAAATACACGTGACAAAATTGTATTATAATGGGAAATTCATAAGTTATGTGGAATGAAAACCATATTTTCAACATTTTTGATTTCATTAAAAAGTTCAAGGGTATCAAATTATTGGAAGAAATGGTCAAAACATAAAGCTTAAGGTCATTAATGCGAGATTGTTAGTCAAGCTTTTAGATACTTTTTACGGAATTTGTGTATAAATATTAGTTTTGAAGTTATATGAGCTTTAGCGTTGATTAAAAACTGATTTTTACGAAAAATCATGAAAATTTCAAACAGCCATAATTTCAAAACTATTCGAGGGATTCAGCCCATCTTCGAACCTGATCAAGGTAATCGCTTATAGAATAAGTGCAAAAAATTTCATCAAGATCCGATAAGAACTGTGGGTGCTATCGTAATGACAAGGCAAGTGATAATCATGGGGAGTAGAGGTTCGTTTGATACACCATAAGTAATAAAAGAAATACTTTTAATATATAAAATAGCAGTGAAATTTACAGGTTATTTTGTGCACAATGAAATACAACTGACGAAACTGGATTATAATAAGACAAGCATAAGTTATGTGTAATGAAAACCATATTTTCAACATTTTTTGATTCCATTAAAATTTTCAAGGCTATGAAATTATTGGAAGAAATGGTCAAAATATAAAGTTTGAGGTCATAAATTAAAGCTCATTAGTCACGGTTTAAAATACTTTTTGCAGAAATTATCTATGAGTTATAGTTTTAAAGTTATATGGACTTGAAAGTGATTAAAAATTGATTTTTTCGAAAAATCGTTGAAATTTCAGACAGCCATAACTTCTAAACTAATCGACCGAATCAGCCCATCTTCGAACTTAACTGTGGTAATCACACATAGAATAAGTGTAGGAAGTTTCATTAAGATCGGATAAGAATTGTAGACGCAATCGTGTCCTCAAAAGTCGGTTCTATGACATAAATATATATATATATATATATATATATATATATATATATATATATATATATACATACATATATAAATTTTTCAACGAGTGGTATTTTTGAACTCTACTCAACTAATTATGATAGTTTATGACGAAATCCCTTGTAAAATCGACCATGAAGACAAATACAATAGTTAGATTTTTAAAAAAATCTACCTAAAAATAAAAAAGCGAATTGAAGCTTGAAATCTCTAGTTTAAAGATTTTCCGGCAAAAAAAAAATTTCGAGCCACGGTTTTTGCGGAATCATAAGAAATAGCTCGAGACAAAATTTTTCTAAATTTTTTGGTTTTGTTTTTTACGTCTACAAAAAAAAAAAAAAGGCCATTCGGCAGCCAAAATGGAAGGTAGATTTTTCAATTAATTGATATAAAAAAATAGTTTTACACATACATATCTTGTTAGTGTACAGTCATAATATGAAATTAGACTCGTTTTCTAGAAGTGAGGGTAAAAAAAAACAACGATTATTATTGATAGAGAACTTCAGATAGTTGATTTGACATAACATTATGCAGGTAATGTACCAAACTAACCTTCACATAAATAAAGTATTGAAAATTTAATTAGTATGAGATCATAATTGTAATCGCTGTTACTATGACAAGCCCAGTTAAAATAACAATAATACTTTCAAAATATAAAATAGCTGTGAAATTAACAGGTTATTTTGTTTACAATAAAATACACGTGACAAAATTGTATTATAATGGGAAATTCATAAGTTATGTGGAATGAAAACCATATTTTCAACATTTTTGATTTCATTAAAAAGTTCAAGGGTATCAAATTATTGGAAGAAATGGTCAAAATATAAAGTTTGAGGTCATAAATTAAAGCTTATTAGTCACGCTTTAAAATACTTTTTGCAGAAATTATCTATGATTTGTAGTTTTAAAGTTATATGGACTTGAAAGTGATTAAAAATTGATTTTTTCGAAAAATCGTTGAAATTTCAAACATCCATAACTTCTAAACTAATCAACCGATTCAGCCCATCTTCGAACTTAACCGTGGTAATCACACATAGAATAAGTGTAGGAAATTTCATTAAGATCGGAGAAGAATTGTAGACGCAATCGTGTCCTCAAAAGTCGGTTCTATTACATAAATATATATATATATAAATTTTTCAACGATTGGTATTTTTGAACTCTACTCAACTAATTATGATAGTTTATGACGAAATCCCTTGTAAAATCGACCATGAGGACAAATACAATAGTTAGATTTTTAAAAAAATCTACCTAAAAATCGAGTAAAACGTAAAAAAAAAATCGGTCTGTCAGTTGAACCTGCGGGCCAGCCTCAAAACTTCCCGCAGTTTTCGAGCTCTTCAAGCTCGAAAATACTTTTGAGTGCCTTTGCGTAATATATATATATATATATGTAATATAACCAAGTTTTGAGGACACGATCGCGTCTACAATTCTTATCAGATCTTAATGAAATTTTTCACACTTACTCTATGGGCGATTATTACGGTCAAGTTCGAAGATGGGCTAAATCGGTCAATTAGTTTAGAAGTTTTGGCTATTTTAAATTTCCACGATTTTTCGAAAAAATCAGTTTTTATCCACTTTCAAGTTTATATAATTTCAAAACTAATACTCATAGACAATTCCCGTAAAATTTATCTGAAAGCTGGATTAGTAAGCTTTAATTTATGACCTAAAATTTCATGTTTTGACTATTTCTTCCAATAATTTGATAGCCTTGAAAATTTTAATGGAATCAAAAAATGTTGAAAATATGGTTTTCATTCTACAGAACTTATGCTTGTCCCATTATAATCCAGTTTCGTCATTTGTTGTAATAATAATTAAATAAATACATGCCAGGACTGGTTGGTGGTTGGGATATTGGAAAAATACGCATATTAAAAAATATAACAATATTTTTATTTGTCACAGCACATAATATCACGGGGTTACAAAATTAAATCGTTGATTTAATTTATTAATACTGTTAAATTGTCTGAGCTCATGAATACGTAAATAATTGAATGCAAATTAGAAAATTGAGCTCGAGTAAATAATTGAAATAATTTATTTGAATATATTTGAACACTGAGTTGATTGCAAAAAATGTCATGGAAAACAGTAACATGAAATCAGAGGTTACCGAGCGAAATTAATTATTGAACACTTGAATTACTATTGTTAATAGCACAAAATGCATGAATAATTGAGTTAATTAATTTATAATATTATTGATCACTTAATTTAATTTAATTGAATGAGTTTATAATAAATTGCACTGAATTGAATTTATTTTATGAACACGTGGTAGCATGATTGCAGAGGCTACCGAGCGAGAATTTACTTTTAATTTTATTAAAATATTGAGCATGTTGATAATTAATTAATTATCAAATAGAGTCTTTTAATTTTTATGAACACTGGATATAATTATTTATTAAATAAAAGGGCACCTGTGATGTCTTCCGTTTGAATAACCTCTTGAAAAATGTGGTCGATGATCACTGGAAGTCTTGAGTTTTTTATTAATTTATTTATGAGCTCTGGTGCTTACCATTACAAAAATCATTATATTTTTGTTGAGCTTGTTGATTACTTAATTGATTTTAATTATTATTTTCAATTAATTACTCGAGATGAGCGCAAAATGATAAGATTTGTTTGTGGGAAAATGTTCCCCTTTTTTTATTTTATGTTATTTTTTATTTAAATTTAAATTCTAAATTTACCTGCAAATTAATTTGAATTAATAATCTAAATTTAGTTAATTTATTAGTAGAATAGGTAGGATGTGACAGGTATTGTTGAATGAAACTCGTGGTTTGGGTATAGCAAAATTGAAGGATATATTTTGACCCAAAAAAAAATAGGGAAAGCACTACGGCATAAAACCCTTCGAAGAAATACAATGAAAAAGATTGAGAATATTCAGATAATGAGAATGAGGGTAACTCGTTGAACAATTCATACAAGAATGAATGTGGATGTGTGTGTGTTTTTGTGTATGTATGTGATAAAAATATAGAAAAGATTACGCGATCACGGATCGTCGTAAGTAGTGTGATCTTGGATCGCACTGAATGCTAGAGAATATACACGTCTGTATACCGTCAGCGGAAGATTGATTGTCCACTGTGGGACAATTAGACAGTACGTGATACTGGAGAAAGAATGATGGTAGAAAGTTTTCAGTTGAGAACACTTGCGTCGTTAAATGTGTGTGTTATGCTATGCGTCGCGACGACGTTACCGATTGATCAGATCGGCGATATGAATTGAAATGTTAAATATATCAAGATCGCAATTTACGCACGAGATATGTCAAAATTGTAATGGGATATTCCAAAGACAATATGACGTGACTAGTCGTTGAATTGATTGACCGATGTCTTACTTCGATCAATTGATGACGTTAATTTATTATTGTTGTTATTTGTAACAGAGGTTATTGTTTAACTGCAGTTAATTAAAAATCTAATCAATTGGTATTGATAGATGCTTACCAGCGACGAGGCTATTGTAAGTGTGAAGTTAGATTTGATGTATTTAATTCGTCAATGATGATAAAAAATGTGTGTAATTATTAAATTCGAATGATTTGCGTTGAATTGAATAGTAAACTAAAACTGTATGTAATTGCGAATTGATGAAGTTAACACAAGATAAAATATTATTAAATATTTGATATTAATTGTGCTGATATTACCTGATATTAATATTACTATTAATATCAAATCACAACACAAAAATTCCAAATATTCAATACATACAATGAATGGATGCCCGGAATTGAGAGGATTGGACCCCCGCGCAACAAGTCCGGACTTGTTCGTATTGCGACGCAATAAAAAACCCGGTCTTTGTTTAATTCACGAAATATTATTAAAGATCAACGAAATAATCAGAAAAAATTAATAAACTGTATTAATCAATACTTATCTTGGCACGATGGCGTGAAATCGTAATCGATAAGCAATTAATCAAATAATTATCAGTTATTTAATGATTGGCTTAATAGACAGAATGCTCACAGTGTGTGCTCGATAAGAAGACTTGTGGTCGACTGACGAAAAGACGCTGTGAAACCGGGTCGTCGTTTCGACGGACCGGAGAATTCAGACACCCGAGTGACAGAGATATGCTGAAGGCGTAAGTGTAACGAAGATGCACAGCGAAACCGACGCTATAATGAGCGCGCGCGTTTACGGTGCGCCCGAGTTGACGATAGAATTAATTAAAGCACCGCTAGATGGTGACTCTACCAAATAATTAAATTCTTTACATTATTATGATGACAACTATTTCAGGTCTTCTGTTTTTCGACGGAACAAGATTAATTATAACACGTGTTATCTGTTGAATGTGTATTACGAAAGATAATGGCGGCCGTCTTCTCGACACGAAGCAGGAAAAAGGCAGATGCGCATGCGCCGAGCTGCGCATGATCAAGTTTTAATTTATAAACGAGGCCCCAGTAGGTACTGCCTCTATCTGCCGGAAATGAAACTATATTTGAATTCAAATTAAATGAATTTGAATTCTTTTATAGTTTCGATTACGCAACATCATTTATATATTATTGTGATCAAAATAACCTGTAAATTTCACAGCTATTTTATACTTTGAGAGTATTTCTTTGATTATTTATGATGTATCAAATGTTCCTCTATGCCCTATGATAATCACTGGTCTTGTCATTACGATAGCATCCACAGTTCTTATCGGATCTCAATAAAATTTTCTATACTTATTCTATAGGTGATTACCTTAATCAAATTCGAAGATGAGCTAAATTGGTCGATTAGTTTTGAAGTAATAGCTGTTTGAAATTTTCACGATTTTTCGAAAAAATCAGTTTTCATTTACAGTTGAATTTCATATAACATTAAAACTAAAACTAATAGACAATTTCAGTAAAAAGTATCTTGAAGCTTGTTTAGTAAGCTTTAATTTTTGACCTTAAACTTTATGTTTTGACCATTTCTTCCAATAATGTAATAGCCTTGAAAATTTTAATAGAATCAAAAAATGTGAAAAATATGGTGTTCATTACACATAATTTATGCATTTTCCATTACAATACAATTCTGTCAGTTGTATCTTATTGTGAACAAAATAACCCCTAAATTCCACAGCTATTACATAGTTTAAAATGATTTCTTTCATTATTTATGACGTTTTGATCGTACCTGTACGTCCTATCACTAACTGGCCTTGTCATTGTAATAGCGATCACAATTATAATCTCAAACTAATTAAATTTTCTATACTTTGTTTACGTGAAAGTTACTTTGGTATATGACCTATATAACGTTTTGTCAAATCAACTATCTGAAGTTCTCTATCGAAAATAGTTGTTGTCTTTTTTTACCCTTACTCTTAAAAACCGAGCCTAATTTCATATCAAGACTATTCATTAAGTTTGCGCTTGCGCCATATATCTACTGATATTTTATATCATAATCTAGTCTGACCAGTAAACATAAATAAATATTGGTGGAATAAATAATATTTATCCGTCAAAAATGTAGCCAAGAAGTATTGTGTTTAATTTTAAGTAAATATTTATTAAAATATTCTAATAGTCAAGAATATTTTAATAGTTTTAATAAGGAAATTCGTTAAAAACTAAATATTAAAAAATTGTTTATTTATCAAAAATTTTTAATTTTAATTAATGGAACCGAAACCCAAAAAACCTTGATATGATATAAAATATCAGTAGATATATGGCGCAAGCGCAAACTGTTTTAGAATAACATCAGTAGCGGTATCTATGGCCTGGACATCCTAAATATTTATTTTTTTTTTGTATATAAAATAAATTAAATTTTTATTTATAAAGAATTAATTTTTTTTCTTATAAAAATCCGGAGATTATTCTTCGAAAACCGGAGACCGGAGAAAACTTAGTTTTTCCGGAGACTCCGGATCAAAACCGGAGGATTAGTAACCCTAATAAATTATGTATGAAACTTTTTACATCGATAAATTGGAAAATCTACCCACCATTTCGGATGCCGAATGGTCTTTTTTATTTTTTAATTTAATTTTTAGATTTTTTCGCTTATTCCAAACTCACCAAATTCTATTGTTTAAGACTGTCCTGTATATTTTTAGTTATGCACAAGTTATATTTTACTAAAATGACAATAATTGAGTTACAAAAAAATACAAAAACTAATTCAAACTAGGGGTTAGGGGTAGTCAGGATTTTCAAAAAATCGATTTTTTTTTTTGCATTTTCGTTAAGTGTAATATCTTAAAAATATTCTCTGAAAATTTGAAGTTGATCCGATAATTATTTTTCGAGTTATTCGACAAATAACAAAGAGCGCTCGGGCACTCCAAAACGCTCGGGAGCAGGTAGCTGCAAGCAACCGGTTTCTCGGGTTCTATTGTCATCCATGAACTAAATTTTGATTTATGTAGTAGTACCTAAATTTATAAATACCCTACTATATATATTTACAATTTCTAGGTAGTATAAGTACTACAAATTTTTTGTTTTTCGCCACGTCACTAGTATGCCTGTAGCAGTTGCGGAGAGCAGTCGATAGTTGTGCGTTATTAAAATAAATTATTTTTGAAGTTATTTATTATGGGACGTGATACGAAAAAAGTTTCGAGAGAAGTTCGGAGTTCTAAAAATATCCGTAAGTCGTATTCAAAGAAACGAAAAAATGTATTTAACCCAAAAACGGCGGAACGTGATGAAAGTGTTCGGAGTACATCGTTTAAAAAACTGAAACAAAATACTGAAAACGATGTACCCGAAAGTTGCACCACTGAATTTCGAATAATTAGTTTTATTACAGTATTCACTGCCATTTCTGCTCTTGTGAAATGTAAAAAATGTGATGGAAACACTGCATTTTAAACAGCCAGTACACGTGGGCTGGGATTTAAAATTGTAGTTTCTTGTAATAACTGTGACAATGAATATATTCCTTCGTGCTCTTTCATTGGGCATTCCTATGAAATAAATAGACGCTTCATTTTTGTGATGAGAATACTAGGGATAGGATACGAAGGTTTGTGCAAGTTTTGTGGCCTGATGGACATGCCGTCTTTTTTAGATAAAACTACGCATACAATATTATTGAAGCACATTTTAGATTGTGGTAAAACCGTTGCAGAAGCCTTGATGAAAAAAGCTGTGAATGAAGAAAAAGAAGCAAGTAGTGAAAATGAAAATAAGAATAATTTGACTGTATCGGGAGATGGAACCTGGCAAAAAAGGGGATTTACATCGTCATTTGGAGTTTCTTCTATAATTGGCTATTTTACTGGAAAGATTCTTGATATAAACATTAAAAGTGCTTATTGTAAGCTATGTGAGTATTGGAAAAATAAAAGAAATACGGTTGAGTTCGAGCAATGGTATGTTTCGCATGAAAATGAGTGTAGTGCTAATCACAAGGGGTCTTCTGGGAAAATGGAGGTGGATGCGATGATTGAAATGTTTCAGCAGTCTGAAACAAAATATGGAGTTGAATATATCAACTACATTGGCGATGGTGATTCGAAAACCTATTCTGGAATTATAACAGCAGATCCTTACAAAAATACAACCGTAAATAAAAAGGAATGTAAAGGCCATGTTCAAAAGCGGATGGGGACTCGACTGCGTACTCTGAAATTTAAACAAAAAGGTCTTGGTGGTAGAGGTAAGCTTACAGGAAAAGTTATAGACAAATTAACTGTGTACTATGGTTTATCTATACGTCGTCATTGCGATTCTATGGAAGATATGAAATCTGCTATTATGGCAACTTTTTACCACTACGGTTCGACTGATGAAAATCCGAATCATGATATGTGTCCAAAAGGCGAAGATTCTTGGTGCTCTTATAAGCGCGCTGAATCACGTGGAGAGCTTGATACTTATACTCAAGATTATTCTCCCTTACCTCCTGAGGTTTTAACAGCTATTAAACCGATTTACGACGATCTCAGTAATGATAATTTACTTTCAAGATGTGTAGGTGGATTCAATCAGAATAATAATGAGAGCTTCAACCAACTAGTGTGTAAAATATGCCCAAAAACCGTGAATACTAGTTATACTATCGTACAAATTGCTGCATACATAGCTACTTGTATATTTAATGAAGGTATACATTGATTATTAATGATTATGAATACCCTAGGACTTGATTGTGGGTCTAATTCCCATCGGTATGCTGAAAAAAAGGATGCTGCACGTGTGAAAGTGGCAGATCAGCGCGCCAACGACAACACTCGGGAAGGCAGAATGCTTCGTAGGCAACACCAAATTGACGTTTTGGAAACTTCCACAATGGCTGAAAATCTATTATATGGCCCAGGAATAAATGACTCTGTGCAAGTAATTAAATAATTCGTATTTCTGTACGTAAATCTAGTGTGAAACTTTAAATGTGTTTTTCTCAAAACTATGTTTTTTGAACGGGTGACAACTGTAACTCGATAACCGCTCAGTAGATTTTAATAAAATTTATACAGCTTTTAGAATACATAATAAACTCAGGCCTGATCGAAGGATTTTTTTTTTTTCAAAAATTTCGATTTTTTAAGACCAATTAACTGTTGATTTTTTCCTGAAAATCTAGAAAAAAATTTCCTGAGGCCGCCATTTTGTTAATTTTTGAAAGAAAAAAAAGCTTCGATCAGGCCCAGGATTATCTATTTATAAAACTAATTTTTTTCATCTGATTGATTTTAGATGAATCTCCAAGGACTTATGACAGTCACCGCAAGGACCTTCTTTTGAAACTGGGTCAACACAGACAGCTATAACTTTGAAAATTATAAATTTTTTTTTCAAATTTTCGTGACTTCAATTCAAAACATTGTTTAATAATGCCATATTATTACTTTCGTAAAATAAAATGATTTAATAGCAAAAAAAAATTACTGAAAATTCTCATTTTTTCGTGTCTCTGACTACCCCTAACCCCTTAATTACATATTATCAGTTAATATTCAAAATTCTTGAGCGCCGTTTAAATATTTAAATTTTGGGCTGAAATTTTCAGCATAGTCATGATTTTATAAATATAAACTATTGCTGCCATGAGAAAAAAAAAATTTTTAACTAGAAAATCCAAATTTCAATTATTTTTGATATATTCAAAATTTGTGAGCGACCTCTTGAAAATTTTTTATCGAGCTGATTTTTGGAGAGACTTCTTAAAACATCGTAAGCCACCAAATTTTCATGCGAGATCGAAAAAAAAAAAATAGTCAGTTTTTTTGGGCCACCCTAATATCCATATAGCGCTAAATTTCATGATTTTTTTTTATAGCCAGACTTTCTGGTTAAAAAGCTGGTGTCGATAAAGGGCGATCAAGTTTACGACAACTTATCGACAATTTTCAGCTTTTGTAACTGTTGACTCCAAGTTGTTTAGGAAAATACAGGCAACTCTCCGTCAACTAATAAAGTGCCTACTTTTGCTAGTAACTTTCTCAGAAAGTTAACAACCGGTTGCCGTCAATTTATTGAAATGCTAATTTTTTCGGTCATCTTGACGACAAGTTGCTGTAGTAGGTTGTCGCTAGCTTGCTGTCAGCTTGACTATCAAAGTTGATACTGCTTAGTGAATAAAACTATACCATAAAGACGTTAAATTATACATTTTAGGTAATCGCAAACATTTTCTTTTTGCAACTATTTTAGAGTCTTATAATGGTTTTTAAAGTTATCATTTTATTCTTCAGTAATAATTTAATTAATCATAAAATAATGCTTGAATAATTTAAATTTTTACGATGTTTGCTTATTCCCGCGTTCCTATGAAATTAATTACAATTGACAATTTAACTTTAAATTTTCCAGATAATCATGAATTATTTATCCAAAGTTTAATTGAAATTATTTTAATAATAAATTTCAATAACTTTAGTTATCTTTATTAATAATGATATAATTTAACGTTATACATTTATATTAAATACGAAGAACACGTCCTATTAGCAACGCTTGTCCAGCGAAAGCTTATGTATTATTTTTCCGTTAAATTTAAACAATATGTTTTGAGTAAACGGAATTTTTAAATTATGGAGCAAAGACCTGTTAAATTAAATTTGACGATATATGGCCATCAACTTTTCAAAATCAACGTTTTGTCTAGCATTTAGAGAGAAAGTAATGGACACATTTTTTAAAAGTGAACCAAAACTTCTCCTTTTGGATTATATTTATCAATTTATTGTAAAATTCAAACAATAGATTCGAGCAAAGGCAAACTGTAGTTATTAAGTTGTTTTCAACTTTCGCGTTGAGTGACTATCAATGTATCTAATCAGCAGAGAATAGGAGTCAACTAGTTTTCAAGGACCCAATAAGTGAAATACAATCAAGAAATAATCGATTTCAAATTATTTTTATCAACATTTAATCAAAACTCTCAATTAAGTTGATAGAAATCTATTACCAGTTGAAGCATGCTAATTAGCAAAAAAAATTGACATCAGTTTTATTGAAATGGTTTTCAGGTTTTTTTTTTTTTTATTTATAAAGATTTGCATCCAATTCGCAATCAAAAGTAAAACTAAAGTAAATAATAAAGTTTTTTTCTGTGGTATTTATGCAAAATCAGGAAACATTGAAAATATAAGTAAACTGATGTCAAATGCATAAAAAATTCATATTATATATCAACGAGGACTAATTCTAATAGCACAGTTTGCTTTAGCAAAAGTTTACTTCCAAAAGTTTCCTTGAATTTTTCGTCAAATATCTGTCAACTTCGGACTTTTCCGTTTTTGACGACAATTTGTATGCAACTTGCTCTTTAATTTGACGTAAATTTACTGCCCGAATTAGAATGCAAATTCACTTCAAAAGTTGACTAGAAAAAAAGTTGTCAATTTTTAGGCAAATTGTATGTCAATTGATTGTTAATTTGACTTGAAAAATTGTTAAGTATTTTCTTACCGTCAAATTGTAGACAATTTTAAGTATAAATCTGCTTAGCTTCTGAAATGGTAAGAATGAACATTACTGACTTTTAGAGCCGCAATTAGACGCCAAGTTGGTGGCAAAAGTTGAAAATCCAATAAGTTGATGGTCACTTTCTGAGAAAGCTGGTGGCAAAAGTTGGTTGCAAAAGTTGGCAATCATAAGTTGACGGAAAGTTGCCTTCTATTTTCTCAGAAACTTGCTTTCGAATTGCGGCTCTTCCCTGGCGTCAACTTTCTCAGAAAGTTGGCGGTAACTCGTAGCCAAAATTTGCAAAAGCTAGAGTTGTCGACAACTTGTCGTCAAGTTGGTCGCAACTAATTAATACCAACTTTTTGACAAGCAACTCTGGCTATCAGGGTAAATTAAAAAAAAATTAACCGCAAATTTTTAGTTACAACTTTTGCTGTTAAATTGTCAGCAAATTCGGGCAGTAAATTTCAGGTAATTCCAATATCAAATTACCGTCAATTTCAAGCTAAAGTGGCTATTAGCAGCATTTATAATATCATAGATATTTAAAACGTTCTTACAGTCGGTTGATCGTTGTCTCCTTATATAATTAAACTATCGATTGTTTGAATTTTATAAAATTTTCATGTAACTCAATAAAACTATAATAAAAAAAATACAGACTGAAGCACCGCTGGTGGCGAAATAATAAATCATTGCTATGAGAAAAATTTCAATATTTACTGAATTGTGGCATTTCTTACAACTTTTTATTCTCTGGCAGTGCCTCTAACGCATGAAAAAATTTATAAAAATGTTTAAATTGGGGGTGCTATAGTATATGCTGGCTAAATTTAATTATTTAAATTAGTTCTCATAACTAAAATGAGTAAACTTTCATAATTTTAAGACGAACAATCAATTATCTTTTGACTGAGAGAGGAATTTTCTAAAAACTTTTTTTTTTTTTAAAAGTTTTTAAAAATGAGATGCTAAATACTACTATCTCTACCGTATAGATAAAATAGGGTGTCACAACCTGCTCCTAACGGAGGTTGCACGAAACACACACTTGCTTCTGTTATCGCCTCCTCCCAGCGGTTGGCTGGAGGTTTATTTTTAAGTTTTAAATTTATTGACGGGGTCGATTCGCCCGGGAATATTAAAATATTCGACTTCGAGAGCGCGATGAATAGAAAAATATAAAATAACTTTATGCTTAACTGCAGGCTCTTTGAAAAAAACAAAATAATTAAATAAAATAATTATTATTCAAGAAATCTATATTGTATCAAAAGTTTACAGGACACGTCTTGTCGACTCGACATACAAAATATTTCTACCTTAGCATAACTTAGAATTATGGCAAGTCCGCGCTGATGGCTTGAGTGGGAGGTTGGGTCCGTCCCAGGGGCTGGTCCATTTGACGTCACGTGAGCGGCAGAATCGGGACTCTTCTTGACCACCGGCTTCGTCCATTCTGCAGCTGTGCTGTCATCCGGCGTGGTTAAGGGTTTTTCCCAGGGTACGATGTTTTATAGCTCCAGACTTGCCTCTTTTGCCGACGTTAGAGTATTCCAAGTTTTATTGGGGTCTCTAATCGGCTTAACTATTTCTTAGATACTACAGTTACAATATTTATAAATATTTTAAGTTAACAATAAAAAGCTTACGTCTAGTACAAATTCTATCTTTTAAATAAAGGGACAGACTTGGAAAAAATAAAGTTCCCAAGACTGAGTGTTTTCCCGAGATCTTACAATTTTATTATCTCGGAGAATAAAGAATAACTTGAGTGAACAGGACCTAGCTTAAATAAATGGTTTGGAAATTCTCAAAAATATAATAGGTTTCAAATAAAATAGGATTGAGTATATTAAATTATTAAATTAAGTATTGATATGTTTAAATAATCCCGCGGAATCGTGTTTATCTCGTAGTCTACGCGGTGTCACTTTAATCGCTCGTACGAACCGTGATAGGATATCACACCTCCCCCCTTATTCAAAAAGGTGTTGCTCATGGCAACAGCTTTTCGAATCGTTTACAATGTATAGATTAGTTATTAATATAATTTTATAGAAATCTTATTAGATGAGCCTAAAACGATTTCGTACGATTTAAAACGTATATCAATAAGTAATTAATATATGTCTAATTTTAGCATTACATTTCTTTCATTAATTTATTCTATCTTAATTATATTGTAGCTTACATTTGTTTACAATACAAACAGGTGGTTAAACATATATATTATAGTCTATTTGTCTTAACACATGACACAATGGGATTGATTGCTTCCATATAGCTAACACAACATATATATATGATTGAAAATATTATTCCGGGGTCGAGGAATTATCAGGTGGGGAATCTAGGCGGATGTAAGCTAATTTTAACTTATTAGTATGTACTATTCAGTTTTGTTACCTTTCAGTGCTATTTTAGCATTTAAATCATCTAACATTTCGATAATTTCATATGGCCCATCTCATTGAGGGTCGGATTTAGATGGACGAGGTTCTTTAAGGAGTAGGACAAGATCGCTGGCACGAAAATTCTTTGGATTCAGTCTTTTGTCATAATAAATTTTACATCGATTTTTGGCTCTATCTAGATTTGCTGCTGCTTTTGCTTGACAGCCAGAAATTGTAGAAAATAAATCATCAAAATATTGGATATATGTACGAGGGATTTCCTCGTTAATAAATTCGGTGGGTATACGGGCCTTTCTACCGAAGATAAGCTCGTGTGGGGTAAAACCTGTTGATTCGTGGACGGAGGTATTATACGAGAACATGGCGAATTTAATCCACTCGTCCCAATCCTGTGAGGTGCAATAATGTTTTAAATACTCAACAAAGACGTGATGAGCGCGTTTCAGCGACCCGAGGGACTGCGGATGGAAGGCTGTGGATTTTATTTGTTGGATTTTAAAAATTTTACAAAAGGTTTTCATTACTTGGTTAGTGAAATTGGAATCTTCGTCAGTATGAATAGCTTTCGGACAGCCAAACCGACAAATAAAGTTATTAGCAAATGCGAGAGCGACGTTAACGGAATCTATGGTGGGTACAGGTATCGCATCTGAATATTTTGTGAGATTATCTTGAATTTTAAGTAAGTATTTATTGCCTTTCTCCGTAATCGTTAAAGGACCTGCAATGTCTATTTGAATTTTATCGAGAGCTTCGCGGGGGGTGTCCGTTATTTTCATGGGTTGTTTGACCTTTACTTGGACTAGTTTATTTTTCTGACAACTGATGCAAGTACGGACGAACTTTTCCACCTGAGCTTTCATATTGCTCCATTAGAAGTCCTGTCTAATTCGATTATACAGTCTTGCAACTCCAGGGTGGCCTCCTACCGCGGATTCATGATATTCCTGTATGATATTCGGACGTTCATGTTCGGGTGGAAAATGGATATCACCTATACAAAGAGTAAAGGCATAACCATCATTAAGGAAATTCCCCTGTATAGCTTCAGTAACTATAGTCCATTGATGGAAGTCTTCCAAAAATTAAATATAATTATTGAACAAATTATTTTTTTTTTATTTTACATCGATGTATTAAACATAAATAAATGCTATTCCTATACAAAAATAGAAAATGAAAAATTGTTTTCAAGTTTTTTATCGTAAATAATTACAATAATATATTTAAAAATTTTAATTCAGATCACGTTATAGGTTGAAGTATTTGTTTTTGCACTTTTAATATTACATTAATTAGTTTTTAGGATTAGTCTATATTTCCATTTCTACTGTGCAATACTTTGCAACATAAAAAAACTATTATATTTGGAATTAATTAATTAATATTAAGTAAAAATTTTTTCACTTTAAAGCTTATTATCATTAGAAATACAATTAAATTAAAATATTCAAAAAATTAAATCACCATCATTTGAATTATAAATTAATTTGCTAATTTTTAATATAAACAAATAAATAATATATGTACTTATTACGATGAGTTAGATTTTTTAAATCCTTAAGAACCAGTTTCATTATTTTTTATTATTATGTGAATCTACTACATCAACTGAATTTAGACAATTTAACGGTCGGTATTGTCAAATAACTTTTTAAACATACGTCACTTTTAAGACACCTTACTTTAACCGTTCTGCACATTGTTTACATGTCACGTTCTTCGTTCCTCCGTTTCTACACATGTCTCGTTTTCCGTTCTTTCGTTTCTACAAACATCTCGTTCTCTATTACCCGCGTTTATTTAAACGTGTAATTCTCCATTCCTCCGTTTCCACAGATGTCTCGTTTTCCGTTCTTCCGTTTCTACAAATCTCACTTGAACCAAATTTTCGGTTTATCGAAAGGAACTTTATTTAAAGATTACTTTCATCAAAACGGACATTATGCATCCATTACGTTCTTCATTCCTACGTTTCTTCGAACGTAACTTTTATCTGTTGTTCGTTTATTCATACGTGTCGCTACACACCATTACTTTTAAAGCACGTGTGTGTTTCGTGCAACCTTCGTTAGGAGCAGGCTATGTCACCCGATAAATATAGATAAACACAGTAGGCTCGCGCCATGACATTTCACACATATACAGATGTTTGAACGTGTAGTTGGCTCGCGACACTACCGTGTCTCTTGATTTTCGAGCTTGAAGAGCTCGAAAATGTATTCACAACAATGTTTTCGAGTTCAAGGAGCTCGAAAACAGCCGGAAGTTTTGGGGCTGGCCCGCAGGATCAACCGATAGACAGATTTTTTGTTCTCGAAAGACTCATTTATCGTGTCAACGACTCTGTGTACTTGCTCGATGGTGGAGTGCTTAGTTAGGGAACCAAATTGGTGTTCAGGTATTAACTCGTGAGCAGTTGCCTCAAATCGCTTAAGGAGAAGTTTTTCAAAAAGCTTAGATAACACAGGCAGCAGACTGGTTGGCCGATAGGAGGATAGGTTTGCCTGGTTTGTTAATCATGATGACATCAGCAAATTTCCATTGGATTGGGAAGTAGGATAGCCGTAAAATGGTGTTGTATAAATTTGTAACAAAAACAAAGCCTTTTTTTTGGTAACTCGATAAGCAGTTTACTAGTTATCTGGTCATATTCAGAAGTTTTATTTTTTTTTAGTTTGTGGATCATGAGCTTCAGCTCGTATAGAGAAACATGTGGAATCGGTAAAGACATTGGTAGTGGAGTGTCAAGAAAGTCTGTGATCTCTTCTTCCTGCTGGGATTGAAATGGACTAAATACTGTGTCAAGGTAATCCGCGAAGGCTTGTGCTTTTTCCAGGTCATCTCTGGCCCAGTTGCCATTAGCTTTTCTAATTAGTGGAGATGATTGGATTGGCCGCTTAAGTCTCTTCGTGACTTTCCAGATCGAGTACAGTAGAATCTCTCTATATTTGACTCATCCGTCCAGGATCTCTCTCTGTATTTGACTCGTCCTTTCGTCCCCACTACAGCAACACTATTGTCTCTTATGCGCAGGTCTGCGCGGCTAAATGCGCAGTGTGCAAAAACAGTTTCTATGATTTATCTGTATATAACCTCAATTACTAGATAGAATATTGTATTGTGCAATAAAAAATGCCAAATAATTCAGAAAATTGTAAGATAAGTTTAAATATTCTATATCTGTAAAGTTAGTGATTAAAATTTATTAAATTAATAGAACTTCATGTTTATATTCATAGCCCAAGAACATTCAAATCTACCCGCCACTAAGATTTTTTTTTTGATTAGCCGAACGAAAAGTCGTAGTGGGAGACAGGATTGTCAAATATAGAGAGAGAATTTGGTCAAATACAGAGAGCGGTCAAATATAAAGAGGTCAAATATAGAGAGATTCTACTGTAGTGTGTATCCTTGGTGTTTGTGAGGTTTGCTAGCTTCTGCTTTACTAAGTCGTTTTCGAATTCGTGTCGAAGTTGTTTCAATTCTTTGGTTGCCTTGTTGAATATTTTTTTATCGGCACAGCTTCTGTTGGTTTGGAAGACTCGTCGTAGCCTTCTTTTTTCTAAGATTTTTTGTTTGATGTGCCTTGGATAATTAAGACTGCTCTGGGCTGTTACGTTTGTTGATGGCGTGATAGTAGTAGCGGAGTTAACTATTAGTTGATTTAAATATTCCGTCGCATCATCTACGTCCGAATTGGTTTTCAGCGGTATTGTCAGGTTGATTTTGGTAGTAATTTTCTCTTGGTATTATTCCCAGTTTGTTAAATTGTTATGCGATAGTGCGCTCACTTTATTTTTTTTATAATGCAGATGCTTAGTGTAACTATTACTGGAGTATGGTCGGACGATAGGTCCAGACAAGCTTCAACACTGGCGTTGTTACGTGAGATGCCTTTTGTAATAAATATGTCTAGAGTATCCGGGATTTTGTTAAGATCGGTAAGCCAATAGGTTAGAGTACCAGTACTCAGGAAGTTAAGATTATTGTCTGATGCCGTTTTATATAATTCTCTTCCTAGCGTGATTGCAAGTTTTGAGCCCCAATGCTGATGCTTAGCATTGTTATCTCCCCCTGCAATAAAACTTGATCTAAGAGTTTAAAAAAAATTGGAGAAGTGGTCAAGTTTAATTTTATGTTTATGTTTCTGTCTTCAATTTGGCGGGATTAATCAAAGTTGATCCACCTGATGATCCGTAAGGTCCATTGGTACCACTGTTCTCAGCCGACATAATAGCCTGCTTGAGTTCCGTGTTGGAAAAAGACACTTTAGAATTCACCATAAACTATACACTCACAGTTATACAGACGGTAATCCGATTAGATACCCAAATATGATGAGCAATAATTACGATATACGTCCGCACTAGACGAGTGCTCGAAAGCGAATGAGATAATAAAATCAGCACTTACTAATTGCGCCACATTAATACATATTCTAGTAGAATCTAATACACAGAAAAAAAATTCTTGACTGAAGGTAAATAATCTTGATTAAAAAAAAATATTTTTGAAAACCTCAATTTTCTCGGATAAAGTAGAAATTTCGGCTACGTAACATTTGACCCGAAGACAGAATACCCGCGACAAAATACCCGCAAACCAAAATACCCGCGACAAAATACCCCCGACAAAATACCCGTCAATGAAAATACCCGCGACAAAATAACCGCAACCAAAAAACTTAATGCTTACATATCATTATCATTATTATTATTAAAATTTTTATTATTATTTTTACTGAACAATATCAAAAATATCTCTGATTTACAAAAAAATGGCTAATTTATCAATAATGAATTTATTCATAATATAAACAAATCTTTTAAGTCAAAAAATTATAAGAGAATACAAAAAAATGTCAATTAAACGTTATAAACAATAATTAATCATCCTTAATTTATGAGTCACAGCAATGTTAAGTTTGGAAAATACCGATACATTGATCTTAGGTACGCAATACATTGGCTACATTTTTTAAGTATGGTAACTTATTATTAGGATCGTATGCAGCTACAACATTCTTTAAACGTGCATCATATTCACGGTAATTACGACGACGTTTGGGTAATGATACACCAGTATCTTGATGGTTTAATTTTAATTCGACGATAGTCTGCTCAGTTCGCAATACACTTATGAACTTGCTTAAATTAGCGTGATGAATGCGAACCAAGGCATTAAAAGAATGATGCCATCCCTCTATTCCATTATTGGATTTCATTTCTTCATTCATTACACTATCGTAACAATTCCACAACTTGATACTAAACAGCGAGGCAGAACGATCAACTTTGTTCCGTTTCAAGACACCGATCTACGTAGATTCATAATAATCCAACAATCCAGATAATCGTTGTTCATTTTCGACATAAAATTCACTTTTTACAAGCTCGTCGTAGGCTTCTTTTACATCGTTAGGGGGGACAAATGCCAGTGACATTAGCATTTTTATATTCTGAACGACACGTATGTTTTTATTATACCATTGTTGTAAACTTTCACTTTGCACATGACGCCATATACATTGAGTATGATGAAAAAAGCATCCACTGACGTCGATATTTTCAAATACAGTCTTAAACGCATTAATATAAGACAGTTCAAAGTCAGTTAACATCCGACTCACGTGAATAATTACACGTGAATAACAATTTATTTATTCTCAATAAATAGCAGCCTTAATTTACTGACCAAATATTGAGGATAATTAGCAAAGCGATTTGAATTATATCACACAAGAAATAATTACTGAAGCGGTTTCAAAGCACGAGGTTGCAGGTAGCGAAGCACGTTCTAGAATAAGTAGATGAAAACGTCGTTGAGTCGTCGTCGGCACTTGGTGTTGACGTGGCAGCCTTGCTGCATAAGACGAATTTTTCCATTGGCTTAAAAGCGCGCCAACAGGAAGTAGTCAATAGCCAATTTTCCTCATTGGCTGCTGAGCTCTCGGTATAAAGCGAATTTTATTACTGGCCGGCTAATATAAGACGAGTTATCTGATTGGCCAGCTTGTAGCGGGTTCTCATAGCGCCTTGACACGGTCCTGAGAGAAACTTTTGCAAGTGTCGGGCCCAAATAGCGAGTGACCCGGCACCGTACTCTTTCTGGAAAATAGTGAGTTCGGCAGCTCCCGGACTTAGCGAAAATGCACGAAGCTAATTTAAATTAAATTAAGCTTATGACTGAACAAATAATAATGTAATTTTAATTTTTTTTTTTTTTTAATAACATAACGGTTATTTTGTCGCGGGTATTTTGTCACGGGTATTTTGGTTTACGGGTATTTTGTCGCGGGTATTTTGTCTTCGGGTCAAATGTCGTGTCACCGAAATTTCCTCTGATCAAGACAAATCCTCCTGTCTCAAGAAAATCTTGACTTGGTTCCCGAAAACGTTTGTCTTCCAAAATATTTTCTTGACTCAAGATAATGATATTTTCTGTGTGCATATACAAAAGAGCCTTAATATATTAAATTAATTCATCTTTCGATTAAATAATTAATACAATTAATTCTATTATTAGTATTATTATTGATAAATTGACTATTAATTTCGATAAATATCTGTATTTTTTAATTGATAATTGATTCCTAATTTACACTCATACTATTGTTATATAGGATGATTATTTTTCACACATAATATTATTTTGTTTGGTTACTTTGTCAGTCTGCAGACATTTCAGGTTGTTCATATTTTGTCCATAGATATTTTGTCCGTGGATATTTTTTTTTTATATTTTGTCTGTCGATATTTTGTCTGTAGATATGTACGTGTTTGGATATTTTGTCGTAGATATTTTCTTACGGAGCCACTGAATTTCTATGGTGTTTATACTCAGTCATCATATCTCTCAGTTTAAGAATATTACAGGCAATACTTATTTACGGAAAAACATTAAATTATGAAAAAAAATTTTTTTTTAAATTCTATTTTCTTGAATTAAATGAATCGATCAACGCTTTTTATTAATAAAAATCTGTTTATCGGTTGACCCTGCGGGCCAGCCCTAAAACTTCCCGCTGTTTTCGAGCTCCTTGAGCTCGAAAACATTGTTGTGAATACATTTTCGAGCTCGAAGAGCTCGAAAATACTTTTGTATGCCATCGTTTTCGGAAAAAACCGTTTTTTAGCATTTCTTTCTCCCACGATATCTTACGAACGAATTAACCGATTGAGATGGTTGAGGCGGCAATCAATGCGTTTTATTGAGTTCTACAGCTAATTAAACTTTGGAATTGATCGGATGAGTCGCTTCGAAAATAATCGAAGAAAACCGTTTTTCACCATTTCTTTCTCGATTGATTTCTCTCGAATGAATAAACCGATCGAAATGGTTGAGGCGGCAATCGACGCGTTTCACTGAATTCTAGTGCTGATTAGATTTTGGAATTGATCGATCAAGCCATTTCTGAAAAATTTGAAAAAAACTGAAAAAAAATTTTTTTTTTTTGTTTTTCTTCCATATCTTAGAGTCTATTCGATCGATCGATTTGCAGTTTTCAGAAAAGTTGACGGCCAACAAACTCTTTTGATTGCCACCTCAAACATTTTAATCGGTCAGTTCATTAAAAAGATATTAAGAGTTTACATCCACCCACACACACACACATGCACATACACATACACATACATACACACATACACGCGCACACACACACATACATACATACAGACACTTGGACATCCTTCTGAAAATAGTCAGAATAGCTTCCTAGGACCTCAAAACGTCGACATCAGATGAAAACTCGATTTTCGAAAATCGGGGTAAAACCAATAACTTCCCGAATTTTTGAAAATTAATAATTTTCTTAGCGGGAAGTTAAAAAAATCCCACCGTTTTTGGCTTGATCTTGGATCCTTATCAGTCTTTGCTGCTCTCCAGTGCTTTAAGCCACATACTTTATCGTGTATGTGTCAACAGTATATATATTACGATACTAACAAATAATCGATGAAAAAAAGAAATGAAAACCCGTGATGTTATGATAGCGAGTCTATAGTTATCCCGATGAAAGCTTGGGATTTTTTTGCCACCACGGTTTATCCCCCCACACTTCAAATATTAGATTTGGTGGCTTTGCACATGCGCACATTCTAATATTATGGTGGTGGGGGAAAGAACTTGTGAGAAAAAAATCTTAAGCTTCCATTGGGACGACTATAACATTTATATGTTTAGTCAAGTATATTATTTAACCGTATTCAAAATAAAATGATATATTTTTTAGACTTAAATAGATTATTAGTGCTAAGAAGAGTAACGTTTTATTATAGTTGTGGAAATTCTTCTCTGTGCCATCTTATTCCATCACACTTTGTCAGGTTTTTTGGTAGCTTAGCAAATTATATTGGCTACGTGCGCTTACGTATACTGCAATAGAAATAAATGTGTATTGTGTATATGTATGGTCCGCGAAAAGTTTCAGTCCGCTTTTTTGGTGACGCTGTCATTTTGCATGTATACGTCTCACACTGATGTTTTGATAGTATTAGTATTTTCGTGCACACAGCCAATATTTAATATTTCGCGCGTTGAATTTTAATATACAAAAAGCTCTTCGAGCTAGAAAATACTCTTGGATGTATATTTTTTTTTTAATTTTGAAGCTCAAAAAAAATTATGTATTACCTTGAACTACGGACATTAAAAAAAAACCTTTAATAGTTGATAATATGGAATTTTCAATTTTTTTATGTGATGTGTTACGTCGGATTTGTAACGAAAATAAATATATTTGGTCCTAGTCTTTCGACCAATAGACCGGGGACAAGAAACCTTAGTGAAGGAATGTGTAAATTAAAACATGAATTTAAATTATAAATCAATAAATATATTGTTACAAATAAATTTCGATTAAAAACAGTTAAAATGAAAAGATTGAAGTCAAGGTTATATAATACAGAATTATTCGGAATTTAACTTGTTAACAAATACTAAGTAAATTTTAGATACGAATGACAATTATTTCTTTTACGCTATGTACTACAAAAATCTAATTATTTTAAACGTGCCATCAACTAGGTGGCTTATGTGAGTAATACTTCAGCCTAGACTAGTTGAGATGACTGGTAGAGAATGTTTCTTAATGATACAGTACAAAAATATTAATATATGAGACATTAAATTTCGTGGACTTACTACATATTAAATGGCGATAATTTTACATTGATATTTTATTGAAATATTCGTTGATCGAAGGTCTTCATCCTTTGGTGGATAATAATTGGCCTATTCCTTACTTCATATTTAAAATCGACTATGTGTACATCTTTCATTTTATCAGGTTTAAAAAAAAAAAATGGCTAGCAGCCTACTCTTTACTATATGAAAATGAGATCACTTGGATATAGGAAGAATAACGGGTATTAAGTTAATAGTTTGGGACTCACGACACAACTGACTATTTTTGGGTCAGTTCGTTAAACTTTCGGAAAAATGGGTGGTTTCTCAAACTTCTGTATTTGGGGGAAATTCTCTTCCCACGTTCTTCCACCTCTACCCAAAAGTTTTCCACTTCCTTTCGGGAAACCATTGTTTCGGGGCCGCACTGTCCCTTCCACATTGATTTCCCGTTTCCCTCTCTTTCGGTTCTTCACAACTCACTGCTCTTTTTTGCTAATAATAAATGTAATAATAGTAATATTAATAGTAATAATAATAAAAGTAATTGATATTACTATTGTCTTAATAAATAATTCGATTTATTTTTCCTTAAACTATTGTTAAATGAAATTTTCTATTTCTATTTTGTTTAAGTTTTATTCTAATATTTTAATATTTTATTTGTCTTTAAATTCTGATATTGTAATGTTTTATTTTATTTAAATTAAATTCTCATATTTTAATATTTTATTTTATTTTATTTGAATGTTAATAATTTCTTTTAAATTTTAAATATTTTATTTAAATTCTAATATTTTAATGTTTTATTTTATTTAATTTAAATTATCATATTTTAATATTTTATTATTTTTAATTTGAATGTTACTATTTTATTTTATTGTATTTTCGCTTTAGTATTTTACTCTTAACAATATTTAAAATTGTTAAATTTTATTATCTAACTAAAACCTTTTACTTTTTATTTATTTAAACATTCATTTGTCTAGACACCATAATTTACTTTTAAGTATTTTTCAATTTAGAAAACATATCAGAAATGCATTACAATGGTACTATTTACTTTAAGTCTTATTTTAGAGTGCAGTTGTGATAATCCCTGTTGAAAATATCCAATAGATTCCAATAAAAAAAAAAATCATATTGGAATGTATTGTGCTTTTGTCGCAGTAATTCCTTTTACAAACCAATACCAATTATAAAGTAGAATAATCCAATTGGGGTGGATAAGATTCTATTGGAGTGTATACGCAAGAATATTATTTATGTGGATATCCAGTTATGCCAATGGAAATGGTTTATTTTATGGCAATAAATTGGACTATCCAGATAAAGTCTGTTCTGTCTCTTATGAATTTCAAGAGGATGATCCTTTTAGAATTTACAATTCACACTGCTGGTCTTGATTAGGATTTCCATAATGAAATGAAAATTTTTTCTATCAGTTCCTATTTGTCAACACTAATTGAATGCTCGAGAATTATTATTGGATTTCCAGATCGGACTTAGCTTATCACCTAATGAATTTCAGGAGGCGATCCCTTTTATAATTTACAATTCACACTTTTGGTCATGACTAGGATTTCCACAATCAAATGAAATTTTTTTTTATCGGTACTTATTTGTCAACACTAATTGAATGCTTCAAGAATTATCATTGGATTTCCAGATCAGACTTAGCTTATCACCTAATGAATTTAAGGGGGCGATCCTTTTAGAATTCACATTTCACATTTCTAGTCTTGATCAGGATTTCCATAATTAAATGAAAAATTCTTTTATCGGTACCTATTTGTCAACACTAATTGAATGCTTCAAGAATTATCACTGGATTTCCAGATCAGACTTAGCTTACCACCTAATGAATTTAAGGGGGCGATCCTTTTAGAATTCACATTTCACATTTCTGGTCTTGATCAGGATTTCCACAATCAAATGAAAAATTCTTTTATCGGTACCTATTTGTCAATACTTATTAAATATATTAATACAAATATTCGGTTTAATAAAAATAATGTAGGAACGGATAAAATTACTATCGGAAAGGATTTTTGTTTTTTATTGAAATTAATACTTGATTACTGTTGAACATAATTTTGTAGTGTAGGAATTTGAGAAAAATTAGCAAAAAATAAGAATAGTGTATAAAAAGTATATGTAATAAAATTATTCTTCTGTTGCGATCTTCACGACTGATCTATCTCGTGAGGCGTTTTCATCAGATGAAGTTCCTGAATCTTCAGAAGATTCTGAGTCTTCAGCAAATCCAGAGGAGCTGCTTGAAGAAGAGGTCACATGCTTGACCGGCAATTTTTTTTTATTTCGTTTTTTTGTCGGGTGCTCAGAGAGTTGATCAGCAGAGGAGTGACTCATTGGACCAGCGAGTACAGTGGAGGTATTTGCAGACGCGGGAATTTTATGAACGGCAGAATCATCTTTCGTAGGATCATCTTTCCCTTTACCACTTTTATCCATCTTTGAATCTTCTAGAACAAAAAAGGTGAAGTTTTCCACCATTAAATTTTTTTTCGACAAAAGCATAATTTTGGTTGTTCTGGAACTTCATTTGAAATACAACTTCAAGAAAAAAATCTATGAATAACAATTTGTCGATTATTTGTGACTTCTACAAAATTTTCTTCTAAAAATGAAAAAAAAAATAATGTTTTTAGGCATGGTTTATTTTTGAATTGCTTTATTTTTGATAAGATTGAAAAACAAAAAGATGTAATTACTCGAAAAAAGACTTCTTCGCGTTCATTTTTTGGATTTTTACAGCCACAAATGAATAGAGTTAAATTTTACACAATTACCTAATATTATAATACACATGAGTGTTTCCAACCTACATAAAATTGCTAAAATTGTTATGAAGTGAATGTTCCAAGAAGCGAATTTTACATTAAAAAAAGTTGTTCTTACTTGTTCCATCCGTTTTAGGCACTCTTTTTGGTCGGATTAGATCTGAAATTTTCTGCCGAATGTAATCTTCATAATTATCCACCTCGTTCTGTAACTCTGAACCTTGCATATTCTTTTCAGTTTTCAAATAATATTCATAAATGTCTGCAACAGAAAACATTTTGTATTACATTCGCGATTTTCGACATTAAAATTCTGAAAATGTATAGAAAGTATATCTTTGAGCTTGAAAAAACATCAAAAGCGATACTTTAAGCTCGTAAAGCACAATAACTGACTCATAGAGATATATTCAAGCGCATTGAATTTGAAAATAGCTCGAAAGTATTAGAGAAAGTCTGCAGTGCCAACCGTCTTTCATATTTAAAATGCATCAATATTACCTCGAATAGCAAGAGCTTTCGTAGAATCAATAGCCGGCACAAATGATTAACTCCAGTATATAACATGGAATGATAAAACGATTTCAAACTGTTGTTGGTGTCAGCTATCGCTTTACTCAAGCAGCCAACAATAATCTTAGTTTAAAATCTCTTGATTTTATCAGTTATACAGTAGGACCTCGTTATAAGACTAGCTCAGGGCTGTAGGGGTAAAAATTCTTAGAATTGAGGTGCCCCCACGATTGCACTTAACAGCGTTTGCGCCCAAACCTTGCCATAAGACTATCGCCGTTTTACGTTTTATTTATGTATTCGGTTCAACACTACTCTATTGTACAGTGAATCTATTTCATATATAATCATAAATAAACACAATTTTATCGTTCTTTTCTGTTAATTAATTATGTGATACCACAAAATTTTAAGTATTCTTTATGAAAATAAATTATTTAATCTCCAATCTGTATGTATGCACATTTTATCTCGATTTTAGTCGTACTGGTCGTTAGTCTTATAGCGAGGTTTCGGCACAAAACTTTTATTGAGTAGTTGGTGGGGGAAGTGTTCCGAGTGAGTTTTAACAAATTGAGGGGAAGAGTCTTATAACGCGTAGTCTTATAACGAGGTCCTACTGTATCAAATAATATACTGCTGTTTGCAAATAAGTTTTATTACCATGTTATCATCGACTCGAGTGAAACCGACAGCAGGTGGCCGTCTAATATCGTTTAGATCAAGTGGAGTAGTTTGAGTAGAAGTTTTGACATCTGAAAAATTTTTGATAAAAATTATAAAACCTACAAAGCATGAACCAAGTACGCATTTCATTATATTGTATGCCTGTAGCTCGATTTACGAAAGCCATACTCTATTATCGCCTTAAATTGATCTACTTGTCACCTAAAAATTAATTTTCCGATTTCGTCGCATTAAATCGTAGCTAAAATTTTTGACATACATTTAAGTAATATGAAAAACACATTGTTGCGAAGAGAATATTTTTTTTTTTTTATCAATCAATGTGCAGCTGTGGCCCGACTTGTGCTTATACTGTCCCGCATCATTACGGTGATACCTTACTACCTCCCTTGTACAATGAAGGTGTAATGGCGTAGAAAAACCACAGAAAAAACCTAGCCAGTATAGTTTCGGTTTGGGTGAAGCTCCAGTGATCGATAAAATTCCTAATTTACCGATCACTGCATCTTCATTCCGCACCTAACGATCAGACTTTCGTTCGAACCCGACGTGTGGCTAAACTGTCACCCAGTCGAGTGGTGATCATGCTCGATGCTACTCAACTTTGGTGATCATCCAAGCCACGCGCGTGCCGAACGGCTGCCTATTCGGCCTAAATTGTGAATTATAATTATTATATTTTGGTTGGCAGTTTTATGGAAATTCCTATCTTCCCAATAGTGAGTAATATACTCACAATAGTGAATTTGTTTGTCAGAACGTGGAAGGACGTTTGACCCACGTAACAATGAACAACATTTGCGGAAAAATTTGAAACAAACTTTAATATTTGATTATAAACAGTTGAAATTAAAAAAAAACCCCCGATGAGCAATTCATTTGAACGTCATTTGCTAGTAAGTTATTCATCATTTAGACTATTCTTCCTATTTCAACTTGAAATATTGATTTTTAATTTTACTAATGATTGTATAATTTTTTTTTATGTTTAAATGATAATTTTCATTTAAAAAATAAATATATTTGGCTTTTTCATTTGGATATACCAAACGCATTATATAAATGTCATTTTTAGATCAATTTTAAATAATCGAGATTTATTAAAAAATTATATCTTACTTTTTAATTGTCGCCAATTTTCATCATTTGCAGCTAATTTTGACTTGGCAAACTCTTGAAAATTGTTGAAGTTTTCGATCAAACCAGACATTGCCTCTCTCAGGAACTTTAATTCAACTTCAACTTTTGAAGTTTCCTGGTATAATAATAAAAATATTATTGCATGGTAAAAAAAAATGTTTTATTACTTCATAAATCTACGTATATCAACTCGTAATTTTTTAGATGTATATAAGTGTACTCAGATATAAAAAGATTTCAATTTCAATGTACGTAAGTACATTTAGATGTCCGAATATCTCTGTGCGTTTTATAATTAAGAAAAATTGTGAATTTTTTTGTAGACCTAAGTAGATCAAATTATATGACATAGAAGATATACGTAGATTTAATAGAAATCAACAACTTGCATTCAGTATAATATGTAAATAGATCAATGTACACTAAAATTTGAATATCTTAATACCTCTTCACGTCTAGAAAACGACGCGTTAGATGTACAAATTGTTTAGTTTCCTTTAATTTAAGCCAAAAAAAGTCTAATCTAAGGCAAAAAAGTTAAAAAAAAGTCAAGATTAAGTCAATATTAAGTCAAAAAAAGTTTAAAAAGTTAAAATGTGGACTACAGTTGTCGGCATATCGACGACTTCAAAGGAAATTAAGTTAAATCAAGTCAAATTAAAAATTTTTTTTTGACCCGGGTTTTGTCTTAAAAAAACAACTGGTTATCGATTCGAAATCTAGTTCTATATTTGACTTAATTTGAACTTTCGAATATTTATAATAACTATTTTTTTAATTAGTAATATTATTATTAAATATATTATTGTTATCATAACATTATGTCTAACTTCTATTACTGGTGCTACTACCATTAATGTTGAAAATAATAATAATAATAATAATCATAATAATAAAAATTATTATAATAATAATAATAATAATAATAATAATATATTCGGCATAGTTATTGATGTTCATATTATTATTATTATCATTTTCATTATTATTATTATTATTATTATTATTATTATTATTATTATTATTATTATTACTATTATTATTATTATTATTATAATTAACATTATTATTATAACTATCGCTAATAATTATTACTATCATTAATTATATGTTACTAAGTATAAGTATTATTTAAATTTGCGTTGTAACTGTCTAATTTTGTTTTATTCTGATTTTAATGTAACTTTCTTTGTCTTAAATCTGAATAAACTATATTTCAATTGAATCAATTTTGACTTAAATGAAACTTTTTTTAACTTAAATTTAAGTAAAATTATTTAAATCGACGAAATTCTGACTTGAATGTGACTTTTTTTGTCTTAAATCTAAAGGAAATACAGTCAAACTGAACCAGTTTTGACCTAAACGTGACTTATTTTGTCTGAAATCGATCCTAACTAAGCCACAAAAAGTCAAATCTAAGTCAAATGTTATGGAGATTTTACAGACTAAAAAAATTAAATTCATTGAAATTGAAGGATTTTGACTTAAATTTTAAGTCATAATCAAGATTTTTTTTCGACCCGGGTACACACACACACTGCCGTCATCGTAGGAATAGTCAGAATAGCTTCCTAGGACCTCAAAACATGAAGATCTTATGAGAACTCGATTTTCGAAAATTGGGGTGAAACCAATAACTTCCCAATTTTTTTTAAATCATTGATTTTCATAGCGGGAAGTTAAAAAATACCCCTTCTAGAAAATTTCAGGGCCACTGATCTCACACTTAGAAGTATTGTATCAAACAAATCGAGCCAAAAAAAAGTTTTTGATTTATTTGATTTTAAAAATTTCAAAATTTTGCGATTTTTTAAAAATTTTTTTCCAAATGTTTATTTTTTTAAAGTCCTTAATAACATCTTCAAAACAAACCGAAATTCTTTTATGTAGTTATAACAGTTTTCAAAATATTTATAAAATAAATTTAAAAAACTGAAAAAATAGTGAAATCTTGAATTTTACAACACTTAAAAAAAAAGTTTTCTTTCACAGAACTTCGTTTTATGACGAAAGAGAAATTCTGACGAAAATTCATCTGAATCGAAAGGAGTCAATTCCAATTATTGGTTAATTGACATGGAATGACCCAAGTTAGAAAAGTTATTGTATTCAATTTAAATCATCAACTATATATAGTATACTTAAAAGTAACCTTAAGACAATTAAACAGTGTATTTATTATTTCTACGAATTACTAACACCAGTTTAAACCTTTGATTTTGTATTGAGAATTTCGTGAGTCTCGAAATATAAAAACGGAAAACTCTAAATTTCTCACACTATAATTATTGCAGATAGGATAGATGTACCGGTTTTAGACACTTGATATTTGAGTCAATTTATGAAAAATTATAATGTTAAAGTAATAATTCTATTGAAATTCTGAATTAAGATATTTTAATAAATCGAAGGTATATAATGATACTATACACATAGAATTATTTTTATGATAATTTAAACAAAAAGTGGCCATTGATAAATACAGTGGTCACAAACAGTACTTCTACCCTACTACCGTTATGCTCAGTATGGCAATATATGCCGGTAAATATTTATTCCCACAAGCACGTACGTGCGTTATTAAGCCTGCAGGCAGATCAGTCGTGTAATTATCGACATTAATAAGTTTCTTTTTTTACTTTCGGAGTCAGCAACAGCACACATTTTCCATTAAACGAGTTGTTCTCTTTCGGATTTTCAAAACTTAAAGAATAGATCGATACCAGTCTAAAAATTTTATTTCAACCAAGCGCTATAAAACGCGACGAACTCGATTTCAATAGGTCTATCAATGAAAAACGTATCCAAAAGTTCCAGGCAGACAGACAGACATCAATGAAAAATGGTAAAATTAACTAGCTTGAAAGTTTTGTTTTACACTTTCCTTATTAAGGTATGTGCAAGGTGTTACAATTGCCTAAAACTTTTAGTTTTCAATTTAAACGATATACATCATGATCAATAATCATAAATCGAGTTAGAAAAATGAACTGACATGAGGTTACATTAACTGCTTCATGAGCCAAGTTAAGTTCATTTTTTCGACTCGGGAAATAGTAAAATGGAACTTACCTCTAATACTAAGGATCAGGCACTTTTTTACAGTTTTTCCATCAGTAATCTTGTATTGTTTGAACTTGTCAAATGGTAATTTGAACTTACGAATTGTAGAAGTCGCAACTACTGCACAACTATCATCTGGATCAAGGAATTTGACGTACGCAAACATAAGAAATTCGAGTCAATCTAGAAATAAACGATGTAGATATTTATACGTCCACTTTTTTAACTTCCCGCTAAGAAAATTGAAAATTTTCAAAAATTCGGGGAGTTATTAGTTTCGGTCCGATTTTCGAAAACCGAATTTCTATCAGATCTTGACGTTTTGAGGTTCTAGGAAGCTATTCTGACTAATTTCACGATTATGTCCGAGTGTATGTATGTGTGTATGTACGTATGTAAATATCTGTAACTTTTTAACGGATGAACCGATTTAGATCGTCAAGGCGTCATTCGACGCGGCTCGTTAATATCTAAAAGCTGGAAAAAATTGAGCTTGATCGGTAGAGTGCATTCGAAGATATTCCGAAAATAACATTTTTTCAAAAATGTTTCTATGTCTTGATGGATCGATTCCAAAATCTAATCAGCTCTAAAACTTTCTAAGCAGCGTCGAATACCACCTTAACCGTCTCAATCGGTTAATTCATTCAAGAGATATCGTTGAAGAAATAAATGGTAAAGAACCTTTTTTTTTTCGAAAACAACGGCATTTAAAAGTATTTTCGTTGTGGCTTTTTTAAAAATATTTTTTAACGGCAAATAAATGTATTTGGTGCAACAAAATATGATAGTTAATTCAAATAATTTTATAATTTGATGGAAATATATCATTTATTTGTGGTCAATAATTGATATATTTATGGTAAAGATTATAAATTTGTGACAAATAATCTAAAATTTGGCGATACTATACATATAGGGGAGGGGGGGGGGAGGGGCAAAAGAGGGTACCTAAGGAAATACTAAGTTTTCGAGGACTAAAATACGCTAAATCTTTTGGTTTTTAATTTTTATTTTTGGCGGGCAAAATGGGGTATCCTTTAAAAAAGTTGAAAAAAAAAAAAAACATCTCTGAAAGTTGATCGAATTTCATTAACTTAAATTTTTTATATGTAATATACATAAAGAAAAATTACATTTCACATCATTGGTGGATACGAAGGCAGAAAAAATTTTTTTTGTGGGACAGCGAGGCCCCCCTCGAAAAAATGATAATTTTTTTTTTTTTTTTTTTAATTGAATTGTTATCAATTAAAAATTAAAATATTATTTTTGAATATTTTTAGTGGCCAAATTTGCCCCAACTACAGAAAATCAGCCGAAAAATGAATTAACATATTAATTTTTTTTTAATTTGACGATAAAAATATGAACGAATAATTTTTCAGAACTTTCGGCTGGTCCATTTTGCCCCAGATGTTATGGGTAGAGCTAAAAATGCGGAAATATATGAAATTTTTTTTAATTTGACGATAAAAATTTGAAAGAATCATTTTTTCGATTTTTCGGCTGGTCCATTTTGCCCCAGGTGTCATGCGTAAGGGTAAAAATGCCCAAATATATCGGATATACAGTAATTAGACGAAAAAAAAAAATTTTTTTTTTCACCAAATTTTGGGGGTACCCCGTTTTGCCTACCCTACCTAGCTTTGCCCCCCCCCCCCCCCACCCCTACTATCTATGGAAGAAAGATTTATTTAAGTCAACTAAGATTTATTTAAGCCAAAGATATCGTATATTTGGATATGGCCAAATAAATATTTAATTGTGAGAAAGACATATTATATTTGAGAAGTTGACACTGTTAAAAATCACCGGGGTAGGTCCAATCGATGTAAGTGTTAAAATTGGCGGTGTTAAATTTCAACACTGAAAGCGGTGTGAAAATAACGCCGCCCCCGGTGTAAATATTCTATACCGGTGTTAAAAAAAATTCTCCGGTGTTAAAATAACGCCACCGCCGATATAAATATTCTAGACCGGTGTTAAAATAACACGGCCGTCGGTGTAGATATTTTTGACCGATGTTAAAATATTTTACTTTGTGAATATTTTTACTTACTCGATCACTATACTTGTTAATAAATGATATTTATTATTAATTTTCATGAAGAACTGACATTTTTTGTGTTTTATAGTCTTTAAAGTTAAAACTCCAAGCTTTTACACCGCTTACCCCGCTTTTACACTGATATTACTCCGCTTTTACACCGGTATTTTTAACACCGGTGAATTACTCCTCCTGCACCGGTGTAATTTCATTTTTACACCGAGCGGAGTTAAAATGAGTCCATTTTTAACACCGCTCTTTTTACAGTGTAGTTGCGTGAAATAAATGATTTATTTGTGGTAGAGAAATGATCCAATTGCTACAAATAAATAAGGGCTTCAAATGTATGTATAAGTATCGCCAAATTTCAGGTTATTTGTCTCAAATATAATATCTTTACCACAAATATATCAATTACTTACCACAAATAAATAATATATTTCCGTCAAATTATAAAATTATTTGAATCAACTGTCATATTTAGTTGTACCAAATATATTTATTTGTCATTAAGAAATATTTTTGAAAAAGCCACAAATAAATTGATTTATTTGGGACAAATATTTCTTTTTTTCAGTGTATAAATTTGACAAGCTCAAATAACTTTTGAACAGATGGATTTAACAAAAAATGATAAGAAACATTTTTTGAAGAGCGCTCGATTTCCCACAAAAATATTAATTGCAGATAAAAAACCGTTTACTGGTTTGTGAGCTAGAAAATTCTAAAAAAAAAAATTTTTTTTTCCGTGTTATTTAAATGGAAAATAGAAATCTGCGATGCACGACTTCTAAATATTAAAATTAGGAGCTTTGGTTTTCACAGGTGTCCTTTTTTGGTACTCTTCATATATTTCAAAGTGGGATTAAAAAAAAAAAAATAGTCGATTTTCTTGAATCAGTCTAATATATATGTACTCATATCATAATATAAGTTCGAAATTAATATGATAGAAGCATTTGAAGTTCGAAAAATGGCTTGACTTTCGTTGGTTGAGAGTAAAGCACGACCTTAAACGCTTCGCACTATGAAATGTGCCAAAAATACGTCTCGCGCTATGAGGCGTGCAAAATAAAAGATATTAGTTGATTCTTAATGGGGTTTTATGAATTTTATTGGTGCATCTGGATATCCTGATAAGATTCTATTTAAACCTGTACTTTTTTATTATTTTGAGCTGTTTCCAGAGTTTAAAAATTTAACAAATGTATTTAAAACATCATTGCAGATCAAGAATGATTTGAGAAAGAAAATAAAAATCTGTCTATCGGTCGACCCTGCGGGCCAGCCCTAAAACTGCCCGCTATTTTGAAGCTCTTTGAGCTCGAAAACATTGTTATGAATACGTTTTCGAGCTTTCCAAGCTCGGAAATACTTTTGGATGCCATTGTTTACAAGAAAAAAACGTTTTTACCATTTTTTTCTCCAACGATATCTCTCAAACGAATTGACCGATTGAGACGGTTGAGGTGGCAATCAACGCATTTCATTAAATTCTAAAGCTGATTGAATTTTCATTTATCCTGTCGTTTTTGACGTGGCTTATAAAGTTTTAGAGTTGATTATGTTTTAAAATCGATCCATTCAGCACATTTAAAGTTATCTAAAAAAAAACATTTTTGAGAAAATTTTATTTTTGGAATATCTTCGAATGCACTTAACCGATCAGGCTCAATTTTTTACGGCTTTTAGATATTAACAAGCCGCGTCGAATGACACCTTAACGATTAAAATCGGTTCATCCGTTCAAGAGTTATAGATATTTAAATACGTATATACACACATACATACACTTGGACATCATCGTGAAATTAGTCGGGACAGCTTCTTAGAACCTCAAAACGTCAAAATCTGGTAGGAATTCGGTATTCGAAAATCGGACCAAAACCAATAACTTTCCGAATTTTAAAAAATTTTCAATTTTCTTAGCGGGAAGTTAAAAAATTAGAAGTCCATGTAGTTGATGAAAATTACAGTAATAGTTGCTCCTGAAACTTGTACGGAGCAAACTTCATGATCAAAAATTATAATACAATCATCCGTTAAAAAAAATAAAAAAAGAAATGCTTGTTAATTCTTATTACAGCCTATGTGACTGTATTGGTAATACAAGATACCCTGCTTAAAAAATCTGATAGATTCTCATAGCTGTATGTATGAGGCCCTATATTTAACTATAGCACTTCTCATTGACCTAATTCATTCATATAAAATCTCTATGGGAATTTATGAGAATCTATTCGATTCTATGAGATTTTCTTAACAGGGTATCTTCATTAGATCCTATCCAAACCATAAGTTTTCATTCGTTTCGAAAGAGTTGTTCTTAGAATATAAGGATTGAAAAAATGTATTAGAATTTATATACAATGAGCAGCCACTGTAATTTTTAATTTATTCAAAACAGAAGAATCTTAAACATTTTATTCTCAAATATTTATACATGTCCTGTTTTATATTCCTGTTTTTGTAAAAGAGAGAAATTAAAAAATTATTTCCTTCTCAACAAATGAAGAAGGGATTCATTCCCACATAAATACGAAGCGTGCTAGATAATTAAAAAGTATAATATAATTAACTAATAAAAAAAAAAAAAAAAATAAGATAGTTTTTGATTTTTTATAGAAATTATTGGATTTTATCGGTCAATCAGGATATTCTCACAAAATTCAACACGACTTAATACTTTTCATTTATTTTAAAATAGCGATTCTCGAAATCTAAAATTTTTTCAAATATATTCGAATTTTTATGCAATTAGCGACTATGATTTTTTTATTTATTCATAACAGGAGAATCATAAACATCTCATTCTACTGATATATTTATACACAATTAAACATATTCCTGTTTATATTAAAAAAAGAAATAAAAAATTTAGTTTCTTCTTAACAAATGAAGCGAGCGTTTATTCCCACATAGATATATGAAGCGTGCTTGATAATTGAAAAGTCTAATATTATTAACTATTAAAAAAAAAAAAAGGAAATAAGATGATTATTGATGCTTAACAGAAATTGTTGGATTTTATTGGTCAACCGGGATGACCTCACAAAATTCAACACAACCTAATTAAATTTCAATACAATCAACCGCTAAAAAAAATGAAATAAGAAATGTCAGTTAATTCTTATTGAAGCCTATTTGATTGTATTGGTGATACTGGATATCCTCATTCGATGTTATACCTTATCAAAATCAATAGTTTTCATTTGTTTCAAAAGACTTGTTCTAAAAATGTAAGAATTAAACAAATGTATTAGAATTTATATGCAATGAGTAGCCACTGTAATTTTTCATTTATTCAGAACAGAAGAATTTTAATCATCTTATTCTACTCAAATATTTATGCACGTACTGAACATATTTCTGTTATTGTAAAAAAAAAAAGAAACTAAAAAATTATTTCCTTCTTAACAAATGAAGCGAGCGTTTATTCCCACATAGATATATGAAGCGTGCTTAATAATTGAAAAGTCTAATATTATTAACTAATAAAAAAAAAAAAAATTAAGATGATTCTTGATTCTTAATAGAAATTATTGGATTGTATTGGTCAATCAGGATATCCTCACAAGATTCAACATATCCCGATACTTTTCATTTATTTTAAAATAGTAATTCTCGAAATCTAAAAATTTTAAAAATGTATTCGAATTTTTATGCAAGTAGCGACTGTAATTTTTTATTTATTCATAGCAGAAGATCATAAACATTTCATTCTACTGAAATATTTATTTACTATTGAACATACTCCTGTTTATGTAAAAAAAAAAAAAAAAAAATAAACAATTTATAAACGAAGTGAGCATTTATTCCCACATAGATATAAAGCGTGCTTAATAATTAAAAAGTTTAATATTATAAACTAATAAAAGAAAGAAAAAAATACAAGAGATTTGTTTGTTGATTCTTAATGGAGTTTATTGGGTTGTAATGGTAGATCGGGAAATCCTTATAAAATTCTACACAACCCAAAACTTTTCATTTGTTTCACGGAGATTGGTTTCTGAACCATAAATTTCAACAAATTCACTGAAAATTTTATCGAAATAGCCATTAGCATTTTTCATTAAATCTTTGAAAATTTAACAAATATCCGATTTACCGCAACATTGACGCTGATAAAAAATGATTGTTAGTAATTAACTAACAAATATAATTTTTGCAAAATATCGTACGCATAACAAACATTTTTCTTTGTTAACTTAAGATTGCATGAAATAATTACATTTTTTTGAAAGTACTTACACAAGTTTATAAAATCAAAATGTAGAGATATCGAAGCTAGCTTGCTGGATACAAAATAACACTCAATAATAAAATTTACAGCACTATAAATGAAATTTCAACACACACAACACAACTCTTACGCGTGCGAATGCTACAGCACAACTAACTGTCGAGCAAGTTAGTTTGAGCGGGAAACGTTCCACGTGGTTGTGACGGACGCTTTGTCCCCACCATCTGTGATGTCCACTTGACTCGTCTAACGCACAACGCGTATGGATAAATACTAGCCTGTAAAATTTCCAGGAATTGCTAATCAATAAATACAAATTTATGTCTTTGTTGCTCGGACTGTTTCTTGGATATTCAATCTCACTTTATTGGAACTTTATTGTTGATTAAAAAAATTCTCTTTTATATGAAAATAAAAAAGAAAACGTTTATTAAAATTTTTACAAATGTTGTAGTTGGACCATCAGATTTTGATTTTTGAAAAAAATCAAACAGAAAATCGATCCTTTAATAAAATAATTCATGTAAGACCTCCGTGCAAATACAAATATTTATTTAAAATTTAATTGTTGAGAAATAATATCAACTTTCAATTTCATAAAAGTTTAGTTACAACTTGCTAAGAATTTTGCGTTATCATTTGAAAAAAAAAATTAGATAATTATTCTAATTTTCCACCATAATTCTATAACAATTGGTCATTTATTATCGTATAGAAAGTATAATTGATAATTAGAAAACTTAATATAATGTGGAAATAAAAAAAAAATAGGAGCTGTTCGTTGATATGGGCTTTGATGGATTATATCGGTTGATTGGAATATACTCATAAGATTCTGCATAACCCAATACATTTTACTCACTTCAGAAGAGTAATTCTCAGAATCTAAGAGTTAAATAAGTATATTTAAATATTAGGTGCAAGTAACTTGTAATTTTTCATTTCTTTAGAACAGAAGTATCTTAAATATCTAATCCTACCAGAATATTTATGCAGATGAAATATATTTCTTTTTTTATAAAAAAAGAAGAAATTGAAAGTTTATGTTGTTTATGGAAATTGTAATGAACGTTAATTTCTACATATATACGAGGCGTGCTTGATAAATAAATGTCTAATATAATTAACTAATATACGAAAGAAAATAAGGTGATTGCTGATTCTTAATAAAACTTATTGGATTATATTCGTCAATCGCAATATCCTCACAAGATTCAACACAACCTAATACTTATGATTTATTTTAAAAAAGTAATTATTAAAATCTGAATATTCAACAAATTTATTCGGATTTTAATGCAAGTACTGACTTTAATTTTTTAATTTTCTTATAACATAAGAATCTTTAAAATTAAATGTTTTTGGAATGTTTATGCTGATCGAACTCATTTCTTTTTTTGTAAAAAGTGAAAAAAAAATAGCAATTTATTTCCTTTTTAAAATTTGTAGCGAGTGTTAATTCCGACATAGATTCGAAGCGTGCATGATAATTGAAATGTCTAAGATAATTAACTAGCAAGAGAAAGAAAATAAGATGTTTTCTGAATCTTAATGGAACTTATTGGATTGTATTGGTCAATCGGGATATCCTCACAGGATTTAACATATCCTAATACATTTTGTTTGTTTTGAAATAGTAAATCTCAAAATCGTAAAATTTATTCCTCTCTTAAAAATTGTAGCGAGCATTTACTTCGACATAGATCTGAAACGTGCTTGATAATTAAAAAGTCTTATGTAATTAACTAATAAAAGAAAAAGAAAGATGATTGCTAATTTTTAATAGAACCTATTGGATTGTATTGTTCAATCGGGATATTACCACAAGATTCAACAGAACCTAATACATTCCGTTTATTTTATAATAGTAAATTTCGAAATCGAAAAATTTATTCCTTCCTTAAAAATTGTAGCGATCGTTTATTCCGATATCGATCCAAAGTGTGCATGATAATTAGAATGTCTAACATAATTAACTAACAAGAAAAAGAAAATATGTGAATTTTGAATCTTAATGGAACTTATTGGATTTTATTGGTCAATCGGGATACCCTCACAAGATTCAACACAACCTTATAATTCTGGTATATTTTAAAACAGCAATTATCAAAATCTGAATATTCAACAAATTTAATCGGATTTAAATGCAAGTACCGACGATAATTTTTTCATTTATTTATAACAAAAGAATCTTGAACATTTTATTTTACTGAAATATTTAATCAGATTGAACATATTAAAAAAAAAAAAAAAAAAAATTAGAAATATATTTTCGTTATGAAAATTGTAGTGTCCATTTATCCCGACATAGATACAAAGTATGCTCGATATTGAAATAGTCTAATATAATTCGCTAATAAAAGAAAAAAAAACGTGAGATGTGTTGATCCTCATTGAGCTTTGATGTGTTGTATTGGTAGATCAAGATATCCTTATTAGATTCTATACAACCCAACACTCTTAATTAGTTCCAGAGGCGTTGATGTCACAATCGGAAAATTTAACTAATTTGTTTGAATTTTCATTCAAGTAACTTCTATAATTTTCTATTCAATTATTGAATAAAAAAGTACAACGCAGAGAGAAATTACTAGTTTAAATTTACTCTTCAAAAATCTAAAATTGAGTTCACCAACACATTGAGTCAAATTCAAACTCTTCATTTTGCACATATAATTTTTAATGAAGATTGTAGCGATTTACTTCTTAAACGGTGAGCAGTATTCTTAATATTTTAAAATTGCAAAACAATGAAACAATGAAAAAATCACATGAGAGATAGTTTTGTTAAAACGTTTTATCGGAACTTATTGAACTCTATTGGTAAAATGAGAGATCCTGATAAAAGCTTTCAACCTGATGCTATCTAATTGTTTTAACGCGGTTATTATTAGAAGTAGAACACATTCTCAAAGATGTTTTTTACAACGACAATTTAAGTAAACATCATAACTTCAAATTCATTGAGAGGAAAGAAATAAAAAAAAAATTTTTTTTTAAATTTTAAGTCAGATTGTATTTAATTGTTTTATGGTAGGTGTACAACGTTAACTGAATTTGCGTACTTCTTAAAATTATTAATGAGTGAAATTAACAAAACCCAAAAATTGATTTACAGGCCTTTGATTAAAGTTTATCGGATCTTTATGGTAAAATAGGATATCCGCATAAGATCTTTGTCATTGCAACCATTGATTCAGAGTTTCATCTAAAACTTATTTTTGGTTATCTGCTTAAAATATACAATTTCTCATATATATGATGGCAGTAAAATCCCATTGATATGCAACCAAGCCATTTCAAATTCAAACTTAAATTTTCAAATGAATATCATAATGAACTTTGTAATTGGATTTGCTGATTGATCCTCATAGACACCATGAATGCTATGAAATCTTAGAAGATTGTAGTGTGTTTTTGTCGCAGGAATTCCAAACTGTTTTCCTTAGAATACAAATTATGTGCTAATTGGTGATCCTTCCATAATCTTATAAATAAATTTATCCGCTATTGGTGATACTCATGAACCCCTACATTTTATTTCGTGGTCATTACCGATAAGTATCGATAGCTTCACTGATTTGAAAAATCCAAATCAAAACCAATCAGTTGTTCTAATAGGAATGACGTATAAATTCTCGAAGCTTATGTAACTCCTTATAAGAAACATTAGAATTATACAAGTTACTTCCATATTAAATCCATACATTTACTGAAACTATTAAATTCTTGTTCATTCCAATCAGAAAAAAAGTTGTTACTGGATTTGCTTATAGATTCTGATTAATCTCAACTTCACCTCTATCGGGAAATTTTTCGTTCCAGATAGATCATATGAAAACCAATACAATCCTTATCGTTTTGTATGAATTTCTATTGGACATTTTCAACAGGGAAGAAAGTGCGTCAACTGCCACTCTGACCATGATGAGGATTAAAATTCCTTTTCACTTAATATAATATTCGAATATGAATTATGTGTTGAGACAAATTTTAAAAACTACAATAAAAGTAAAATAAAATGATAATAATATTGAAACTAAAAATTTACTCGGACGTAACAGATGATTTTTAAGAAACCTTGATTAAGAAATCTAATGTGGAATGATTTGAGATTACGTAACTCTCAATCATTTTGAATCATTTCCAGTTGTATGGATTATCCTACCAAAAACAAATTCTCTGTATAAAGTCGGGCCAAGTACACGTTTAATATTTTTTAAAAGTAAAAAAAAAAATTATTTTTCACAAAAAAAAAAAAAAAAAAGTCAAATCGAAAAAATACCAAGTACCTAATATGACTCAAAGTCAAGGTAAACATTTTCAAAAAATTTCAAAAAAATTGTATAACAAAATTTCAATGTACTTGGTGTGCTTACAAAATAGTAAAAAAAAGAACATGTTTTGATTTTATTAGAAATTAATTTTGCTGGAGTACATGTAGTAAAGCACACCAAGTACATTGAAATTTTGTTATACAATTTTTTTGAAATTTCATGAAAATGTTTACCTTGACTTTGAGTCATATTAGGTACTTGGTATTTTTTCGATTTGACTTTTTTTTTTGTAAAAAATAATTTTTTTTTTTACTTTTAAAAAATTTTAAACGTGTACTTGGCGCGACTTTATATAGAGAATCTGTTTTCGGTAGGATTTTTTTTTTTTTTTGTAGTGGTATTATATTTTGCAATTTTTGATATTACTCAATATAAACCGATCTGATTTATTCTAATTGCAATCATTTGTTGGTCGTTTGTCGATCAATGTTGGTTTATCAAAGCTGTTTTTGGGTTAATTGCTTAATTTTGAAAAAGTAAATAAAAATTAGCCTTTAATTTGTTGCCATCTAACCCCTCTACTTCGAATTTGTTCAAATTTTTTTATTTAAATCGCTAGAAAATCGTTTGCCGGTGATTGCCGGGTGAAACAAAAATGTAATTAAGAAACTAGAATTGCCATTAGTAGTCTTAAATCGAAATAATATTTTTTTTTGTATAATGATAATAAATCTTCTGTTTAAAAATTAATTTAAAAAATAATTATTTTTTTCTATTGATTAAAAACCCGGTTTTCAAATTTCGTCAACAAGGTATTGACAGGTAGTGCCACAATGTTGTTAGATGTACGAAATAACCCTAAATGCCGTTTGAGCTTAAAATTGACTGTAATTTGATAACTGAAATTATCGAAATTTGCTGCCCGAATTGACCGACAATTTGATAGCAAAACGTGGAAAAAAAATTAGCGGTTAATTTTTCCTCAATTTAGAGGTAACTTTATAGAGGCAATCATGAATAATCTAGAGGCAAGCATGAATAAATGATTTTCCTGCGATTCAAATTAAAAAAATATCGAAGTAGCGGAGTTTAATGGAGAAAATTATAGTCTTTTTATTAATTCTTTTTTTAAATAAACAATTAGCCAAAAAAATACTTTAATAGACCAACATTGACCGGTAAACAATAGGTAGCGTTTTATTTCTGGTAGAGTCACTTATGGCTGAGTTGTATACCTGCCTTATATACCCTAATAGCACAGTTTGCTTTAGCGAGTTTCCTTGAATTTTTTGTCAAATTTCCGTCAGCTTCGGACTTTTCCATTTTTTTCGACAATTTGTATGCAACTTGCTATTGAATTTGATGTAAATTTAGTGCCCGAATTAGAATGCAAATTCAATTCAAAAGTTGACTAGAAAAAAGTTGTAGTCAATTTTTAAGCAAATTTTAGTTTAATTTATTGTTAATTTCACTTGAAAAATTGTGAAGCGTTTTTTTACCGTGAAATAATAGACAATTTTATGTATTAATTTGCTTACCTTCTGAAATGATAAGTATAAACATTACTGACTTTTTTATATGAGTGTGAATGTAACAGACATCATTAAAATTTTAAATTATTAATCAATACAGTAAATAATTAGCAAAATAAAATTAAAAAAAAATGCGCATTTAAAAACTTTTGAAATCGGTAAGTGCATTTTTTATAAATATTTTTTTTTAAATTATTTACTCTATTTATTTATAATTTTAAATTTGTCTGCTGTCTGTTACATTCACACTCATTTTTTTTTCGTAAAAATTTACCTTCAAATTGAAGAAAAATTGACCACAAATTTTTATTTTCAACTTTTGCTGTCAAATTGTCGGCAAATTCGGGCAGTGAATTTCAGGAAATTTCAACATCAAATTACCGTCAATTTCAAGCTAAAGTGGCTATTAGAGACTTACAGTCGATTGGTTCATCGTATCCTGATATCGATAATTTAAGTATCGATTGTTTTAATTTTTTTCTAACCCTGACAGCCACACTATGCTCAGCAAGTTCTGCAGTGAAACATTTTTGGCTAACTCAACGACATGTTTCTAGCAAGCCTTGGCTGGATAATACTTGCGTGCAAGTTGATGCAAATCAACTGCCGTCATCTGAATGTAATTTGACAGAAAAACTTGCCGTTAATTTTAAGTAAAACTTTCGATAAACTTGGCATCTGACAGAAACACTTGTAGTCAAATTGAATTTTCAAGTTACAGAAAAATTACTGTAAACTTAACCGTCACGGTTTGCTCTCCAACACTTTCCTTTGAGTTGGCTTCAGAATACGGCCGTAGCTTCAAGTTAACTTGCGGTAAAGGTGGCTATCAGGGTAAATTTCATATGAAACTATAGTAAAAAATACAGACTGAAGCTCCGCTAGTGGCGAAAAAAATAATCATTGCTATAGAAAAATTATATTATTTACTGAATCATGTCATTTCTTATAACTTTTTATTCTCTGGCAGTGCCCTTTACGCATAAAAAAATTTGTAAAAGGATTAAAAATGAGGGTGCTATAGTATATGCTGGCCTAATTTAATGATTTAAATTAGATCCCATAACTAAAATGGGTAAACTTTCATAATTTTAGGACGAACAATCAATCATCTTTCGACTGAAAAAGGAATTTTCTAGAAATTTTTTTTGTTTTTCAAAGTTTTGAAAAATTGGAGCTAAATACCGTTCTGTCTACGGTATAGAGACACGGTAGGATCGCGCCATGACACTTCACACATGTACATGTGTTTGATTTGAACGTGTACTTGGCGCGAGACACTACCGTGTCTCCTGATTTTGCTTTCGAGCATAAATTTTGGAACGAATCATTTTAAATCATACTGAATTAAAACAGTACCTTAGATAACTAGTGCCATCGAATATTATACTCGATGTCACTAGTCGTCTACGATATTTTATATAATGAATGCTCAAAATTAAAGCGTCGTTAAATGCGTAACGTTGGCGTCATGCGGCCGCGATCATTTTAATAATTTGTCTTATAGAAATCAATGTTTTTTTTTGTTTAAAGTTATTTATTTATAAAAAATTACTTGTGTTTATTTATTTAATTATTTAAAATGAAATTGAATACTTAATTATTCAATAGAAAACAAAATAATCTTTCCATTAACATGGAAACTAACCCAATAAAAAGTCTAATACATGTATTATTTAATATAAAAACTTGAACAAGTTTTTTTTTTAATATAAAACGAACAAGTTTTAAAATTTTAGGTTAATTAATATCCTCCTTTGATTTGATTTTATCAAAATTTAGTATTTATTTTTACTTTAAATCACTTTTTAATAAAATTAGAGTTCATGTTATAAATTTAAGGTGACACAAATCTATCAGTTAATGACGATTCACAATCGCTAGCCGATCAATTTAATATGCATGTGTAATCTAGAGAATTTTTTTGCTAGTGATGCAGCTTTAGGTAAAGGTGAGTTCACCCCGGTAACCTATCTTGAACATCTTGATAATTTGGATTATAGAGTAGGGATATATCACGCCTATTTTCGTCGAATTTCGCGCTAGAAGGGATGCACAAATGCTTTAAGAAAGTTTAAACACTGCATTTGATCAATCAGAAGTGATGAGTGTTTAATGAAAAAGTTTATGAGGCCGAGATTAGGCATTTAAGGAGGTTTGGGACGTTCAGTCTGTTCATTGCGATTCATCTCACAATACCTATATATAGAGATATAATAGTACCCCGGAGAAAATGATCAGATATGAACGGGCATGAGTCTTCAGGTCTGATCAGATATGAAAAATGACCGGGTCTGACCAGATCTGGTCAGGCATGTTCAGGTCTGATCAGGTATGTTCATGTCTGTTAATGCCCATCCGGGTAAAAAAATTATGGATGAAAAATGGCCCTATATAATTATATATAATTATGTATAACTATATACAATTATATATAATTATTTCTACAAAAATGAAAAAAAAAATCGGGCGTGTGCAGTATTTGAACCGTGGACCTCGCGCTCGAAAGCTCAACCCGCTACCGTTGACCTAAGAGATTGACTTGAAAAGTAAGTTTTGTATGAACTTCAAGTAATAAAAATCTTATACGTGATAAATTCTTGGTCAACAAAATTTTATATCTAATTTATGAATTATTGATTTATAGTTATATGAAATTATATATAAGTTATATATAATTATAACTACGTTAGCTATATATAATTATAACTAAGTTAGTTATATTTAATTATATCTAAAATTTTAAATTTAATCCCATATATCAGGCTGGATCAGACATGAACAGGTATGATCAGGCCAGAGCGTACTTAACGCTTTAGGCATGAACAGATATGAACATACATGAACAGGCATGGACAGGTATAATTAAGCCTGATCATGTCTAATTTTAGGCCTGATCATACATGACCAGGCATGGTCAGGTCTGATCATTTTTTCCCGGGACGTGACTTGAGAAGTATTTATTTAGCTCGAGACTGTACCTTCAAAAAATGTAACAAGCTTTTATTAGTGATGAAATGACATTTAGATTACCGAAATAATCTTTTATGCATTAAATATTTAAATTATTATGAAATAATTGATAATTTATTTTAAATTTAAATAAAATAATAAGTTATTTAATTTTAAATATTTTTCAAAAAGTTTGGCAACGCCGCAAATTTTAACTCGGTTGCGCATGCGTCGACTGCTCAATTCGTATTGGTGATGTGTACGTGTGTGTTATGTTTACAAGTAATGTTATTCAGACAGAGTGTTAGTTCATTGCTAAATTTTTGAATAATAAAAAGAAAATGAGTGATGGAAAAAGTAGTATATTACACAACTAGGGAAGTGAAGTAAGAAATGTTTCAGATTCCATGTAATTGTTGGCCGAGGCGAAGCCGAGGTTAACAAACATGTGATCTGAGGCTTTCTTATTTACTTCCCGAGGAGTATATACTATTTTTCTCCTCGGCGGAGGCGGAAAGCGGCAACTTCGTTTTGCACAGCGGGACGAAAGTTGACGCTTTTCGCCCGGAGGTGAGAAAACATTACTTTTAACTACGTAAATATTTATGTTATGTTTTATAATAAATAATAAAAATTTTATAAGACTTTCCTTTACCTATTTGACTTTTCCGCTAACCTATTTCAATGAAACTAAATTTCCCGCGTGACTCACCATTTACAACGTTGCCGTAAACATAACTCACATTGGCTATGGCTGAGTATTTTTTAAACATTAATATTTTTTAAACTGAAGTAATTTTATAACTAAAAACTCTCAATTTGATTTTATTTTTTTTATAATTTTTGCAATTTTTTTTTTTACACAGTGAGTTTTTCCAAGCTTTCTCATTATTTTTTCACTATGAAATTCATTAAAACAAGAGTAGGTGTGAGATCTGGTATATCATTATAATGTTATATGACCTATATTTAATCGTGTTTTATAAATAAACTATGAACCCTACGTCTCTGAAATTTTAACACAACACGTATTAAATATATTTGTATCAATCCTAATAATTTTTAATTGATCTCATTATTTCGACTTTACTCCCATACCTCCTTTACGGCGTTTATTTTGAGCATGTATTATATAAAATAACGAAAAATTATTTTATGATTCGAAATTATTTAATATTATTCGAAATTAGTCAAGTTATTTTGAATTATACTGGATGCGGAAATAATATCGGATATTCTTTTTTTTTTTCTTTTTTTTTGATGATTTAAAATAATTTGAAGTTTCAAAATATTCCACATCGTCGAGTATTTGAATCAGTTTCAATCTTGATCAGATGAATAGAACATTTTTACATACGTACACAGAGAAAAATTATTTAGCTTAAAAAAATTTTTTTTGAGCCAACAAACTTTTGAGAATATGGAACGGAAATCGAGATTTTCTTGAGGGAAGTAAATAAATTCCTTGGACTTTAAATCTTGAACAATGATAAAATATTTTTGACTCAATAAATCTTTAAAGATTGACTCTACAGAAGAATTACTGAGTTAAATAATTTTAATTTTTTGATTTAATAAATTTTGATTTTTACTGTAATATATTTATTATTTACACGGAAAAAAAATTTTACTAAAACTTGTGATGTTAACATCGTAATCGTGGACTAGACTTTCATTAGCGTCAATTTTTAAATGTCTTATTTCAAAATTTACTATGTAGGTTATATTTTTTACTATTTAACATCGTACTTTTAACAAAGACTTTGAGGATTAAAAATTACTTCAAAAATTACAATATTAACATCGTAAAAAGAATGAAATAAAAATTACAATTCAAAAACTATATTTATTCCTATATTTATCATTCTATTTACTTTTGAATAAAATGAATATTACAGTGCTGCCTCTGTTATAATACGATGGAAGTTACAAAAATTACAATGTGATGTTATGTCCTCCTCTACCGATTAGTGAAGGAGTTATCCCGCGGTTGATAAATGATCGGCCGAAGGTTGATTCGCCTGGGAGTATTTGAATACTCAGCTATAATACGATTGGGATTTTAAAAAGAGTATTGTATTTGTTGAACTTGAACTGGTTTAAGTGCTAGTTAAAATGAATGATACTTGTTAGTATTAATATAGCAAATGTATTTTAAAATCCAAGTAACTATTACAAAACATCCGACTCATTCGTAGCTCTGAGTAGATCTAACTTAAAATTATTTTTCGTCTTAACAACTACTTTCAAAAGGGGTGGAGCAACTGGGGCCTTCTCTCGCGGTGATGGTGACAAAGTGGGTCCCTTATTGGTCTCTTTGCTATGACGTCAATGCTGAACTCTGATGTAGGAGGGACTTTTCTCTCTGCTGCGGTGAGGCCCTCCCTCTGCTTCCAGACGCATTGCCAGCTGCTGCTTTACCTCTGTAGACTGAGTTTCACCGAAGGTAGTCTATTTTATGACTGGATTTCCCTAGTTGCCGACGGTCGGGTATTACAATTTTATTAAGGTTGCTATAATCGGCTTAAGTGCCCAAACATTTTTTACATATTTTACTTAAATTAAAGAATTATGACAATTTCAACTATTGCCTGCTTTTAAAGTATATTATCTTCAAAATACACAAATACTTAACAATAAAATACTTTTCGTAGACTCGGGTTTTCTTAATCTTACATTTAAACTTGAATATTTATATTCTTTTACAAAAACCTTTCTCGAGTGACCAGGTGTTAAAATTATTTGGGTCTCTATTGTTAGCGGGGTTTTACCAACAAGTATTAAATTAAATAGTTTAATTTTAAGTTCAAATTCCGCGGTATTTATTGTTATAATTAAGATTCGCGTGGTGGCGCCTACAGCACGCAGCTGCGCCGTGATAGGACATCACAGTGACATCGTGATTTTTAAATAGTAACTGCATCCTCCGTAAGAGGCGCACTCGTGACTTATGACGGTTTATTCAAATATCATATGCATCTTAAAAATAACATGAACTTGTAGGACCATTTATTTCAAAAGGTTCTTTATTTTTCACAATTTCATCTATTTACATTTTTAAGTAACAAAGTACCTTGTATAACTTAATCTGCAATGGAAAATAATATTTGGTTGTTATCTTGCTTGATGCGCCTCTCCAAAAAACTTTAATAAATTTAAAAGGGAACATCAGTATTAATAAATATTAAATTTTCTTATTCACTATCTTGAGTAATGTCATGGAAAAAAAATTTTTTTTTATAAAAAACCATATTGCAACTGTAATATGCCTTAGTGGCTATTTGTTTAGGGAGGGGATCAGGAGGAATAAGGATGGTGAAGTGAAGATATCAAAAGGATTTTATACATATTTACAAAAATAAGTGCTCTGCACTAACAGTAGTAAGATATTTATGATCATCGATGTATAGATCTTTGGTGTTTGCGTAGGTGCTGCTGGTCTCTTTGCCGTTGCAATTGGATGAGCTTTTTGATTCTGGCCTTTCGTCTAAGCTCGTCCATATGCTTTGCGTCATCGTGGAGCCACCACCCTGATAGCCAGACCTTGCTCTGCAAGCTCTGCAGTGAAACATTTTCGGTTAACTTAACGAAAAAGTTTCTGGCAAGCTTGGCTGGATAATACTTTCCTTTCAATTGGCTTCAGAATACAGCAGTAGCTTGAATGTAACTTGACAGAAAAACTTGCCGTCAATTTGAAGTAAAACTTTCAATCAACTTAACGTCATTATCTGACATTAACACTTGTAGTCAAATTGAATAAAAAGTTACAGACAATTAAAAGATCAACTGAAAGGTAACTGCTTGCTCTCCAACACTTACCTTTAAGTTACCTTTTAGAAAACGGCAGTAGCTTGTAGTTAACTTACGGTTAGGGTGGCTATCAGGGCAGTATTTATCCGACAATCTTTCTAGATTGTCTCTGTCGTTGTTTGATAGCGCTTTGGAGTACACCCATTTTTCGCTAGGTATGTTTTCAATATCGATCCATATAGCTTTTTTCGCACAGTGTCGTTGGATGTCGTATATAACGGGCACTTTATTTTGTTCTTTGATGAACCCAAGCCTATCTAAATTAACAAATAGTTCCGAAGAAGAGTAATTATTCCGTGCCATTCTCGTTACCATTACAGGGTCATCTATCTTCAATCCCTTGAGAATTTGATTGTCTGTTTGGTGAACCGTACGGTAGTAATTTCTGGTTAACATGAGAGTGAAAATGTCAAATCTAGAAATTTGCGCTGCGTTATAGAGCGTAGTGTTGTCGATTTTCATCTTGTAATTTGAATCAGCTGTTCTGTATAGTCCCAGGCAAGCTCTGATACAAGCTCTCTTGAATTTTCTATAGTGCCCCATGACTGATGGACCAGTGTTCTACCTTATGGGTGCAGCATATGCGATAATTGGCCGTATAAGCAGTAAGTAGCAAATAACTTTGGCTCTTGGTTCCAAGTGCTGGTTGTAAAGTATCCTAGAGTTTGTTCTGAAAGCTTTCTTCGCTTTCGCGAGTTGAATCACGAAAGCGTGTTTATTCATTTTTAGTAGATAATCAAACTCCAAGATATCTTACCAGTTCTTTATTTGGCACTTCGGTTACTTCTCCAGTGTCCTGCTCTGTAATTTGTATTTTAAAAGTCTTTATAAATGGTACAGTCAGTGGAGATATCTCATGTTGCGTCTTTCGGAATAAGACAGTCTCACTCTTGAGTGAATTAATCTTGAGGTTCCAGTTTCTAGTTGATTTTATTGAGTATATCGGTTAATTTTCTTTCAATGATTGGAATCTTCGTGTCTGCGACATATACGATCAAGTCGTCAGCGTACGCCCCAGAATGAGTTTTATTGCCAGAGTTGAGGTTAAGTACATTGAGGATTTTACTGTTATAAATGATGATCAGGGTTAGAGCGGTAACAGTACCTTGCTGCATGCCCTCGAGGATCCAGAATATGATTGTGGAGATTAGGACTCCATTCTATACTACAAATGATTTAACATGGAGCATGTCACAGATGAGCATTATTAGTGTTCTAGGGAAGCCCAATAATAGCAATATGTAGATTAATCCGTTTATCCAGACAGAATCAAACGCTTTTTCCAAATCGATAAGAACTACACCCACTAGCTTACCATCCAGCAGATATTTGTGTATATCTGATGCCAACTTGTTGAAAGCGTGTATGGTTGAGTGTTTGGTTTTGAAACCAAACTTGTCCGGTATGATTTTATTTTTATCAGCATATCCCATAATGTTGGTTTTGATTAGCTTTTCGTAAATCTTGCTGATGTTATTAGTGAGACTGATAGGATGATATCCAGAAGGGTCAGTGGTATTTTTGGCTGGTTTTCTAATTGGTATAACTTTGGCTCGTTTCCATCTTACTGGGTAGTATGAGTGATTGAAGCACTTGTTAAATATGATTGTGTAATCCATGATAATCGACGGTGGAAGATGCTTCAAAACTATCATGGGAAGTATATCAAGTCCACTGGAAGTTTTATTTTTAGCTTTTTTAAGTAAGACTTCGACTTGCAGATGTGAGTGGTAGGATTATCTGGTTCTTGTCTTGGATAGTGTGCGGGGTAGTCTTCAGAAAAGTTTATTTGGGTTATTGAATGTTGTCTGTTGAACACTAATTCTTCTTTAATCTCATATGCCGCCGAGTCAGCTAGTCTCTTGGTGTCTGTTTCTATATTTGTGTATCTAGGTGAGTTAATGGATTTAAAATATTTTTCAACAATGTTAATTTTATCACTGGCCTGGGTTATCAGGTACTTGTTATCAAGTTCAGCAAGTTGATCAGTACTTATGATATTGTCGGATAGTAAAGGGCTGTCCTTGCCTATCTGTAGGTTATCAATACGTGGTGGTTCTTTCTGAAAAATCTATTAATTATCGGGAAGAATTTATTTGGATTTTTGAAGTTCACACTCTTTGCTTTAGCTTCCCAATATGCTGTCTCCGAATGCTGGAAATCGAACACGAGCTGTATGTTTAATGATTTGATTAAAGTTTTAAAATTGATACTTGTCTGTTTATCATTATTATTGTTTTTGTGAAGTGCTGTGATTACTTTAGATTTAAATGATTGTAGCTTTTTAATTTTTTTGTTTAGATACCTCAGACATCCCATGTTTTTTGGTGGTTCAGTTTTTAGTACCACTGTTTCAATAATCTCCAGTATAGTGTCTTCCAGCTTTAGAATGTGATTATCTATCTCATCAATTGAAAGGTTCCGGTTTGATGGCAGATGCTCATTATGGTTATTATGTAGGTGTACACTGAAAAAACAATTTTTTTATATTAAATATATTGATGGAGTTGATACTTTTTAATAAGGTCTTATTTATATTAAAGATATATTATTGATAATAAATATATATAGTCATAATTTAAATAGTGACAAAATTTTAGAGTATTTAATACAAATAGATCATATCCTTGAGTAACCAATTCTATTCAATTAAATATCACTTAATATTGAATAGATGTTTTGGTTACTTTCAATTAGAATTGCGATTTTATTGAAACCAATTTTTCTTAATGATAAAGCTACCTAAATTTTCCGCAAATACAATATCTTAATAGTTAAGATATCGTACTTATTATTAAGATATGTCAAGTGCGCTCACACGCGCTAGCGGAAAATAATGAAATTACAACAGAAAGAAACTGCCCACCTGCAGTCACTGTCGGTTGCGTAGCCTAGTCGTTAAAGCGTCGGTCTTTCGTACGTAGGGTCCCGGGTTCGAATCCCACTAATGCGTGTGAGGTCGTTGATAAGTGTAGCGTTTTTTCTCTAAATTAAAAATTCGTAATGCGATTAAAAAATCAATTATTCGCATATCTAATAATCTCTGCATCACTAAAATGATTGAACAAAAAATTAAAAAAAGAATAAAACAATCTGTTTTTTTTAAAATTATAATTAGATATGGTCATATTCAGTCATACACGGCCATATATTACCGATTTCCATATGTGACCGTATATATAATTCATTTTTTCCCGGCAATTAAAAAAACATTAAATAATTACAATCATTTTTATTTTATTTAATCAAATAGAATAATAGAATAAATCCTCGTCTCTAACTTAATGTCAGCCAAATTTCGGCCAGGAAACAAATTTATTATTTTTTTACCCGGAGAACCTAACATCAACCTGAAAAGCCTTAATTTCAAACTATTTTCAAGCTGAAGAGCCCGACTAATTAGTAGATTTCATAGAAATCTAACTATTGTATTTGTCCTCATGATGGAATTTTCAAAAAATTTTGCTACATTTCAACTCAGCTCGACGAGCTGAGTCAGAAAATACATTTGGTACCAAAGTTTATATATGTATTTATATATATATATATATATATATATATATATATATATATATATATATATATATATATATATATATATATATATAACGCGCCGTTCTCCAACAATAACGTCCACAATTCTACACCGATCTTAATGAAACTTAGTATACTTATTTTATGGACGATTACCTTGGATGAGTTCGAAGATGAGCCAATTCGGCCAATAAGTTTAGAAGTTATGGTTAATTAAAATTTTGTAAAATTTTCAAAAAAAAAAATCATTTGCCGCTTCAACTGGATTTAACTTTTAAACGGAAAGAGATAGCTCATTTTCGTTAGTTCTATCTGAAAGCTCGTTCGATTGCCTTTAATTATCACTATGCAGCTCATTGATTTGACCACTTTTTCTAATAGATAAATGGTTTTAAAAATTTACAAAATATCATAAAAACTCATTTTATGCAGGTTGTCACTTTGATTAACACTACAATTTTTATACCGATCGCTTTAAAACTTGGTATACGTATTCTGTGGGTGACTACCTTGCTCTAGTTGGAAAATGAGCTCAATCGGTCGATTAGTTTAGAAGTTATAGCATTCCAAAATTTAAAAAATGTCAAAAATTCATATTTTTACTTATTCTTTCTTCGATATTTTTGAATTTTATAACTTACCGACTTTCTATAAAATTGATCTAAAAGCTTTTCAAATAAGCTTTAATTTTCATGCCTATATATGTGTCTAGACCAATGAAATTTCTTATCTTACCACTCTAAAATGAAATTTTGCTATTGCATTGGTTCTCCTACTTTTAATAGATTCCATAGAATCCTAACTACTGTATTCATTGGTAAATTTATGAAGCCAATTGAATCCATATTATTGCTGTGTAACACTCATAAAATCTAAATATCTTAATTCAAGTGTGTAAATTAAATTTTGTTTTATTAACAGTAATAATGAATTGATTTCAAGTATGACTTCAGACCTATCATAATTGAAAATTTCAACTCAAATTATTTAATTTAATTTTGTATTAACTATCGATTCCATGATAAAAGACACAGAATTCTTTTTGGTGATAATTTGATTTTTTTCAACTTCAATTTTCTTTATTCAACTTACCATTACGATAATTATTTCAATTTTCTGATCTCAATTCTTAAATTTTTTGCATTTAACTTTGAATTTCTTGAGATTTTTTTATGTTCCATAACCTTGAGAATTTTTTGAGAATGTCAAAAAAAAATTTATTTTGTT
>OZ024709.1:10329772-10631769 GCA_964016945.1 Microplitis deprimator | reverse complement strand
TGAATTTCTTGAGATTTTTTTATGTTCCATAACCTTGAGAATTTTTGAGAATGTCAAAAAAAAATTTATTTTGTTATTAATGTTTATTTGAAAGGTTGAAATAATCAAATAATGAGAAATCTACTTCCATTTCGGCTGCCGAATGGCCTTTTTTAATTTTATTTTCAAGCGTAATTTCAGCCTGATGGTCCTGAAAAGTGAAATATGACGACCTTTCAGTCTGAGTTCAGGCTCATTTTATAATGTATTTTAAATAGCCACTTTTTATTTTTTTCAACTGTTGCCTAGCAGTTTATTCAGTTTGAAATAAAGCTGAAATTTTTCGACTCAGGCGATAAGTTATAACATTCAAAAAATATCGATAAAGAATAAGTAAAAATACGAATTTTTGACATTTCGAAAATTTTGGAATGCTCTAACTTCTAAACTAATCGACCGATTGAGCTCATTTTTTAAATCGATCAAGGTAGTCACTCACAAAATACGTATACTAAGTTTCAACGCGATCGCTGTAAAACTGTGGTAATAATCAAAGTGACAACCTTGATAAAATTAGTTTTTATAATATTATGTAAATTTTTAAAGCCATTTGTCTAGTAGAAAAAGTGGTCAAATCAATGAGTTGCATAGGAGAAATTGAAGGCAATCGAGCGAGCTTTCAGATAGAACAAACAAAAATAAGCTATCTCCTTCCGTTTAAAAGTTACATCCGGTAAAATCGGTAAAAAATTTTTTTTTTTTAATTTTTTAAAATTTCAATTAACCATAACTACTAAACTTATTGGCCGAGTTGACTTATCTTCGAACTCATCCAAGGTAATCGTCCATAGAATAAATATACTATGTTTCATCAAGATTGGTGTAGAATTATGGACGTTATCGTTGGAGAACGGCGCGTTATATCGTATATATATATATATATATATATATATATATATATATTAGGGTGGCCCAAAAAAAACGACTAATTTTTTTTTTTGATCTCGTATGAAAATTTGTTGGCTTACGGTGTTTAAGAAGTCTATTAAAAAATCAGCTCGATAAAAAATTTTCGAGAGGTCGCTCACGAATTTTGAAAATATCAAAAATGATTGAAATTCGAATTTTTTATTTCAAAATTTTTTCTTTCTCGTAGCAGCAATAGTTTCTATTTGTGAAATCATGACTATGCTGAAAATTTCAGCCCAAAATTTAAATATTTAAACGGTGCTCAAGAATTTTGAATATTAACTGATAATATGTAACTAATAGTTTGAATTAGTTTTTGTATTTTTTTATAACTCAATTATTGTCATTTTAATAAAATATAACTTTTGCATAACCAAAAATATACAGGACAGTCTTAAACAATAAAATTTGGTAAGTTTTGAATAAGCGAAAAAACCTAAAAATTGAAATAAAAATTAAAAAAGTATGTTAAAAACTTATAATTTCTATTTCTCGGGTTATATTTTCATTTATTGTCACGCAAATTGATGGTAAAAAAATCGAGAAGCTTTATTATTAATATGCGAGGGTCGCTCAAAAACGTCCAAAAGACAGCACTCGGAAACATTCCAAATTCTTGAGCGAGGTTTAAGTATTTAAATTTCGGGCTTAAATTTTCAGCGTTGTCATGATTTCACAAATATAAACTATTGCTGCCACGAGAAAGGAAAAATTTGAAATAAAAAATTCAAATTTCGATCATTTTTGATATTTTCAAAATTTGTGAGCGACCTCTTGAAAATTTTTTATCGAGCTGATTTTTGGAGAGGCTTCTTAAAACATCCTAAACCAACAAATTTTTATAAGATACTCGAAAAAAAAAATAGTCGGTTTTTTTGGGCCACCCTAATATATATATATATATATATATATATATATATATATATATATATATATATATATATATATATATTGGACTAATTCAAAAAAATCGACTATTTTTTGTTTTCTTCATCATATCGAAAATATTGTTGGAAATGACGAAAAAAAAATACTTTGAAAGTTTGAGCTCTGAATATTGATATTAACAGCTGCCGCATCGCAATTTTCTATTTCCCGTTTAAATAACGTGGGAAAATTTGTTTTTTAAGCTTTGGAATTTTGTAGCTCACGGTGGGACCAATACTTTTAAATGTTCGAGACACATCCTTATGGGAAATTTGACGCTCTATACAAAAGGTCTCTAATAATTTTTCGATATTTCTATTTCTTCAAAAGTTATTCGAAGTTAAAGTTAGATTGACAATAAATTTTTACATTTTTTAATTCTTTTCACGCAACCATCAATTTTATCGGAAAATTTTATAGGACATTTTTTGTAGAGCATTTTATTTCCTATAACTTATTATAAAAAAATTTTTCGATATTTGTCAGAAGTCGTAAGTTATTTGCAATTAACTGAAAATTTTAATATAATTAATTTTAAGCAACAAAATTTAAATTTTTAAGAAGATTTCCAGTTAATTACAAATAACTTACGACTTGTGAGAAATATCCAAAATTTTTTGAAAAATAAGTTATAGGAAATAAAATGCTCTACAAAAAATGTCCTATAAAATTTTCCGAAAAAATTGATGGTTGCGTCGAAAAATTTAAGAAATGTAAAAATTTATCGTCAATCTAACTTCAACTTCGAATAACTTTTGAAGAAATAAGAATATTGAAAAATTATAAGAGACCTTTTTTATAGAGCGTCAAATTTCCTATAAGAATAAGTCCTTAACATTTAAAAATATTAGTCCCACTGTGAGCTACAAAATTCCAAAGCTTAAAAAACAAATTTTCCCATGTTATTTAAACAGGAAATAGAAAATTGCGATGCGGCAGCTGTTGATATTAATGTTAAGAGCTCAAACTTTCACAGCATTTTTTTTTCTTCATTTCCAACAATATTTTCGGTATAATGAAGAAAACAAAAAATAGTCGATTTTTTGAATCAGTCTAATATATATATACATATATGTTTATATTGATATTAATTTATTTATTTAATTAGACTGACTCAACTATTAAGTGTTTCACTTCTATTGTGACCTTACGTCTGTGAGGCTCACTCGTTTTTTTTTTTAATTATTATTTTTCTGCTCCAACCTCCCCGCCTCTCCACAAAAAGATCTGAGCCCTTCCATGATTGAACAATCTGCCGACCCGGGTGAAAAATTTTAAACTGAAAAAAAAATATTTTTTTTTTTCCGGTCGAAATTCGCTAGGCCGAAAAAAGGCTGACAATAAAGCTTTAAAATGGCTGACGTCAGAGACGAAGATTTACAAGATGATCAGCATGCGCAGCAGGCCAAGTTTCGTTGCCTAAGTAAACGGAGGGATCTGAGAATTACAGCCTTTTGCATTCGCGATGCCAGAAATTCAACTTGCGATGAACAAGTTGGTATTCTAGCCAGTGCAGACACAAAAGTCTGCTTTATCACTCCTAGGACGCCAACAATGAGAACGACAAGTTTGACACGGTAACCTGAGTGAAGCTTGCCAATTTCGAACAGGAGATCCTGATATATCTGGTGTTTGTGCTCTTCTTTAACTGTGATTTTATATTCAGCTGGAGCTGAAAACTCAATAACAAATGTTACGAGCGGTCTTATCGAAGAGCACAATATCAGGTTTATTGTGGTCGATCTTCCGCGTTGTTGCGAATGGCACGATCCAGTAAATACGGCAACGCTCATTCTCAACAACTTAAGGAATATATCCTGGCAGATAAGGCAACACTGGTGTTTTATCGATACCGTGCGTATGTCTGAAATGGTAGTAAAGTACTCGCAGAGCAGCAGTATGACGCTGGATGTATGCATTTGTTGCCAGCACAGGACATGCTGACAAGAGATGCATAAGCGTCTCTGGATGTTGCTTACAAACCCTACACAATGTGTTGGGTAGCTGCATCTGAAGCACAGTAGCACGGTTATTCGAGAGTGTTAATTACACCATCTTGGCAGGCAAAAATATACCCTTCGATCTCGGACCCTTCGATCTCGGACATCAAGCCAGCTGACTTAAGGAAGGAAAACGTCAACCGGGTGGACAAGCCATCATCACGCATGTGTTTAGAGAACACGATGTGCATGGACTTGTCTACGTGTGTACTGAGCAGTTTTTGTTGCTCAGCGTTTCTGATAACCTCCTTAAATTCCTCCTTAGGGAGTTCAATAAGAGAGTTTACTCTTCCGAGACCGAGAGCCAACAAATTTTCATGTAAAATCGAAAAAAAAATAGTCGATTTTTTTGGGCCACCCTTGTATATATTTTATATATTTCAAATATATTGAAAATATATCTCAGAATATATAACAAATACATATATAAAAATATAAAAAAAATATATTTTTTTTTTTATATTTAAAAATATAAAAAAAAAAATATAGGTATGGTAATACAAAAAAATATATTAGTCATGTATTTGAAATCTATAAAAAATATAATTGCAAAAATATAAAAAAATTATATAAAAAATCCATTTTTAAGTTAATCAACAACATAGAAAAAGAAATATAAAATATTTATATAAAAAATATATTTTTTACATAATTTTTTTACCTAGGTTGATTGATTTAAAAATTTATTTTTTATATAAACTTTTTCTATTTCTTTTTTTATGTTGTTAATTAACTTAAAAATAAATTTTTTAAATATTTTTATACATGTACTTTTTAAATATTTTAAGATATTTTTTTTTTATAAATTTTTTTCATGGGGGATATTTAGATATTTATATTGACTACGGTATAATTACAAGTTCCCTTTATATATATATATATATATATATATATATATATATATATATATATATATAAAAGAAATAACTGTTCAAAATTATAATCTGTTGATAATGAAAAATTTTGCTCGTATAAACTTAAAGAAATCGATTTTTTATTTTTGCTCATTAATATATTTTCACTCAACCGCGAACTGTCATATAACGTACATCAATGATACCACGAAAGAAAATTTTATATTGTACCAAAATATAAACTATTCCCATAAAAATTATGTCACTCTAACTATTAAATAATTAAATATTTCCACTATGTCTTGTATAAAATTATAACTTAGTGAGTTAATAAAACATTTTATAAATTGAAAACATAATTTTTCTTAAAATTTTGAATTACAATTTTAAGTACCACAATTTGAAAATTTTTTATGTTCTATTTTGAGTTGCGTGAAATTTTTTTTGAGTACCATAATTTTATTTAATAAAAAATACTATAGCCGAAAACAGGCCGATTCAATACGGAAAAAAATAAACTTTAAAAATTAGCGTTTGAAATTATAACCCGGAACCCGGGTGACGATATGGAGAATTTTAACACTCCAAATAATAATTTTTATAATACGTGTCGTCAATTTTCTAAGTATCACTTACGATTTTTAAAGTTCAAATAGTAATTTTTCTTGCATAGACAATAAATTTTAATATTTATCCTATAATTATTTACGTTTTAATTTATAAATTAAAGAATTACTATTGAGAATGATAGTATTTACTGATCATTTTATTATTATATTACTTGTCGTTTCTCAATTCATATAGTTCATTTTTTTCCGTAAACTGTTTGCCAAATTTTGGCCTGTTTTCGGCCAAAGATTTTTACTCGTGATAATTTTATTGGAAAAAAAATATTCTGGCCGAAAAAAGGCCGAATTGATTGTCGGCCAAATATCGGCCATATTTCGGCCTCTTTCAAAAAAATTTTATAGTTTCGACGTGATTTCGGCCAAATTAAGCTTTTTCGGCCCATTTTCGGACAAATATTTTCACCTGGGTACATAACGGAAATATATTTGGGATATATTTTGCATATATTTCGATTACATTTTATCATATATATTTGCTGTACAAATAAAAATATATGTGATATACACTTTGACTGTATAAGAAATCTATTTTTTATATCCGAAAAACGGCCAAACATTACGTACTTGAAATATGTTCATTTTGTATGTAAAATATATGTGCGTATATTTCAAATATATTCTAATTATATTTTTTTATATGCCACACATATTTAACATACATCATGAAGTATATTTTTTATATATTTTATTTCCATGGAGGTAGAGATTTCTAAATTCTTTTGTGTTTAAAATCTACCTTCCATATCGGCTGCCGGATGACCTTTATTTTCTAATTACTTTTGATTTGTTGAATTTTTGTATATCAAGGCAAGAATAAACTTTTTTCGATCTCCATGATTTCAAAAAATCATTGCATGGAAAAGTATTTTCGAACTTGAAGAGCTTGAAAATGTGATCGCGATATTGTTTTCGATTTCTTCGAGCTCGAAAGCAGCGGGACGGTTTTGGTTTGGTCAGCAAAACTAACCGTTTTCCTTATTTTTTTTACTTGAAATAATTATTTAGATGAAAAGATTTTTTTTATCCTTTTCAGATATTGTCCACCTAACTTGCAGTCATTTTTGGTTCATATGGTAATTCAAGAAACGAAGCCAATATTTAGACTACAACCAGGAATTTGTGGTTTGAAGCCAGAGAAGAACAGTACGTTACAAAAATGTTATTTAAAATTGATTATAAGTTCAGATAGAGTATGCCATTAATATTTTTTCAGCCTATGCACCGTTAAAATTGATGCAGACAGTAACAAAAAAAGTGAATGAAATTTGTCAGCGTTATTTAGATAACAGTAGGCTTGCTTTGCTTCCACCGCCGCCATCTACACCTCTTTCTCTCACTTCAGTTTTTGCAATAAGAAATAATAGACGAAAAATGGAAGATAGACATACAATATTACATGATTTGAATACCACTTTCAATATAGAGGTAGGTGAAAGCATTTATTTAACATTACAATTGTTTACAAAATTGTCATAATTTTATTTAAGATGAAGGGTGATTATCCAGCTAGTTATTATGCAGTTTTCGATGGACATGCGGGTCAAGATGCCGCTGTTTATTGTGCAACACATCTTCATCAGTATTTAGCCGAAAGTATTTACTATCCAGATAATCTAGAATGTGCTTTACGTGACGCTTTCTTGACAACTGATGCTCACTTTATTCAGAAATGTAAAAAACATGTAAGTCTGATAAGCAAAAATTTCTAAGTGTACCACGCTGATCTCATTACAACTGTAATATGTTATTCGATATTGGAATCCAAGAAATACGTATTTTTTATCTGCGAAAAACTATTTTTCGGAATTGACGCCTTGTGAAGGTAGTTTTTGAGTTTCAAATACTTACAGTTTTCATTTTTTACTAAAATAACTTGAAAAATAATCAACACAAAAAGTTGAAAAACGAAATGTGCAAAATAAAGTGGTTTAATTAACTTGGATTCACAACAGTTGCAAAGTTAAGTTGTTATAATTCATAAATTGATGCGCAGTTTTCAGTTGGGCTAATTTCGATGAAAAGACCAAGAACAAATCAGGAATATCGTTTCTCGGCCTTTTAGCTAAGATCAAATGTGAAAAATCAGGAATACAAATTTTTTATTACTCAGGTTAACTATGCCCATCATGATGACATTATACAAGATTTGAGGAAATCATTATGATTTATTGTAATGACTCTATAATACTCTTTCATCTGAGAAATAATAATAGCCCACACAACTAACGGTAAAATTACAATGAAATTAATCGACATTGAATTAATGCAATTTTTTTTTAACTTGCCGCTAAGGAAATTGGAAATTTCCAAGAGAAGAGAAGTTACTTTTTGTCGAAATTTTGATCTCCTAGGAAGCTATTCTAGTAATTTTCAGAGTAATGTCGATTTGTGATCACGATCATGTAAGTATGTGTATGTGTATGTGTGTGTGTGTGTGTGTGTGTGTGTGTATGTGGTGTGTGTATGCGTGAGTGTGTGTGTATGTGGTGTGTGTATGCGTGAGTGTGTGCGTGGTGTGTGTGTGTTTTTTTTTTTTTTTTTTTTTCTTTAAGAGGAGGAAATACATTTACGTATTCCAGGCTTAGATGTTTCACCGGGATATGTCGGGCTCGAGATGTTAATACCCACTAAAACCTCCTTTTCTCCAGCCTCTGGACCCCACGGAATCCGCCATTAGGCATTACTTTGCGGGGGGAGGAACTAGCGACTGCTCTTTCTTCTGGTAGCTAATGTGTTATTTTTCCTTATGCCAAGTTGTTGTCTTTCGCTCTCTTTCATTCGATCGAACGCAAGTCTGAGAGGACTTCTGTGGCCAATGAGCTGATAACGTTTCAGGCAGCTTTTGATGACAACATTACTTCTTCTAGTGACTCTGGTTTGATTCTCTGATTCAGGATTATCTCTACTCTGTCCGCTGAGAATTGAAGCGGGGGCACACAAAGAAAACGTGTTCCGCGTCTTCGGTGTCTCCTGAGCAGGATGGGCACTCCGGAGAATCATCGTGCTTGAAACAGTAAAGGTATGCCCGGAAACAGCCGTGTCCTGCCAACATCTGCGTAAGGTAGTAGTTGACTTCGCCGTGCTTTCGGTTTAACCACACATCAATCCTTGGTATGAGATGGTGTGTCCATCTACCTTTCTCTGAGGCATCCCACTGCGATTGCCATCGTGCGATGCTTTGCTGTCTTTCTTCTTTCCTGAGTTTTTCAGCGCTTAGTGCGGTTGACCTCTCCCGTTCGTATAGGGTTCGTCGTTCCTTGGCTAGAACTCTAAAAGGTAGAGATCCGGAAATGACACACACTGCTTCCTCAGAAATTGTGCGGAAAGCACTGGCTACTCATAAGGCACTCAGACGGTATATTGGTCCAGCCTTTCTCCATAATTCTTAGGTGTCTAGCGCGTCTGCCCAAATGGATACTCCATATGTGAGCACTGATGTAACTACCGATGATAGTAATATCCTCCTGCTTTGTTTTGGGCCCCCGACGTTTGGCATCAGTCGTGTTAGACTAGCTCTCACTACTGACTTTTTGGCAGTCACGTGTTCGACCTGCTGTTTGAAGTTAAGGCGGGCATCAATCATCACTCTCAGATATCGGATAAAGGGTTGTAATGTAATTTCTTGCTCACCGACTTTCAGCATGATCTTTTCCCTTACTTTCCTGCTGGTAATAAGTACTGCTTCGGTCTTGTGTTTGGCCAATTGCAGGTTAACTGTATCCATCCACCGGTGAATTCGCTCGAAGGTGATGTCGAACATGTGTTTTGTCTCTTCGAGATGCTTCGCGACAATCACTACAGCTACATCGTTGGCATATGCTACCAGTTTAACCTCTGTTGGCAGCGCTACTCTCAAAAGGCCATCATACATGATGTTCCACAACAAGGGACCTAAAACTGAGCCTTGTGGTACTCCTCCAGTTATATTATACTCTTTTGGACCGTTGTTCGTGTCAAATTTCAGAACCCTATCCGTGAAGTAGCTAGCTACTATCCTGCGTAAGTATTCTGGTACGTTTTTTTCATGAAGAGCTTGCATGATGCAGTCCCAGTTGGCGGAGTTAAAGGCGTTCCTGATGTCTAACGTGGCCACCAGGCAATATTTCTTCTTGCCACCCTTCCATCTAAGTCCTACGATTGCATCCTTGGCCATGTTAACAACCAGGTTGATCGCGTCGAGGGTTGATCGTCCTTTCCGAAATCCATACTGATTGTCTGCCAAGAGTGGATCGACAACTGCTTCTAGTCTTTGATGTATTATGCGCTCGAATATCTTACCCGCTGTATCTAACATGCAGAGTGGGCGGTAAGATAACGGTTCTTCCGGTGGCTTTTTCCCTTTGGGAAGCAGTACCAGTCGCTGCTGTTTCCACTTCCGTGGGAAAGTCCTTTCCTTGAGGCATGTGTCGTAAACTTCCAGGAATAATGCCGGTACTGCCTTTATGGCTGTTTTCAAGGCAATATTAGGGATCCCATCTAATCCCGGCGCTTTATTATTTCCTACACGATTACAGGCCTCCATAAGTTCTTCTTCCGTGATAGGTGGAATGTCTTGGGGATTAAGCTGCACTGACGTGTAAGCAAAACCACGCTGCCGTGGGAACAGCGCGGTCGCAATCTTCAGTAATAGCTATGGGCATGGAGGTGGTGGCATTGGCTGGCTTTTCAAGTGGGTCATGACCACCTTGTATGGTCTGCCCCATGGATCTTTATCTACTTCTTCGACGAGTTCCTTCCAGCAGCGTCTTTTGCTATCTTTGATGGCCTTGTTTAGTTCCCGACGTGCCTTCTTATACTCTTTCACCAGCTCTGCAGAGTTGGGTCGTCGGTAGCCACGCTGAGATATTCTTCTGTTTTTGAGGCACTCTAAGCGGAGAACGCTGATGTGATCGTTCCACCAATGCACCGGGGTTCTCTTATTCATGCCACGTTTACGAGGCATACTGGCGTCACAAGCTTGGGTCACTGTCTTCATCAGGTCCTTCGTTTTCTCTTCAGCATTTCCTGCGATCATCAGATCGCTGTCTAAGGCTATTACTAAAACAGATGGATCAAATGATTTCACCTTCCATCCAACTGCATTAGTTTGCCTATTCACTCTTCTAGAATTCTGGTCAGTCGATACTTCCCAAAGTAATGCATTATGGTCACTAGCCGTATAGGTGTCCATTACTCTCCAAGAAAAACTTCTTCTGGTTAAACTACTGCTGACGAATGTGATGTCCACTATTGAACTAGCCTCTCCTTTGGTATACGATCGCGTATCACCGTTGTTAAGGAGAACCTCGTCTAGCGTGGCCATTGCCTCGAGGAGTGCCTTCCCTCGCGCGTTGGTGAACTTGCTGCTCCAGTCTACTGCCCAGGAGTTGAAGTCGCCGGCTATTGCCACGAGAAAGTGTTGCCTTGCATCCTCGGTTACCCGGTTAAGGAAGTCTGTGAACTATTCAATAGAGAGACTAGGCGGTGCATAGCAACTGTAGAAACGAATGCCATCTACCCATGCTGATACAAAGCCGGCTTCTCTATTATTGACCACGCTATCGAATGGAAATTTGCCACAGGTCCAGATGACAGCTTTGGTGGTGCTGTCGGTTTGCTATCTCTAGTTCACGCACGGTTTGTACAAGCAGGTCATGCGCAGTCTCACAATGATTGAGGTTGAGCTGCAGTATCTTCATGTCCTTTTATTTGTCAACTTCTCGAGTACCTCTTTGTATACCGGGCATCTGTGAGTGCCAGCATAATGGGCAGCGTTCTCTGTGCTCTGATGGTCAGCGCATAGTGCACATTTGGCTGGGTTTTGACAACCGGCAATTTGATGTCCCTCTTGCCCGCATCTAATACAGAGCTTAGACCGGTCTATTTTGGTTTTACACTGGTGTCCATAGTGCCCAAAGAGCCAGCATTTGAAGCATTGGATTGGTTTTTTTATTCCTCTGATTCGGCAGTTGACCCAACCAATCCTTATTTTGCCATTTCCGTCGAGTAATTTCTGTGCCGCAGTGGCTGGTAAGGTCACCATAGCAGTCTGTGTACCTCTGTAAGCTTTACGGATCTTGATTGCGTCCAGAGGTATCTTACAGGTTTCACCAGTTTCCCTTCGCAAGGCGGCCTGAACGTCATCCTTCGTTGTAGTGTCGTCAGCGTCTCGAATTTCGATGGTCTCCTGTGGTCCTTTGCAGATTACCTTAGCATCCTCTTTGAGGATGTCTGCAATGGCCTTCTGCAACGCTTGGCCTTTATCAATGCTCTTCCTTGAGAGCGTGATCAACATATCTCCGTTCTTCGTCTTCACGATCTTATCAACCGTAGAGCGGGCTTCAACATCATGCACGTCTTTCTTAATCTGCCGCAAGATGTCGGCGTATTTGTCCTTCTCGGCTGGGCGGACGTTAAGTGCATCCAGTCTGAGCCATTTTCTCGGTTTTTTCCGCTTAGGCTCCAGCCGTGGCTTCTTCGGTGGCTGCTTTGGGAGCTGCTCTTTGGCTTGCTGCCTCCTCTCTTTCCTTGACTGAGCTTTTTGCCAATCAGTCCTTTGCTATCCTCGGATAGCCGTTCCTTCGTTCTTCAGTGTCTGATTCACCGTCCGTTTTGGCTCCGGTGTCCATCGTTTTCTCAGTCACCCCAACAGCTTGTCTGTTTATCTCTGGCGTAACACACGGAGATGTTTGGGTGGTTGACACCGACATCATTGGTGCTTTGCTGGCCAACCTATATGCCGTAGCAATAGACCCAACCAGTTTTCTTACTTCGTGGTGCAAATTTTTCTTGTCTTTGATGAAATCTGCGAGCTCTTCGATTTTGTTACCGAGCCGCTCCATTGGTGACTGTTTGGTGGTGCCGGTCGGTAACGAGCCAGTTCTCTCTCGGTAGGTATGGATATTGACGGGAGCGATAGGTCCTCCGCTCTTTGTCAGCGCGTTGATCAGCTGTCCTTCCACTTTCATTTTGGCTGTCTCCTTCCACTTCCGTTCTAGCCCTCTTTTTCCCCTCTCCATTGAGTCTTGTTGGATTCTCTCCGTCGCAACGCTGGGCACTGGGGCCTTGGAGTTGATTCCACTGTTGCTCACCTTTTTTGTTCCAGTAACGTGCTTGGCCTGGTTCCCTACCGCTGAATTGAGTGTTTGATTGCTTCCCCCACAATCCATGAAGCTTGCGTCGGCCACCGGGGCTTTCACCCGATCGGAACCGTCGGCGGAGGTAGCCAGTGTTGGCGTGTCCGCGTGGGGTATGTCGTTATTTCTGGCACTCATACCATCTTTTTTATTTGGTGGTTATTTTATAGAGGTGTCCTTCCTCCTCGCACCTCTTTTGGTCCGCGGGGGCTATTTTATTTCACCCCTACCCGCCGGAAATCCGGTGAGGGCGTTCCCCTATCCGCCACCTGGGGACGCGCTCTCTAGGAGTTGGGTTTCTCCCGAGAGTGTGTGTGTGTGTGTGTTTGGAGTTGCTTCAATGATAAAGTGGACTTAGAACAAATATTGGAAGTATAGGAAAGCAATGTTAAGTGCTGTTGGTACGGCAGAAATCCTTTCGGTATAAAAACCACATTAATTTATGACCATATGTAAAACTCAACTCTTCGATATTATGAATGAATTTAAAGGTAAAATCTTCTATTATTGATAGGGTACCTATTATTGACACCCTTTTTGATTCTATTGTTTATTTCATTTATTCGATTACTTATTACAATTATGAATATTTTGAAATTAATCTCTGTGATTTGTAGAATGTAGATAAGTTCAATAATAATTTAAAATATAAATTATTTATCGAATAAGATTGTTAAATTCTGACTTTTGCATTTATGAGACAGAATGATTTAAAAATGACCAGGTTGATGTCGTTAGGGTATCTATAGACCCCACGTGCGTCAGCTGATGACTTTACTTTATTTTATAAAATAAATTTTTATGGACTTACCATGGTGGAGATTATAGGTCCCATAAGTCACTCCAAATAATCCCTTGATGCCTCCTCTGAGTGCGAACAAGACGAGTTCTGAAGACTCGGTTCCTCCGTAAGGGCAAGTGATTGTAATTGATCGATTAAACCACCAGAGCCGGATGGCTCAACAACACATGAGCTCGACAGCTCAACAACACATGATTTTGATATCTCGAAAGGGTCGTTTACGAATACTAGCGTTATAACTAGCGTTACCGGCTCGATAAGAACTTCCTTAGATCGAATTCTCGGACGACATTGAGTAAGGTCCGCGATAACACCTTGAATTACGCGACCAAGCTGTACGGCACGTCCTGATCTCCTGCTTCGTCGGCCTTGAGGCATAAAGGGTGATATGATAAGTGGTGAAGGAGCCCGAACTGCTGTTTAGTGCTCTGAGCAAAGCAAGGGTGGAACAGCTATTAAGCGCTCGCCCTTTTGAGGTTCTTTAGACAAAAGATCCGTATTAAAGTTCAATTTTAGATTTTATCCCTCTGAACCTGGAGACAGAAGAATCAGTCAGTTAATCAGTATAGAGTTTCGTGCTCTTTGAGATCTCGCAATCAACTGACTGATTCTGAAGTGCTTCGATTAAATACATTTATCAAAATGTTAACGTTGCATCTCAGATTTCCTATGAGAGAATCGTCGTGGCCCGGGTCTCATGCATCGTCATCTGTTTAGACTATCTGCGAGCCACAGCGATTCTCTTATCGCAAGAGATCTCCGTTATATTTTTAGCGGTGAAAAGAAATAATCTCACCAACAAAATAACGATTTATTGATTTATTAATTATTCTAAGAAGTGTCGAACCGTACATTTGCCCACTGTTCGAATCTCCCGCGCTTGCGTTTCTCGTCGCTACTCTGAGGCCGGTTAAATGGAGCTGCGTCGGCGCGTTATCTTACGCAGACGGCTCCACCGGTCCCATTCTCATCTCAAGCTCCGCCCTCTTATCCAAGTGGGGATGAAGAAGAAGACGAAGCCATTATCATTATTAAAATTTCACCGACGCTATCAACCACGTGCCTTTTTATAAAAATTCATATCTCTTGCAATCTCAGTGATTATTGTTATATTCCTTATAAAATTAATTATCATCTCATCACATCAATTATTTATTATCAAATTTAGTGATTATTTAAATAATTATCAATTTAAATAATTATCTAATTAAATAAAAATTTATCTCACCGCGTGGTTTAGTTTTACCGGCAAACCGCCATCTTTTTCTCAACTCACCGCGTGTTAAAATAAAATAAAATATTCATCTCAAAATTATCAAGTGCAGCGTACATAGTGTATATAATAAAAATAAATAATTAATTTATTAAAAATAATGATAAAAAATAAACTACGTATTAAAATATTTATTTTAATAGTTAGCATCATCTTAACCAAGTTCCCGCCAATTAAGCGTCCCAGCATATCACTTTCCTCTCACTTAATTTTAAGTTAATAATTTTAAGTGACTTTTTTCATTGGGCCTTCGAGCCGGATTGCTTAATTGGCGTTATTTAAAGTGCAAATCTCATCTCAAAAAAGTGCATTATTCTAGTCAGTTCAACACCAGTGCATTGCTGAGTACCCTGGACGTGGTACTGCATTGGTGGAAAAAGTGCTAAGAGACACATCAGTGCAAATTACACTTTGTGAAGTGACTAGTGCGTCGTGATAGTGCTTACTTCACCTCAATCATCTCAAGGTCATCACTATATCTCACCTACAGCAATCATCATCAATTATTGTCAGTTTGTTCTGTGTAGTTTCTCAATTACAAGTATTTTTTTGTTTGTTTCACCTTACTTTTATTTCAGACTTCCATTTCAATTCCCAACATGGCTGCCGTACAAAACAAACTCACCATGCAAATGGGAAGGATGTCTTTCATATCATCTCTGGCTGCAGCTGCGGTGGCAGGGGTGTTTGAGACACTCCCTCTGTCCTCAGCTACCTTAAAACTCAAACTTCTCAACACTTATTGGGAAAAGTTTGAGTCTGACCATGAAAAGCTGCTGTCATCGAAGACTGACGTCACGGTAGAGCACAAGTACTTTACCGACGGGTCCTTTGAAAACACTTTGAAGCAATTTCAAGCGGCTGCAGACGGCCTCTATACCCGCATTGCGGATATTGAGGCTCGATTACCATCTCAAGGCAGTGTGCTGGCAAATTCCAGCATACTCCACTCATCTCATCATCGCACGGCTTTGCCAACCATCACCGTCCCTAAATTTTCGGGAAATTATCAAGATTGGAGGCATTTCCATGACCTATTCGTCTCACTGATTGGGGAAAACCCAAATCTCACCTACGTTGAGAAGATGCACTATCTCAACTCATGTTTGGTTGGTGAAGCTGCTCGCCTCACCTCAAACATCAGCATCACATCAGAGTCGTTTGAGTCTGCCTGGGACACCATCGTCAACCAGTACGAGAACAAACGACTTCTCATCGTAACTCAGCTAGACAAGCTCTTTAGCATCCGTGCAGCTGAATCATCATCCGCAAAACATCTCAAGGCAGTTTTGGGCACTGCCACCGAAGCTATTGATGCCCTGAAATCACTTGGATCCCCTACGGAGCATTGGGATCAAGTGTTAGTACATCTCATCTCACACAAGCTCGACTTGGCAACGTTGGAGGCTTGGGAAGTCAGTGTGGGAGCCACTACGGACTTTCCAACGTTTGCAGAGCTGAAAACGTTCCTTCAAGGTCGCATTCGTGCCCGAGAGGCTATGGAATGCGGAGTCTCACCTAGAAAACCCCAGTCGTTCAAACCACCTCCACAAGAAGGGGTGCCTGCAGCACGAGTGCACAATTTGCAGCAATCGAAGACTGAGGTTTTCAACGTCGCATCATCATCTCAATTTAAGCCACCTACCATTCAACAACCACCGTCAGAGAGCACCCGATGCAAACTTTGTACGCAAGGACACTTCGTCGTCTATTGTCCACAGTTTCGGGCATATACTCCTGACAAACGCCATCAATGGGTCAACCAGCTGTACCTCTGCACAAACTGCCTTGGTTCCCACAACATCTCACAATGCCGCAATTCCAAGACGTGCAGGTACTGTCTTGAGAAGCATCATTCCATGCTTCACGGTGCCACTTCGCTGCAGAAGATTAAGCCAGCTCAAAAGAAGAGCCCAACTCCTCTGCAACCTGTGGTTCCTGCATCTCAACCAACAAGTGAAACGTCATCTTCAGAAGCTGATGCAAGTAAGTCTGATTAAACTTATCTTGCATCATCTCTCTGAATTAAATTACATCTCACATCGCTTGTTTCTCATCTCTCAGCTCATCTCAAACGCTTGACAACCAGTTCTCACCTCACCTCAAGTGCAACAAAAGTTGACATCAACGATGTCAAGTTATCATCTCACTCAGCAGCACTCAATTCAGTACAAGTCAACCACTCACATGACATCTCAAGAACAATTTCACGACCCAGTGTCTTATTGGCTACTGCCAAGGCCATTCTCAACTACGCAGATGATAATTCTAAAATTATTCGTCTTCTCATCGACCCTGGGTCTGAACTCACACTCATATCACGGACAATAGTCAATAATTGTCAACTTGACATCATTTCATCTCAAATTCCAATTGTTGGAGTTGGCAGTGTCTCATCCGGAAGTACATCTGGAGCTGTAAACATCTCACTCACCTCACTTCACTCTGACGATAGTGTTATCATCTCTGCACACATTCTCAACAAACTTACAGCTGAGCTGCCAGCTATCTCAATCAAGAAACACTCGTGGAATCATCTCAACAATCTGCAACTAGCTGATACAGAATACTTCAAGTCCGATAAAGTTAATCTTCTCATCGGTGCAGATTGTTATGGACAAATTATTAGACCTGGAGTCCAAACTGGTTCACTGGGTGATCCAGTTGCCATCAAAATAATTTTTGGCTGGTCCATACTTGGTCCAGTATCATCTCAATCACAACAATCACCAAGCCGATCTCACCATCTTATCTCCAATGATCAACTTCATGATTCAATTATCAAGTTTTGGTAACTGGAAGAAGTTCCATCACACCTCAATGAGTCTCTTACGGTTGAAGCTGAATGTGAGTCGCATTTTCAATCAACTCACTCGCGTGATCACACTAGCAGATATACAGTGCGATTACCATTTAAATCATCATCTCAACAGCTTTGACACTCAATGCACATTGCCACCAAGTGTCTCAATCGACTAATAAAAAACATCTCACAAAAGCCTGAGTTCAATCATCTCTACAAAGACTTTCTCATGGAATACGAGTCTATGGGTCATATGAAGAAAGTCCCAGAATCATATCAATCATCTCATATCACCTACTATCTACCTCATCACGGTGTTCTGCGAGAAGAAAGTACAACAACCAAGCTGAGAGTCGTTTTCAACGGCTCCAGTAACACAACCTCAGGCATCTCACTAAATGACACACTTCACACGGGTCCAAAACTTCAGTCTGACATCTTTGATGTCTTACTGTACGTTAGGAGACACCAATTCATCTTCACCACGGACATCACTAAAATGTTTCGTCAAATTAACGTTCACCCAGATGATTGGGATTATCATCCTCTGGGTCGATGATGACAATCAACCTCAATCTTATCATCTCACCACTGTAACATATGGCACACGTCCAGCACCATATCTCGCTAGTCGTGTTCTCAAACAATTGATCATCGATGAAGGAGATAAATATCCACTAGCTATTGAACCTTTTGAGAAAAGCAGTTACGTGGATAATATCTGTGGAGGAGCTGACAACTTGCATCATCTCAACAACATCGCAGCTCAAGTAGAAGTCATATGTCTTGCTGGTTGCTTCCCACTAGCCAAGTGGAAAAGAAACCATCCTCATTTTAACAAATTGTCATCATCTAACATCTCAAATTCTCACGAGTTCAACGAATCGACATCTAAAATTCTTGGACTTTCCTGGAAGTGTCAACCAGATCATCTTACATTCACTGGTCATACATCTCAAAAGGCTGCTATCACCAAAAGATCAATTCTCTCAGAAACAGCCCAGTTATTTGATCCACTGGGGCTCATCTCACCTGTTGTCATCAAAGCAAGATCTATGGCTAGAAAAAATTGGATGGGACGATCCACTATCACCTCAGATAATTCACCGTTGGAAAAAATTCCGAGATGAATTACCAGAATTATCTCAACTTAAAATTCCTCGCTGGCTCAACATCTCATCAGACACCTCAAACATCGAGATCCACGGATTCTCAGATGCATCACAGCATGCAATGGCAGCTGCTGTCTATATCAAGATTCATCATCATCTCACACCAGCAAAAATAACTCTTGTCTGTGCCAAGACTCGAGTTGCACCACTGAAACGTTTCACAATTCCTCGTCTCGAATTTTCAGCAGCCTTGCTTCTCACTGAACTCATCTCACACGTTCAAGCAACCCTCAATCTTCAAGATGTTCCAGTTTTTCTGTGGACAGACTCAGCTGTTGCTCTTGCATGGATCAGTGAAGAACCCAGCAAGTGGAAAGAGTTTGTTAAAAACAGAGTTCAAGCAATTCAACAGAATTTACCAGCAGCCAACTGGAAATTCATCTCAGGAAAGCAGAATCCTGCAGATTGTGCTTCCAGAGGCTTAACACCATCTCAACTCCAATCTAATCAACTCTGGTGGTCAGGTCCATCCTGGTTGCTAGAGCCATCTCATAAATGGCCAGAATTTACATCTCAAGAGGATCCAGAAGTTGAAACTGAACGCAAATCAGCTCAAGCTCATCTCGCAGTCACCAGTCCAAGTTTACCACTTGGTGATTTGCTTTCATCATCATCAAATCTCACCAAATTGCTCAGGGTAACTGCAATTGTGAAACGAGCAGTTGCAGCCTTCAGAAAAATTCCTGCATCATCTCTGAACATCTCACCACTCACACCAGCTGATTTACACTCAGCATTGTACTTGTGGATCAAAGCTACACAACAAGAATATTTCAAGAACGAAATCTCACAATTATCTCAACACAAAACGTTCTTGAAATCTCATCCATTTTCACGTCTCACTGCTTATATCGATACTAATGATATTGTCCGAGTTGGTGGACGACTACAAAATTCTCATCTCGACACTGACAGCAAGCATCCACCAATACTACCCAAGAATTCTCATCTCTCTCACCTCATCATCGCGGATGCGCATGCGCGCACCATGCATGGAGGTACGCAACTGACGCTAGCTGCCGTGCGCAAGAAATGTTGGATCTTTGGGGGAAGAATCCCAATTAAATCTCACATTCAACGCTGTGTTGTCTGTGGAAGGCAGAGAGCTCAGCGATCTCAACAGTTGATGGGTCAACTGCCTAAATCTCGAGTCTCACCATCACTCGTCTTTGAAAGCACTGGCGTAGACTACGCTGGGCCTGTTCAACTAAAATACTTTCAAGGACGAGGTACACGCTGCTACAAAGGCTGGATTGCAGTCTTTGTATGCTTCTCAACTTCTGCAATTCACTTGGAAGCAGTGAGTGATTACACTGCAGAAGGATTTCTCAAGGCGTTCAGGAGATTCACAAGTCGTCGTGGCATCTGCAAAACCCTTTATAGTGACTGTGGCACTAACTTTAAAGGGGCAGATGTCATTCTCAAACAACTTCTCAGTGGTGCACTCAACGAATCATCTCATCTCCAGCAAATTCTCACCTCAGACGGAACTCAGTGGATTTTTAATCCACCTGGTGCCCCGCACTTGGGTGGCAAGTGGGAAGCCGCTGTAAAATCCGTCAAGCATCATCTCCAACGCACAATTGCTGACTTACTTCTCACCTACGAAGACTTCTCAACTTTTCTCACTCAAGTTGAGGCACTATTAAACTCAAGGCCACTCAGTGCACTTACTGATGACCCAGATGACATCTCAGCTCTCACCCCTGGACATTTTATCCGGGGTGCGCCACTCAACACAGTTCCTGAACCCAATCTCACCAGTGTACCCACATCTCGTCTCTCACTCTATCAACGAATTCAAGAAAGAATGTCTGCAATCTCACCGATCCATCTCAAAGTGGTACACATCTCACCATGACATCAAGATTGGTTTATTGGTTCTCATCGTGGACGAGAGGTTTCCACCCTCAAAGTGGCCTCTTGCCAGAGTTATTCATCTCCATTCTGGCAGTGATGGTCTCAACCGAGTTGTCACTGTCAAAACTGCCACCTCAACGTTCACCAGACCTGTTGCCAAGCTGGTTCTGTTGCCAATCTCAACCTCCAAGGAAGATTCTCATCTCTAACATCTCATCAGTATCTTCTCCAACGAGTTGGCGAAGGTAGGGAGAATGTTCGAATCTCCCGCGCTTGCGTTTCTCATCGCTACTCTGAGGCCGGTTAAATGGAGCTGCGTCGGCGCGTTATCTTACGCAGACGGCTCCACCGGTCCCATTCTCATCTCAAGCTCCGCCCTCTTATCCAAGTGGGGATGAAAAAGAAGACGAAGCCATTATCATTATTAAAATTTCACCGACGCTATCAGCCACGTGCCTTTTTATAAAAATACATATCTCTTGCAATCTCAGTGATTATTGTTAGATTTCGTATAAAATTAATTATCATCTCATCACATCAATTATTTATTATCAAATTTAGTGATTATTTAAATAATTATCAATTTAAATAATTATCTAATTAAATAAAAATTCATCTCACCGCGTGGTTTAGTTTTACCGGTAAACCGCCATCTTTTTCTCAACTCACCGCGTGTTAAAATAAAATAAAATATTCATCACAAAATTATCAAGTGCAGTGTACATAGTGTATATAATAAAAATAACTAATTAATTTATTAAAAATAATAATAAAAAATAAACTACGTATTAAAATATTTATTTTAATAGTGAGCATCATCTCAACCAAGTTCCCGCCAATTAAGCGTCCCAGCATATCACTTTCCTCTCACTTAATTTTAAGTTAATAATTTTAAGTGACTTTTTTCACCCACCGTGGCGAATAAATAATTCAAGACTTCAAAAAAAAAATTTCTAAAAATTTTATTTAAATATAATTGAAGCCAGAACTTAACGAAGATATTAAATTTTTTCATCGTACAACTTTATTTTCCTTAATGCTAGAGGATTTTTTGAACGTGACTTCACTGTTAACGTGTTTTTTTTAAGTAGTTCACTACCCTTCGACTAACATACAGTCTTCCAAGCAGCACATAAAAAATTGTTTACTTTTTATTGAGTGTAAGTTAGCAATTGGTAAGATAACAACTAATTGTCGGCTATTATTCAACAAAAATGTCGGAAAATCCAAAAGTGCACACCTCAATCGCTCATTTTATTTTTAATCATTACCGTTATTTTATAATATTAACTTTTTTTTTATTTTAAATTTTTATTTAACTTATAAATTATCAATTCGATTTTTATATCTCTTATTTTCAGTTTAATGTTTTTTTATTGATATTTTTTTAAATATCCCGCCTTTTGGTCTTCGATGGCGCCCTTTTTTTTCAAGCCTATAGTGTTACGCTATTGCTGCTGCCAGTAGATGATAGAGAGAAAAAATAAAAAAAATAATAACAGTAAAAATAGCACCTTAATTATTCGTGAACAATCAGTTTAAGTTTTTAATTGATTATAATTAAACTAAAAAAATTCAGATAACGATTTTCAAACGGGTTTTTGTGATAAAAAATATCAAAATAATAAAAAAAAAGTTGGGCTGATTAATTGTGTCTGTCGAGAGTTATCGTGCTTACGAGGTTTCATACGTAACAATTGACAGCACTGGTTCCTTGAGTTAAATAAGTTTATTTTAAATTAATAAAATAACGAATTGACTTAATGTTAGGTTCAGATTGTTCCTTCATAAATTCTCTATATGCGAGTATACGATTTGACCTATTTCGGTGTAAATAAAATAGTGTAGAAATATTTTTATGTAAAATGCTCGGAAAAAAACCGTTTATAAAGCACCCTTAGCGCTGTCGCGCTTGAGGTGTGCAAAAAGTCAATAACTTTGTATCTGCCACTTAAGTTATCACATATTGCAACTACAAAGTTGCATATATATATATATATATATATATATATATATATATATACATATATAACTTTTGAGCCCATAAGACGATAAAAAAAAAATATTCGTTTTTTGGGGACGATCTAATATATATATATATATATATATATATATATATATATATATATATATATATATATATATATATATATTAGATCGTCCCCAAAAAACGAATATTTTTTTTTTATCGTCTTATGGGCTCAAAAGTTACTCTATATTATAAAAAAAATCCTCACTACATTTCAGCCAGATATCTTTGAAATTGAGCTATCACGAAGGGGGGTCCCCTTTCCCATTTAAAATACACGCGAAAATTTTTCACTTTACTTTTTCGTTATTAAGTCTATGAAAAAATTTTTGTTTACAAATTCCACCTAGTATAATTTTGTAGGAAATTGAATTATCTACAAAAAAGTTCTGATGCATTACGTACATCAAACGAACTGGGAAAAAGTTACGGGGTTTAAAACATCAACAGAAATTAAGTTTCCTCAGTATTAAATTTTTTTATTTTTATTCTATCAAAATTTTTTTTTTTCATTTTGACATGCACGTTCTTCTAGGAAATTTAATTTCATACAAAAAGTATCTGATATCATATATACGACAAATGAATGAGAAAAAAGTTACATGGCTTTAAATGTCAACGAAAAATAAAGTTCACTTTTTGTTGACATTTAAGTTTGAAAAATTAATATTTTGCACGACTCTTAATGCGAAGCATTAGAGTGTGCTTTACGATCAAAAAACTCAGTTTGCCTCTTTTTTAAACTTCACTTTTCGTTGACATTTATAGCCCTGTAACTTTTTTCTCATTCATGTGACGTATATATGATATCAGATACTTTCTGTAGGAAATTAAATTTCCTACAAGAACGTTCTTGTCGAAATTTGAAAATAAAAAATTTTTTTTTGATAGAATAAAAATTAAAAATAATAAAAGATAGTAGTAAGTATTTGGAAGATCCAAAAGTGCACATGTGCACCTTAAACGCTCATGCAATATTTTGCGCATTACGGAAAAAATGAACTATATAAATTAAGAATGACAAGTAATATAATGATGATAAAGTGATCGCCAAATACTATCATTCTAAATAGTAATATTTTTATTTATGATTGAAACGTGAATAATTACAGGATAAGTATGAAAATTTATTGTCTGTGCAAGAAAAATTACTATTTTAACTCTAAAAATCGTAATTAATTCTCAGGAAATTGATGACACGTATAACAAAATTCATTATTTGGAATGTTAAAATCCCCCATATTGACAACCGCGTTCTAGGTTAGGGTAACTAGTCCAGTCTGTGACCACTTACCAGTGAATGACCTGTATGCAGAAGAATGATCACAATAATTTTAAAGTTCAATTAATAGTTATTATTTACTTGTAAATGTAATCTTACATGTCTTTATTATTATTATATCACAACGAATTGAAAAATAATTAATATTGTATAGAGGATTTAGTTTTTAGAGGAATATTGAATTTGAACATAAACGTTTGAAAAAAATCATTTTTGAAAACTATGTGTTTGAATAGTAGTAATTGATTTTTTTATAAAACAATAAATTTATAATCATTTATATACGTGAATTATTTAATAAAATTGACTGGATACGTAAAATCAACGCAAATATTTTGTTTTTATCAATTTTATGTTGTTCATTCACTGGTGTACTTTATTACTGTACTGAGCCAGTAAATAACCGACAAGTCATTATTGGTATGTCCGAAATTCGTCAAGCTTAGTGAATGATCGTTTTTTTGTTTTTATTCGTTAGTTGATTTTATGAAATAAAAGCGGTCTTTAAATTTAGGTCAACTTTTTGTTTCATATTTCTCTGAGAATTTAAAAAAAAAATTTTCAAAATCGGTTCATATCTACCGAAATTAAAATCTAGCACCTTGTTTTCGTGCGCATCGACTTGAGTACTCAGGATTAAAAAGTATTTGATATATAATCAAAGATTTTTTCGTTAATTTTATCATTTTATTTATTAAACATTGTTTGTTCTTTGAATTTCAAAGATTTTATATCTTTAACCAATTCAAAGATAAATGATAATAATTTAAAATTGTTGAATAATTAAATAAATAAGTTACGTTAATCAAAATTTGTTAACTATTTAAATATGATAATTTAACAAGAATACTTTAATAAGTATGATTTTATTTTATACACTTAAAATTGTTAATGTGATATTAATATATACCTTACGAGTATTTTTCCGCATTCAAAATTATCATTTTTATAAAAACACAAAAGCTATTTTCATCCATTGGTACTGTGATTATAAGGATTCGTTGAATGAAATAATCAAATTTTAACAAAATACTAAAATAGGTTTTTTTTCCTACTTAAAATTATTAATTTATTGATCGGATATAATAATAGTTTCTATAAAATTTAACTTCAAGTCAGAACTGATTATGTCGGTCACACTGGTAAAAAAATCTCATAAGATCCGATAGCTTCTTATCAATTCTCATAGAAATTTTATGAGAATGAATGAGTTCTATGGGAGTCCTCTTCTTATAGAACTCACTGAATTTTATGAGATTGTATAGGAGTTATTTAAAAAAATTATTTTCTCGTAGATTCTGATAAGAAATTCTTTATAAGAATCTATCGGAAAATACAAATGTTTATGAAAAGTGAGTTTTTATAAGGTTTGTTGAGATAAAATATTCACGGGATTTATAGGGATCTATAAGAATTCCGTCTCAATAAGAACGTATGAGGAAACAATTCCATCAGTAATGATGGAATTCTATAAGAAAATAATAAAATTTACAAAATTTCTATTTAGATGAGAATTTATGAGGAAATTATTTTGTCACTAACAACTGGAATCTATGAGAAAATAATAAAATTAGCAAAATTTTTGTTTTAATGAGAACGTATGAGAAAATCATTCCGTCAGTAATGATGGGATTCTATAAGAAAATAATAAAATTTCTATTGGGATGAGAATGTATAAGGAAATGATCTCGTCACTTACAACTGGAATCTATGAGAAAATAATAAAATTAGCAAAATTTTTGTTTAAATGAGAACGTATGAGAAAATGATCCTGTCATTACTAATTGAATTTTATGAGAAAATAATAAAAGTTATCATTTTCCCGTTTGTATGTTCAATGACTTGTTGTTTCATGTAAGTTACGGTATTTACGCATGTAAACATATTAGTCTAGTCAACAAGTGTCTTTTTGACGAAAGCCTGTCCAAGACCACCGAAAATTATGATTAAGGTCTCATTTGATTCGAAATGGCATCTATAAAAAATATTAAAGTGGAAATTCGGGACTGGCAAAAATTGTTAGTTATAATTAATTTAATAAAAAAAAAAGTCGTTTGGTTTTTTGCAAATAGTTCAAAAACTATTTGAGTTATCCAAAATCTCAAAAAAGATTCTTGCAAAAGGGCAGGAAATTTCTTAAAAAAAGTCCTGCCTCCCCGAACTGTACCGACAATATTTATTATTTTAATTTAGCGGTTATTAAACAAACAATTTGTTGTAAACAAATGGATTTTTACGCTATATTTTTTTTACATACTAAAAATAATACTAAAAACCATGTGTTTTTTTTTTATCGGAAAACATTTTAGGAATATCCAAGTCGGTTTTTATCTATTTTTTCTTGTAATTTAAACAATTTAATAAGGTTTAAAACTGACATTTTTCAAAATTATGAAAAAAAAAAAAAAAAAAAACAATTGAATAACTTTTTTAAAAAAACTGCATTAATTGAATTTAAAACTATTACAAAAAATAAAGAGAACACCGTATTATCAAAATTTCAATAATAAATAAAAATAATTTTTTTAAAGCTTGGGCATATATAGTACTGGATTTTTAGTAAAGCTTTAAGTAAAAGAATAAATTTCTATTTCCAAATGCATGTGGTGGCTGAGCGGGCTGAAGCTCCTGACTTGAACTGTTTTCAGAGCTTCAATCGAAGGGTCGACAGTTCGAGTCCCATCACATGTCGAAAAAAATAAAGATTTCTTCTTTACCGAAGTTGAAAAATAATATATCTCCCAGTGGGTAATATGAATTGTTATTAGTAGTTAAATTATATTTTTAAACAAGGAATTAAATTATTCTATTTTATTATTCAATTCAACTGAAAATAGTTTCAAAATTTAAATTAGTCCAAATAATTTCTAATTATCTGAGGAAACAGAAATATGCGATATTTCCCTCATTTTTTTTTTTATTATCTCATAGAATCCCATAAGTATGACGCTTACGAATTAACGTAAAGGTAATAAAACTATTTTGGTGAAAATCTTATTCCTGATGACCAAAAAAAATTATTGTGCAAGTTTGAGCCCTTAATATTGATATTAAGAGGTGTATCGTTACAACTATTAGTTTTTTGAGAGAAATTTTATTTTTTACCCAAAACTCGTAAATGATCTACCTGAAAAATTTGAGCAATGTACATTCTTATAGGGAATTGAATTCCCTATATAAAATCTGTCTTAGTAAATTGACGTAAAACGAGCCGTTTCCTTGTAAGCGTGCCTTAAACATTGTGTTATATTCTGTCTTGTTTATTAATCAGACAGAATATTTTAATTTGACCAGGTTGACGTTGTTAGGGTGTCAATAGACCCCAGGTGCGTCAGCTGTTGACCTTCTTTTGTTTTGTGCACAGAAGTTTTAATGACACCATTGTGATGATTAGTCCAATAACTCAGCCCAAATAACCCCTTGATGCCTCCTTCGAGTGCGAACAAGACGAGCCCCGAAGACTCGGTTCCTTCGTAGAAGGAAGGAATTCCATTTGGTCGATCAAAAACAAGAGCTCAACGGCTCAACAACACATGAGCTTGAAAGCTCAACAACACATGAGCTCAAAGGCTCAACTACAACTTCCTCAAATTTAATTCTCGGACGACCTTTGGTGAGGTCCGCGATTACACCTTAAATCCCGCGACCGAGCTGTACTGCACATCCTGACCTCGTGCTTCTCGACGTGAATTTTTTCGGATTCGGAAAGGAAGCGTTTGAGCTGCCGGTATCAGCGCCCAGAATAGGTGAGAGTATTAGGCTGCCGGAAGCAGCGCCCAAAGTTTAATTAAGGAGTGCGTATTTTAATGAAATACGTATATATATTGTGCCTTAAAGTCCGAGTGACAGGATTAAGCCAGCAGGTTTGTTTAGAGTTCTTAGCTCGACTAGATCTTGTAATCGACTCTCTTGATTCTGTCACTCCTTAGTATTATACATAATCGAAAAATGTTAACGTTGCATCTCAGGTTTCCTATGAGAGAATCGTCGTGACCCGGGTATCATGCGTCGTCATCTGTTTAGACTATCCGCGAGCCACGGCGATTCTCTTATAGCAAGAGATTTCCGTTACATTATTGGCGGTAAAAAAAATAATATCGCCAACAAAGTAACGATTTATTAAGTTATTATTTATATATAATTCTAAGAAGCGTCGAACCGTTTATTCGCCCACCGTGGCGAATAAATAATTCGAGACTTCAAAAAAAAAAATTTTCTAAAATTTTTATTTAAATTTAATTAGAGCCAGAATGTCACAATTGATTTGTTTTTTGAATTCTTTGTTTCTATTTTGGATTTTTGTAACTACTAGAAATATTGAAATTTTTTCTAGTCAAGATGTATATTCTTGAAGGAAATTGAATGCTTTACAAAAAAGGACTTTTAACATTTTTTGCTGAATTCACTCCTTCGAAAGTTATTGAGGTTATTGAAGTCGTTTTGACTCAACTTCAACCTCGATTAACTTTCGAAGCAGTGAATTTAGCAAAAAATGTTAAGAGACCTCTTTTGTAGAGCATTAAATTTCTTGCAAGAATATACATCTTGACTAGAAAAAATTGTTGGACATACAACAACGTTTTTACTGTCCTACACACATACATACTCACATCTAACTATATATTTATTTATGTATATATGTATACACATGTATTCTGTATCCATTATCTTAATCCAAACTGAATATATTATTTGTATTACTGCTATAAAGTTTAGTATCAATGAAGGCTCCAAAGCAGTCACACGTATTCAGCACTCGTTCTTACTCGCCACGTATCAATCTCCATATTCCTATCCATATCCTATCGACAGGTTATGGTCCAGGTGGACGTTGACGCCACAGTGGTGAATAGCTTCGAAAGTAAATAAGTTTAGAAATAAGGAAATGACATGTTATTTTTGTCACAAGACAGGGCATATTAAGCCGAATTGCCAAAGGTACTTAAAATGGAAATACAAAGCAAGCAGATTGAGGGCTCATGCGGCTCAAGCAGCAACAGATGACTCAGAGGACAGTGAGTCAGAGTCGTTATTAGACTTCGCTTTTATCGCTTACAATAATAAGAAACAAAATACCTGGTATTTTGATTCAGGTGCTAGTAAGCACATGACAAACGATTAAAATTTTTACACATCTCTCAATACAAACTACAGATCCTCCGTACGAGTAGCAAACAAACAAACCAGCAAAGTTTATGGTGTGGGCGCTGGTAAAATTAAATGCGTAAATAGTCAAGGCTCAGAGAAATTTTTAGAACTAGACAACGTTTTGTTCGTACTAGAGTTCGATAGTTGTCTGATCTCGATAAGCATGCTTGACAAAGACGGCTACAACCTTTCAATCCAAAATGGAAAAATGAAAATCTACAACAAAACATCAGAAGTAGCAGTCGGTGACGCACATGACGGCATGTACGAATTAAGATCCACACAGAGTGCACTGGCGGTCACAGATGTGCATAAAGACAATTGCATTCATCAATGGCACAAGCGTTTAGCCCACTGACATCCCGACGCTATCAGACGTTTAAAAACTGAAAATTTGGCAACAGTCATTCATACTGAAGATTGTCCATTAGAACTGCATTGTGAAAGCTGTATTAAAAGAAAAATGTCCAGGATTACATTCCCTAAACATTCAAGTCATCTCACCACGGAAACACGTCAACTTGTACACACTGATATCTGCGGACCAATGCCAGTCAGGACACCAGGAGGCCGACGATATATTATAACGTTCGTCGAAGATTATAGCAGACACTGCCAACTTTTCCTGCTTTCTAAAAAATCCGAAGCAAGTAGTGCAATTGCAAAATATATAAATAATTGCAAAACTCAATTTAAACAAATACCTAAAGTTTTTAGATCTGACCGTGAGGGTGAATACTTATAACACCATGTTAAGGAATATCTAAAAACCCAAGGAATAGAACAAAAATTAACAGCACCGTACTCTCCTCAACAAAACGGTGTTGCAGAAAGAAAAAAAGGATATCTAATGGAAGCAACTCGAACTATGCTAATTCAAGCCGATTTACCAGAAACATATTGGGGAGAGACCATATTAACTGTTTGCTACCTCCAAAATTGGCTACCGACTAAAAATAAAAACAAAACACCTTTCGAATTGTGGTATGGAGCTAAGCCAAATCTATCTCACATCAAGGTTTTTGGCTGTAAAGTCTTCGCACACATACCCAAGGAGAAGAGATACAAACTTGACAAGAAGGCCGCACAATACACATTTAAAGGCTATTTACAGAAATCCAAGGCATAAAGATTGTTGGATAGAAATTCTGGAAAAATTATTATAAGTAGAGATGTCCAGTTCATTGAACACGAGCAGAACACTTATGATACTGTATTTTCAAACAACACCAGCGGAGAAGATTCAAGTTCAGAAGAAGTCATCATACCTAGTACATTTGGACCTGAACTTGGAGAAGGAACATCCAAGGATAATTCCTTTCTCGATGACAGTGTAAAATTAAGGGGAAGAGACCATAATATGTCGATCAACACGACTCTTGATGATGTCCCACTTGCAGTATAGTTGAATAGACTTGCTGCTGGACAATACACACCAGCAATTGAAATATCAGTTTTGACTTACATGAAACCTTCAAAGCCAAGGAGAACTCTTCAGAGGAGCCCAAAACTCCGCAAGAAGCACTATCAGACCCAAATTCAGAACAATGGAGACAAGCTATCAATGAAAAGATCCAGTCTTTACAAGATAACGGCACCTGGACCATGGAACCACTTCCTGAAGGAAAAACATCAATCGGGTGTAGATGGGTTTTTAAAGTTAAGAAAAATTCTAGTAACGAGTCGGTTAGATTTAAAGCCAGATTAGTAGCCCAAGGCTTTTCACAAAAATATGGGCAAGACTATGACCATGTCTTTGCATCAGTTGTGAGGCACACGACTCTGAGGACTCTTCTAGCAATTGCCGGCCACCGAAAATACCATGTTAGACATTTTGACGCGAAAACTGCTTTCCTCAATGGGCGACTGAAGAAAAATATCTACATGAAGCAGCCACCTATGTTCAATGTACACGGTAAAGAAAATTATGTATGTAAACTCAAACCGAGTATTTACGGCCTCAAACAATCTGCTAAAGTTTGGCATGACACACTCCAACAGGCACTCAAGCAACTCAATTTTGAGAACTGTGAAGTTGATCCCTGTTTATTTAGAAAGAAAGAACTGAATAATGACGTCTTTCTGGTAGTCCATCTAGATGACATCTTGGCTGCAAGTCAGGAAGTACGTACATTCAATAAACTACGTGAAGACCTAAACAAACAATTTTCGATCACAGACCTTGGAGAATTGAAGTGGAGAATCTAGGCATTAACATCCGGCGTAATCAGACAGGTGATTATTTATTGAGCCAATCAAACTATATTCAAGAAATCCTACAGGAAGCAAGAATGTCTGGTGCAAAGGGATCAAACATACCTACCCGGGGAAAATGATTAAGATCTGACCATATATAATTATATCGGATCAGATCAAATTATATCTTGGCAGATCTATTTATATCTGATAAGATCAATATTTAGACATGATCAGATCTCATTGTATCTGGCCAACCACCGTTTATATCCGGTCAGATCTAATCAAATATAATTAGATCTGGGCTAGATACAATGTCAGACATGATTATATCTAGTCGGATCTGCGTATGTTTTTAAATAATTAATAATAATTATAAAAGGATGAGAGGATCTGGTATGTGTGAATTGGCGGTTAGTGAATAATTTTATTTAACACTTGAGAATTTACTAAAAAATAAATATAACAATTTATTTACAGTATTTACAGTTTATGAGAATTATTTTGAGATGAGATTTATTGCAAAAAACAATTTATTTAATTAATTGAATGCAATTTTATGAAAATGCAACACGTGGCCAAGATGGCTACTTGGCGGTAACAATTTCGACACACGCGATGAGACAATTTAATTAAATAACGCACTGAGATTAATTATGAGATCGAAATAAAGTAATAAATAATTACTGCTAATTAATTTGAGATAAATGCACCAACTTAAATAATGAGAAAGCACTGGATTTATTAAGCACACTGAGATGATGAAAAGCACGAGGCGTCCGCCATGAGAATACTTTGCAATATGATAAAGTGAGAGCGTTGAATGTACGAGAGAGCGCGAACTTCCGTCTTCTTCATCCCAACTATGCAGTGAGAATGCGACTAGCGGAGCCGCCTATTATTGATAGGTGATCGACTGTAGTATAGACTATAGCATCGATCACTTATCCGCTGTGAGAATAATGATGAGAGTGCGGGAGATTTGAACAGTATGTATCGTAAGATCTGATCAGATATAACTATATCTGAACTAAATACAACATTTAACATAATCAGATCTCATTATATTTGCTCAGATGTAACCATATATACGTCTTATTTTTGTAGAAAATTGTTTATATCTGGTTAGATCTGCGTATATTTTGTAAGATCTGATCAGATATAACTACATCTGAATTAAAAACAACACTTAACACAATCAGATTTTATTATATCTGCTCAGATATAATCATGTATACATTTTATTATAATTGAAAATTGTTCATATCTAGTTATTTACACTCACGCGATCACATACGTGGGTCAACGCAGTGGAAAGCATCAAAGACTTTGAATCAGAAGAATGCAGGTTCGAGCCCAGCAGTCACCGGGATTTTTTCATTAAGGGGTTAGGGGTAGTCAGAGACACGAAAAAATGAGAATTTTCAGTAATTTTTTTTTGCTATTAAATCATTTTATTTTACGAAAGTTATAATATAACATTATTAAACAATGTTTTGACTTGAAGTCACGAAAATTTGAAAAAAAAAAATTTATAATTTTCAAAGTTATAGCTGTCTGTGTTGACTCAGTTTCAAAAAAAGGTCCTTGCGGTGACTGTCATAAGTCCTTGGAGATTCATCTAAAATCAATCGGATGAAAAATATTAGTTTTATAAATAGATAATCCTGGGCCTGATCGAAGCTTTTTTTTTTTTCAAAAATTAACAAAATGGCGGCCTCAAGAAATTTTTTTCTAGATTTTCAGGAAAAAATCAACAGTGAATTGGTCTTAAAAAATCGAAATTTTTGAAAAAAAAAAAAAAATCCTTCGATCAGGCCTGAGTTTATTATAGCCCTATCAAGCTGGCAGTGAAAAGTCCGCAAAAACCATCGAAATATGCATGGAAATTTGTAGCTAAATAGTTGCTAATTAGTTGCTAAAATCACGATTTTGTAGCTCTATTTAGTTCCATAAGAAACCAATTACTGCTATCTTTACAACAAGCTAGCAGTAAAATGACAAAAATGGCCAAGGGAATATGGACCAATGAATGTAAATTTGTTGCTAATTTGTTGCTCAAAAACAGTACAGAAAAAAATTCAGAAAACCCTAGAGTCAGCTATAAATTGTTAATAGTAACTACCATCCAGTGTCCCTGCTATCGTGATATACAGTTTTTATTAGCACATTGATGGCATAGATTTTGTTGCTGGTCGCAGATGTCTTCAGCAGCGCCCAGAGAGCCAGCAACAAAATAGAAACTAAAAATCAGCCCAACCGGGTGACTGGTAATTAACTGATAGTGTCCATGCTATCGTGACACGCATTTTTTATTGCTAAAAGTCCATCATGGATTTTGTTGCTGGTCGTGAAATGCATCAGCAGTGAACAGAGAGCCAGCAACAAAATAATAACTCAAAATCGGCCCAACCATGTAACTGGTACCTAACTACAAGTGTCTATGCTATCGTGACACGCATTTTTTATTGCTAAAAGTCCATCATGGATTTTGTTGCTGGTCGTGAAATGCATCAGCAGTGAACAGTGAGCCAGCAACAAAATAATAACTAAAAATCGGCCCAACCCGGTAATTGGTAATTAACTGATAGTGTCCATGCTATCGTGACACACATTTTTTATTAATAAAGGACCGTCATGGATTTTGTTGCTGGTCGTGAAAAGCATTTTGTTACTACAAGTATATGCCTTTGAATTAATATTTAGTAGGGGTTTATGTTAGGGTGTTTAAAAAGAAAAAAAAAATTTTTCTTTATGGTCGCAAAAAATCGAAAGTATACGTGAAAATAAAAATTTAGGTCCCAATTCAAGCTTTTCATAATAATATTAAGGTTTGCCTCAATCTATTTTTCTATTCGCTATTTGAATAACACAGGGAAAAAATTTTTTTTTTTAGAATTTAGTAGCTCACAAACCACTCGACGGTTTTTTATACCCGATAATTATTTTTGTAAGAAATCGAACGCTCTACAAAAAATAAATTTTCGTATCATTTTTTTATAAATTTAACTGCTCAAAAGTTTTTTGAGATTAAAATCAAATTTATAATGAATTTTGAGATCTTCTTACTCTTCCGGCGATACTATCAGTCCTTTCACAAAATTTTATAGAATTTTTTTAGTACGTAATTTTATTCCCTACCATTTATTACTGATCATGTTTTCCGAAATTCAGCATTGGTTTCTAGTTATTTTCTTTTTAATGTTAAGCTCCTAAAATCAATCAGACAACTATTTTTTTAAAACCTTGACATTGAAATAAAATTAACTAGCAAATAATACGAAATTTTGAAAAACTTAATCAGTACTAATTTGTAAAAAATGAAATTACGTACCAAAAAAATTCCATGACATTCTGTGATTGGACTGATACTTTTGCCGGAAAAGTAAAAAGATCTTAATATTTATGATAAATTTGAATTTAATCTCGTTAATTTAAAAAAATCAGACACTCGTCTTGGTCTCGGTCTCGTCTCGTTACAGCCTGTCTCGTATTGTTTCGTCAAGTATTGTTAATTGCTGTTATATGCGGAAAAAAATAAAAAACGTCGAATTTCAATATAATGTCACGTTTATATAATGATTCATTTGGATGGGAGAGGGTTTGGCATGAAGGATCGCTGGGACAAGTAGGCCCCCCCTAAAAATTTAATCAAAATTTGTATTTTGTTTATTTTTGAAATTTTCGAAATTCGTGAGCGACCCTTAAAAATTTTTTATCAAGCTAATTTTTCGAGAGGATTCTCAAAATGTGTTAAGTCAAGAAATTCTTATTCGAGACTAGAAAAAAAAATCAGTCCGTATTTTGCCACCCTATACATGGAAAAAAATAGGTGCTGTAACAGGACGTAGTCCTGTGGGAGCAACAGCATATGAAAACAGCATTTTTCCCGTGGAATAAATAGGATAATGAACAAGTTTGGTGTACTAATTTTTTTCAGTATAATGAAATTTCAAAATTCGAAAAAAATTCAAAATTTTGAAAAAATAAAAATTTTTTTTTAAAGTTAATTTTTTTTTTCAATAAAACACTTCAACAAATTAGTACATAAAACTTGTTCCTTATCCTATTTATTCCACAGGAAAAATCCTGTTGCTGTAACAGGATTTGTCCTGGTGCTGCAACAGGATTTTGTCCTGTTGCTCCCACAGGATGTGTCCTGTTGCAGTAATGTGGAAAGCCTGTTGCAGCGCCTATTATTTTTTTGCGAGTATATTCAAAAATTATTTATTTCACAAATTGACGTGAAAAATAGATGAGAGATCATTGTATCACGGTTCATTTTCACTTGAAATTTTCTTTAAATTTTTTCTTGAAATTTTTTTTTTTTTTAAGTAAGTTACATACTGAAAACTCAAAATTATAACATTGGATATTTTACAGATGGTTACCATATTTTACGTTTCATAAGTGTATAGTCACCTACGCAGACTTTTTTTTTGTTTAAGAAAAAAATTAACTGTTAATATTTCTTGTTTATTTATTTCCCGGCTGGAAAAATTTCGACGTGACAAGAAACAAGACTCTCGGGTCTCGCAGTATGTGGTCTCGGTATCGTCAAAATAATTTTGGAAGTGTATCGTTAAATCGAGACGAGACGAGATGAGACTAGACGAGACGAGACTATCTCAATCTCGATCTCGTGTAAAGCGATAATCCTGGCACGTGACGTAACTAACAGAATAGAAATTCACAGAATAAATTAACCTTATTATTGTTAATTACTATTAAGATCTCGGTAGCAAATTTTTTAACTAAAAAACCTGTTGACTTGAAAATTATATGCAGGAATCATTGAAAAATCAAATGGTCTCAATTATTTGTCATTTTTTGTCATTTAATGAAAAGTAAAAATTTATCGTATTAATGAATTAACAGCCCTGAAGTAAAATTCTACCTCTCCAAATTCAAAACTTTTGTAGGAAACAAACCTGAAAATGTACCAGAGCATTCATCGGTTGAAATGTAATGGTTTTTAAAACTTAATCCACAAGTGATTTTCGTTGATTCTACCAGCTTATCGTTAATTTTATCCTCCCAAATCCCAGGTTCCAAAGCTTTGTAAGAAGTAACTTTCTTTCTTCTTTTTCCACTGTTACATTGGCGATATTTAGTAATAATTAAATTGTTAAACTCTTCTTTTGTGAAATATATTACGTACGACCTTTTAATGTTTTCGTGAAAACTCAAGTTACTTGCATTACTGGAATCTATTGATTTTTCTGTCATTGTAGGTATCGTGGAATCTAATGATGCGTTCAGATGAATATTTTGACGTTCGAACAATTTTTGTTTTATGTCATAGCGATTATCTGTAACGTAGCTGTACAAGGAACACGGTTTTATCAAGTTATTTAGCTTTGTTGCTATTGTTTCCCAAACTGAATTATTTTTCTCGATAATTTGTCCATTTGAAATTATAATTTTATTTGAATGGTCCAGAATAGCATCAACAATCCGTTGAGATTCGACAGATAGAGGCCTTCCACGTGGCATCATGAAGGGCTATATCTAAAATGATTTAAAAAAATGGTAAACTCAATAATAGATTAAAATATCAAACAAAAAAACAAACAGCGATTTAATGGGGGGGGGGGGGGGTATCGGTGCGTAAGTACCGAAAATCCTTCGACTTCAATTTTTTTCCGCGATCTTGTTTAATATGTTTTACTGATGATATAAATGTATGTCGTTATAGAGAAACTTAGTGTCACATTGTTTAAACTGAAACTGCTTGAACAAACGCAAGAAAATATTTTTTTCAAATGGAAAATTTTTGTTTCCCGATTTTTTGATAAATTACAAAAAAATGCTTTCAGAAATATTAATTTTAGAAGGTTCGTAACATCACCAATAAAGATACTTTTCATCCATTGGAAAATGTAAAAATTCCGATAAGATACAAAAAAATTATATTTTTTACATTTGTCGTGCGATAGTTAGTCAACTCTTCCAGCAAAAATAAAAATTTTGTATATTTAGTAATACTAATTTTTTTATGAAACATGCTTGCTAGTTTTATCACCCACAATAAAGTATCACTGTCTATATCTTAGACTTATGCACTATACCCTTCCCTTCGCACCACGTGAATTTTTATTTGGTATATATCTATAAAACTATTAAATTTATGGAAATTTAAAAAGAATATAATTTTGTTAATAAAAAGAATCACTTAAAATTTACTCTCTATTAGTTGGTGTCTAAAATAAATGTTGCAAAAGTGATTGATAATCAAAGCTGAAGATATCAATAAAATAATGATTCATTTCTGTTGGAAATTGAGGTATAGTAATAATGAATGAGAAACAGATCAATTTATTAACTAAATGAAAACTTATATCTTTTTGTTAAAAATACGTGCTTAAGGATATGTCTTCACTCGTAAGAGATAGAAGCTTAGACTAACTTAATTTTTTAATATTGTTTAACACTAAGGTCGAACAACCTCTCCTCTTATTCTATAACAAACATGTCTAAGTACAACATATATGTGAATATGTGTACGTGTATATGTGAGTTCCATGTGAAAAAAACATATTGCCTTGCATTTACTTGGAACGTAGGCCTCAATCTATCGTCGACCCAAGTACCTAACGTCATAAAATTTGATCTACACAAGTTTTTTTTTCTCAAGTAAACATATACTGATAGAAAAATTTCTTAGCATTTAAAAATATTTCTTAGTATTTAAGAAATTATTTCTTGAATAGTAAGAAATATTTGTTAAATACAAAAGAATTATATTTAAGAAATGATTTCTTACATACTAAGAAGTCCTTCTATCAGTGTACTACGACTTGAATGTCGCATTTCTCTAAATTATATTTCGAACAGAATGATTAGTATCTAAAACGAGATATTAAATAAAATATATATTCGAATAAAGGTTAAATTTTTTACAGAGAATCCAACAATTTTTTTTAATTGTACTGCTTTCATAATAAAAACAATACTTTTGTATTATTAATAGTTGAACATTATGCAGGATCACAAAATGATTTATGACTATCTGTCTGTTAAGATATGTCAGGAAAGTTTTTGGAAGCAGTATGAGTTCTTTTTGTTCATAGTGTAGTAATGAAATAATCATCAGCAATGAATAATTAATTTTATTTTGATGTTGGGCTTCGATTATTGACAAGTGAACATCAATGATAACTTGAGTAATATTAATTGTAACAAAAATTGATGAAGTAAATTTTAAGTAATTATTTTATTAATAAAGTAGCGTTGCTTAAAAATTTTCGTAAACTTAGTGATACACAAAAGTCTTTGAAAAATGAAGATTCATGGCGCCAAAAGAACGTTGCAGCGCGTGAGCCAGAGAGAGACATTGATATTTAAGATAACCGATAAAATTAACCGGGTATATTTAAACTGGGTAATCTGTATTCAGGCTTTTACAAAAATTTTAAGCTGTTTTTTTTTATCTAAGAACGATCAGACAGATTAAAAATACTAGATAGAAAAAAGTCTGAATTTTATCGTGAAGTGACCAAAAATAGACTAAAAATTATTGAAAACAAGTTTAAAATGGTCTCAAAAATGAATAGTACAAGCAAAACTCGATTGAATGTCACATGTTTATTAAGGAGGTTCGACCGAAACTAGTTAGTCAAAGTAATGTTTGAATTTTTTTGTTTGCTAAAGTCTACTAATAGTTATAAAAAAAAATTTTTCGATCGTAAAACACACTCTTATGCTTTGCATCATGAGTCATGCAATTCATTATTTTAACTTATAATAACATAACGAATTCATAAATTAATATTTATTACTTATTTAATTAAAGAAAGTAATGAAATTACTTGGTTTTTTTTGACTCATATGATTTAAAAAAAAGATTTGGTAACAGCCCGTTCTAACTTCTTACACATCGATATTCAAATTAAAGCGGGAAAAATTTATTTCTAATCTAGTCTCTCTTATTAATGTATTTCTATCTTTGTCCTTATTCTCATATGCTTCCGCGACGTTGTCAAACCCTCAATAATATGTATCTCTGTCGATAAATCAGATTAAAAAATAAAGTTTAACTTCAATTATTTAAATAATTACAATGGTAACGCTATATTGTTAAAATCTTATCATATTCTAAAAATATTTAAGTTTATGGCATATGATTTTCTATTTCTTAAACGGGAGGTTAATAATAAAAAAAATCTAATAAGTCATGACGGAAGCTTGTCCGCAATAAGAGTCTATATATAAGAACTTTAAAAACGTCATTATTAAATCTTTTTTTCTAAAAAAACTAGACGGTGGATCATATTCAAATTTTGAGAATACATAGATACAGTACTTCTTTATATGTATATTAAGTTTTAAATCTTAAAGTTGGAAAATCCTTTTTTACATTAGATTCGGTCGAATCTCCTTAAATATAAATAAAAAGTAAAATTGAATAAAAATCACTTAAAATTTTTATTTGATTTTAAATAGATCAAACTTATCCACTCTGGTAGTGAGCGCGTATGATAAACGAATAAAAAAAATTTCCTTATTTATGCTCAAGGCTTGAATTAAGTGCAGTATAATGAAAGTAAAAAAAAATATTATTCATACCTTATCGTGATTCTTTATACATTTTCAATGGGTCAAAAGTATCCTCATTCGGGATTTTGTAAGCTTTCAACAATTCATATCTTTAAAAATATTGAATTTATGGTAACGTCATAAATCTTTCATTGTTCTTATTTTAACGATGAATACCAAAAAATAAAAAATTCCCTACTTGATAAAATATTTTTTTGCACTTATTTTAACCATTTCTATCAACGATTTAAATAATACGGCAACTAGTTTTCCTAGGACAGCATGCATTTATATCACCAGTACAACATATGAAATAAAATAATGCAAAGAAATAAAGATCAAATAGTCGATACTTTCTAGCCTAAATGGCAACAAGTAAAAAAAAACAAATGATTTTTTAACGCTATCACTTTTTGCTGGTCGAAAAATTCATTTGACGTATGGTTCAAGTAACTTATAATTATTGAGGAAATGAAAATTACTAAACTTACCCTTTCAAATGCACAATATAATTTAACGATAACAATCGAAGATATTACCTTCTTCAATTTTATTAGTTTCACAAATCACTGACAACTTTAGAAATATAATTGTATGTAAAGTTTAAATAATCACTACACATTCACCTTAAAATATAAACTAATTTAAAAATAATATTTGTTATCGCAATTTTCTTAATATAACTGAATGAATACTATTAATTATAAACTAACACTAAATACATATAATAAAAAATTTTGTTTTTAATAATTTTATAATGTTTGAATGAAAAATTATTATTATGAAATAACTGATATGTTTTTCAATATTTAATAACAATAGTCACTTTTGGTAATGATTAAAAACAAAATAATAGCGTTCGAAACACAATTTGGATAGCCACAAAAACACAAGTATATTTATCTGTTAGACATTCACGTCTGTTTCTTAAGACAACCAAACTCATAATGAGATCTCACTGTAGCACAACTACGTATTTGTTTCATTTTTGACTATTGGGACTTTTACGTCACGTGCCAGGATTATCGCTTTACACGAGATCGAGATTGAGATAGTCTCGTCTCGTCTAGTCTCATCTCGTCTCGTCTCGATTTAACGATACACTTCCAAAATTATTTTGACGATACCGAGACCACATACTGCGAGACCCGAGAGTCTTGTTTCTTGTCACGTCGAAATTTTTCCAGCCGGGAAATAAATAAACAAGAAATATTAACAGTTAATTTTTTTCTTAAACAAAAAAAAAGTCTGCGTAGGTGACTATACACTTATGAAACGTAAAATATGGTAACCATCTGTAAAATATCCAATGTTATAATTTTGAGTTTTCAGTATGTAACTTACTTAAAAAAAAAAAAAATTTCAAGAAAAAATTTAAAGAAAATTTCAAGTGAAAATGAACCGTGATACAATGATCTCTCATCTATTTTTCACGTCAATTTGTGAAATAAATAATTTTTGAATATACTCGCAAAAAAATAATAGGCGCTGCAACAGGCTTTCCACATTACTGCAACAGGACACATCCTGTGGGAGCAACAGGACAAAATCCTGTTGCAGCACCAGGACAAATCCTGTTACAGCAACAGGATTTTTCCTGTGGAATAAATAGGATAAGGAACAAGTTTTATGTACTAATTTGTTGAAGTGTTTTATTGAAAAAAAAAATTAACTTTAAAAAAAAATTTTTATTTTTTCAAAATTTTGAATTTTTTTCGAATTTTGAAATTTCATTATACTGAAAAAAATTAGTACACCAAACTTGTTCATTATCCTATTTATTCCACGGGAAAAATGCTGTTTTCATATGCTGTTGCTCCCACAGGACTACGTCCTGTTACAGCACCTATTTTTTTCCATGTATAGGGTGGCAAAATACGGACTGATTTTTTTTTCTAGTCTCGAATAAGAATTTCTTGACTTAACACATTTTGAGAATCCTCTCGAAAAATTAGCTTGATAAAAAATTTTTAAGGGTCGCTCACGAATTTCGAAAATTTCAAAAATAAACAAAATACAAATTTTGATTAAATTTTTAGGGGGGGCCTACTTGTCCCAGCGATCCTTCATGCCAAACCCTCTCCCATCCAAATGAATCATTATATAAACGTGACATTATATTGAAATTCGACGTTTTTTATTTTTTTCCGCATATAACAGCAATTAACAATACTTGACGAAACAATACGAGACAGGCTGTAACGAGACGAGACCGAGACCAAGACGAGTGTCTGATTTTTTTAAATTAACGAGATTAAATTCAAATTTATCATAAATATTAAGATCTTTTTACTTTTCCGGCAAAAGTATCAGTCCAATCACAGAATGTCATGGAATTTTTTTGGTACGTAATTTCATTTTTTACAAATTAGTACTGATTAAGTTTTTCAAAATTTCGTATTATTTGCTAGTTAATTTTATTTCAATGTCAAGGTTTTAAAAAAATAGTTGTCTGATTGATTTTAGGAGCTTAACATTAAAAAGAAAATAACTAGAAACCAATGCTGAATTTCGGAAAACATGATCAGTAATAAATGGTAGGGAATAAAATTACGTACTAAAAAAATTCTATAAAATTTTGTGAAAGGACTGATAGTATCGCCGGAAGAGTAAGAAGATCTCAAAATTCATTATAAATTTGATTTTAATCTCAAAAAACTTTTGAGCAGTTAAATTTATAAAAAAATGATACGAAAATTTATTTTTTGTAGAGCGTTCGATTTCTTACAAAAATAATTATCGGGTATAAAAAACCGTCGAGTGGTTTGTGAGCTACTAAATTCTAAAAAAAAAAATTTTTTCCCTGTGTTATTCAAATAGCGAATAGAAAAATAGATTGAGGCAAACCTTAATATTATTATGAAAAGCTTGAATTGGGACCTAAATTTTTATTTTCACGTATACTTTCGATTTTTTGCGACCATAAAGAAAAATTTTTTTTTTCTTTTTAAACACCCTAACATAAACCCCTACTAAATATTAATTCAAAGGCATATACTTGTAGTAACAAAATGGTTTTCACGACCAGCAACAAAATCCATGACGGTCCTTTATTAATAAAAAATGTGTGTCACGATAGCATGGACACTATCAGTTAATTACCAGTTACCGGGTTGGGCCGATTTTTAGTTATTATTTTGTTGCTGGCTCACTGTTCACTGCTGATGCATTTCACGACCAGCAACAAAATCCATGATGGACTTTTAGCAATAAAAAATGCGTGTCACGATAGCATAGACACTTGTAGTTAGGTACCAGTTACATGGTTGGGCCGATTTTGAGTTATTATTTTGTTGCTGGCTCTCTGTTCACTGCTGATGCATTTCACGACCAGCAACAAAATCCATGATGGACTTTTAGCAATAAAAAATGCGTGTCACGATAGCAAGGACACTATGAGTTAATTACCAGTCGCCCGGTTGGGCCGATTTTTAGTATCTATTTTGTTGCTTGCACTCTGTGCACTGGTGATGCATTTCACGACCAGCAACAAATTCAATGATGGACTTTTAGCAATAAAAAATGCGTGTCACGATAGCATGGACACTATCAGTTAATTACCAGTTACCGGGTTGGGCCGATTTTTAGTTATTATTTTGTTGCTGGCTCACTGTTCACTGCTGATGCATTTCACGACCAGCAACAAAATCCATGATGGACTTTTAGCAATAAAAAATGCGTGTCACGATAGCATAGACACTTGTAGTTAGGTACCAGTTACATGGTTGGGCTGATTTTTAGTTTCTATTTTGTTGCTGGCACTCTGTGCACTGCTGATGCATTTCACGACCAGCAACGAAATCTATGATGGACTTTCAGCAATTAAAAATGCGTGTCACGATAGCATGGACACTATCAGTTAATTACCAGTTACTGGGTAGGGCCGATTTTTAGTTATTATTTTGTTGCTAGCTCTCTGTGCAATGCTGATGCATTTCACGACCAGCAACAAAATCTATGATGGACTTTTAGCAATAAAAAATGCGTGTCACGATAGCATGGACACTATCAGTTTATTACCAGTTACCGGGTTGAGCCGATTTTTAGTTATTATTTTGTTACTGGCTTACTGTTCACTGCTGATGCATTTCACGACCAGCGACAAAATCCATGATGGACTTTTAGCAATAAAAAATGCGTGTCACGATAGCATAGACACTTGTAGTTAGGTACCAGTTACATGGTTGGGCTGATTTTTAGTTTCTATTTTGTTGCTGGCACTCTGTGCACTGCTGATGCATTTCACGACCAGCAACGAAATCTATGATGGACTTTCAGCAATTAAAAATGCGTGTCACGATAGCATGGACACTATCAGTTAATTACCAGTCGCCCGGTTGGGCCGATTTTTAGTATCTATTTTGTTGCTTGCACTCTGTGCACTGGTGATGCATTTCACGACCAGCAACAAATTCAATGATGGACTTTTAGCAATAAAAAATGCGTGTCACGATAGCATGGACACTATCAGTTAATTACCAGTTACCGGGTTGGGCCGATTTTTAGTTATTATTTTGTTGCTGGCTCACTGTTCACTGCTGATGCATTTCACGACCAGCAACAAAATCCATGATGGACTTTTAGCAATAAAAAATGCGTGTCACGATAGCATAGACACTTGTAGTTAGGTACCAGTTACATGGTTGGGCTGATTTTTAGTTTCTATTTTGTTGCTGGCACTCTGTGCACTGCTGATGCATTTCACGACCAGCAACGAAATCTATGATGGACTTTCAGCAATTAAAAATGCGTGTCACGATAGCATGGACACTATCAGTTAATTACCAGTTACCGGGTAGGGCTGATTTTTAGTTATTATTTTGTTGCTGGCTCTCTGTGCACTGCTGATGCATTTCACGACCAGCAACAAAATCTATGATGGACTTTTAGCAATAAAAAATGCGTGTCACGATAGCATGGACACTATCAGTTTATTACCAGTTACCGGGTTGAGCCGATTTTTAGTTATTATTTTGTTACTGGCTTACTGTTCACTGCTGATGCATTTCACGACCAGCGACAAAATCCATGATGGACTTTTAGCAATAAAAAATGCGTGTCACGATAGCATAGACACTTGTAGTTAGGTACCAGTTACATGGTTGGGCTGATTTTTAGTTTCTATTTTGTTGCTGGCACTCTGTGCACTGCTGATGCATTTCACGACCAGCAACGAAATCTATGATGGACTTTCAGCAATTAAAAATGCGTGTCACGATAGCATGGACACTATCAGTTAATTACCAGTTACCGGGTTGGGCCGATTTTTAGTTATTATTTTGTTGCTGGCTCTCTGTGCACTGCTGATGCAATTCACGACCAGCAACAAAATCTATGATGGACTTTTAGCAATAAAAAATGCGTGTCACGATAGCATGGACACTATCAGTTTATTACCAGTTACCGGGTTGAGCCGATTTTTAGTTATTATTTTGTTACTGGCTTACTGTTCACTGCTGATGCATTTCACGACCAGCGACAAAATCCATGATGGACTTTAAGCAATAAAAAATGCGTGTCACGATAGCATGGACACTATCAGTTAATTACCAGTCACCCGGTTGGGCCGATTTTTAGTTTCTATTTTGTTGCTGGCTCTCTGGGCGCTGCTGAAGACATCTGCGACCAGCAACAAAATCTATGCCATCAATGTGCTAATAAAAACTGTATATCACGATAGCAGGGACACTGGATGGTAGTTACTATTAACAATTTATAGCTGACTCTAGGGTTTTCTGAATTTTTTTCTTTACTGTTTTTGAGCAACAAATTAGCAACAAATTTACATTCATTGGTCCATATCCCCTTGGCCATTTTTGTCATTTTACTGCTAGCTTGTTGTAAAGATAGCAGTAATTGGTTTTTTGTGGAACTAAATAGAGCTACAAAATCGTGATTTTAGCAACTAATTAGCAACTATTTAACTACATATTTCCATGCATATGTCGATGGTTTTTGCTGACTTTTTACTGCCAGCTTGATAGGGCTGTTTATTATGTATTCTAAAAGCTGTATAAATTTTATTAAAATCTACTGAGCGGTTATCGAGTTACAGTTGTCACCAGTTCAAAAAACATAGTTTTGAGAAAAACGCATTTAAAGTTTCACACTAGATTTACGTACAGAAATACGAATTATTTAATTACTTACACAGAGTCATCTATTCCTGGGCCATATAATAGATCTTCAGCCATTGTGGAAGTTTCCAAAACGTCAATTTGGTGTTGCCTACAAAGCATTCTGCCTTCCCGAGTGTTGTCGTTGGCGCGCTGATCTGCCACTTTCACACGTGCAGCATCCTTTTTTTCAGCATACCGATGGGAATTAGACCCATAATCAAGTCCTAGGGTATTCATAATCATTAATAATGAATGTATACCTTCATTAAATATACAAGTAGCTATGTATGCAGCAATTTGTACGATAGTATAACTAGTATTCACGGTTTTTGGGCATATTTTCCACACTAGTTGGTTGAAGCTCTCATTATTATTCTGATTGAATCCACCTACACATCTTGAAAGTAAATTATCATTACTGAGATTGTCGTAAATTGGTTTAATAGCTGTTAAAACATCAGGAGGTAAGGGAGAATAATCTTGAGTATAAGTATCAAGCTCTCCACGTGCTTCAGCGCGCTTATAAGAGCACCAAGAATCTTCGCCTTTTGGACACATATCATGATTCGGATTTTCATCAGTCGAACCGTAGTGGTAAAAAGTTGTCATAATAGCAGATTTCATATCTTCCATAGAATCGCAATGACGACGTATAGATAAACCATAGTACACAGTTAATTTGTCTATAACTTTTCCTGTAAGCTTACCTCTACCACCAAGACCTTTTTGTTTAGATTTCAGAGTACGCAGTCGAGTCCTTATCCGCTTTTGAACATTGCTTATGCATTCCTTTTTATTTACGGTTGTATTTTTGTAAGGATCTGCTTTTATAATTCCAGAATAGGTTTTCGAATCACCATCGCCAATGTAGTTGATATATTTAACTCCATATTTTGTTTCAGACTGCTGAAACATTTCAATCATCGCATCCACCTCCATTTTCCCAGAAGACCCCTTTGTGATTAGCACTACACTCATTTTCATGCGAATCATACCATTCCTCGAACTCAACCGTATTTCTTTTATTTTTCCAATACTCACATAGCTTACAATAAGCACTTTTAATGTTTATATCAAGAATCTTTCCAGTAAAATAGCCAATTATAGAAGAAACTCCAAATGACGATGTAAATCCCCTTTTTTGCCAGGTTCCATCTCCCGATACAGTCAAATTATTCTTATTTTCATTTTCACTACTTGCTTCTTTTTCTTCATTCACAGCTTTTTTCATCAAGGCTTTTGCAACGGTTTTACCACAATCTAAAATGTGCTTCAATAATATTGTATGCGTAGTTTTATCTAAAAAAGACGGCATGTCCATCAGGCCACAAAACTTGCACAAACCTTCGTATCCTATCCCTAGTATTCTCATCACAAAAATGAAGCGTCTATTTATTTCATAGGAATGCCCAATGAAAGAGCACGAAGGAATATATTCATTGTCACAGTTATTACAAGAAACTACAATTTTAAATCCCAGCCCACGTGTACTAGCTGTTTGAAATGCAATGTTTCCATCACATTTTTTACATTTCACAAGAGCAGAAATGGCAGTGAATACTGTAATAAAATTAATTACTCGAAATTCAGTGGTGCAACTTTCGGGTACATCGTTTTCAGTATTTTGTTTTAGTTTTTTAAACGATGTACTCCGAACACTTTCATCACGTTCTGCCGTTTTTGGGTTAAATACATTTTTTCGTTTCTTTGAATACGACTTACGGATATTTTCAGATCTCCGAACTTCTCTCGAAACTTTTTTCGTATCACGTCCCATAATAAATAACTTCAAAAATAATTTATTTTAATAACGCACAACTATCGACTGCTCTCCGCAACTGCTACAGGCATACTAGTGACGTGGCGAAAAACAAAAAATTTGTAGTACTTATACTACCTAGAAATTGTAAATATATATAGTAGGGTATTTATAAATTTAGGTACTACTACATACATCAAAATTTAGTTCATGGATGACAATAGAACCCGAGAAACCGGTTGCTTGCAGCTGCCGCTAGCTACCTGCTCCCGAGCGTTTTGGAGTGCCCGAGCGCTCTTTGTTATTTGTCGAATAACTCGAAAAATAATTATCGGATCAACTTCCAATTTTCAGAGAATATTTTTAAGATATTACACTTAACAAAAATGCAAAAAAAAAAATCGATTTTTTGAAAATCCTGACTACCCTAACCCCTTAACTAACAAATCAAAGAGCTGATGATAAATTGAAAACACAAAAATTTAAGTTACAACTGGTTATGAAATTGTACATTCTTTTTGGATAATAGTATGGAGAAATTTAGCTAATATTGCACTTCATCAAAATAGAAGATGAATATTAATAATTAAAATATTGATCTTCAAAATCGCAGTTTTAGTTTTAATCTGAGTACACATAAACTAGATAGCTGATGCCAGGCTAAAAATTTTGAAAATCTTAATCCAGTTAGTAAAATAACTGTCCTTCCCCGTAAAAAGTTTGAAGAAGTCTAGTCGATCATTCAATTTGTTAACATAATAGTCTAATAGCATTTTTTAAAATATTTCCGAAATACAATCTGCTGATTTCATCATTTCATTAGCGTTACAAAAATACAATCTACCGAATTCAACATTTTCGTAACGTTACTGTAATTTAGTCAGCTGAATTAAGCGTTTTAGTAAGGTCACCGGAAGATCATCAAAATCGCATTTTTCGTTTCAACGTAAGCATACGAAAATTAAATAGCTCATACTAGGCTGAAAATTTGAATCTAGTTAGTAAAATAACTGTCTCTTTCCGTAGAACGTTTGAGGAAGTCTAGTCAATAATTTAATTTGTTCCCATACTCGTCAACGAGCGTTTCTAAAAATATTATACCGAAATACAATCTACCAGATTTAAAATTTCAGTAACGTTACCGAAAGGAATTTTTTTGTCGGATTTAACATTGTAGTATCGTTACCGAAATGTACTTGATACAATCGAACGCCCGAACAAATTAAAATTTGGGTTCAAATGCTTCCAAAAACAAGTTAAAGCGATGATCATAGATTGAAAATATATAAATTTTAGTTACAAATAAGTATGAATTTGTACAGTTCTTTAGATACTAGTATAAAAAAATTTTGGAAATATTTTAATCGATTGAAATGATAGATGAAAACTGATAATCTAGAATTTTAGTCTCCCGCGAAAAAAAGATTTTATATGATTGTATATAAACATATATATTCATATGCAATTTATAGATGATCATATAAGAAATATCTAAAAATTATATATAATTACATAAAAGCTTATATGATCTTATAAAGTTCTTAAAAGAATTAGTATACTCTTGTGAGGACTATATAAATTGATATGATTTTATATAGTTATATATAACTTTACAGAATAACTAGATAAAGTTTTATATGCTTATATATAATTATATACATTGGTCCCAAAAATTAAGGGATAGAAAAAAAATTCTAAATTTTTGGGTGATTTTCAACATGCTGTAACTCGGTGAAAAATGGTCGTGGAAAAAAACAAAAAAGAGCAAATTATAGCTTTAAGTTTCAAGTTTTCCGACCTGGACTTCAAATTTTTTTATCATGCACGGTTCCGGAGGAATCCTAAGAAAACCGACGAAAAAAAATTTTCAAAATTTCGGCTCGTCTTCCAACAAGTCTATAGGCTTCAATAAATTTTTTCGGATAATTTGACCTTATGACTCTTTTAGGAAATTTTATGCCCTTTAATTTGCCGGCCTCAAAAAGTCTCTACGACAATTTGGCGCCGAGTTATCATTGATCAAAGCAAAAAAGTCCATTTTCGCTTTGATAATCAATAACTCTGGACGTATTGGTCGTACAGAGAATGGAAGTAGGGCTTTGAAAACTGCAATCATCTTCATAATTGATTTTCTTAACATCAAAATCATTTCAAAGATCATAAGGACAAAAAATATCGAAAAATCAATTTTCTTGAAAAAAAAAAAAATTTTTTTTAAAAAATTTTTTTTTTTCCATTTTTTTTTAATAATTACTATTTTTGATTGAAGAAATGAAGCTTGTCGCTAAAAAAAACTTTTTGTCATTGAAGAAACGATTGAAAACCAAAGAATCTCTCATAATGCGAAATTTGGCAAAATCGATAAATTTAAAGCTTCGGAACACTAAGAAAGAAAAATCGCGGCGCTTTGAAATTTTCAGGGTTTTTTCAGGACACTTTGAAGTTGAAAAAAAAAACGACGGTATTCTTTGTTCATCCGGTTAAAAACAAGGTTAAAAAGTTTCATTTAGATAAAAAATGACGCCTGTGAAAATTAGAGCTCTTAATATCAACATTACGAGGTTCCGCATTGCACTTTTCTATTTTCCGTAAAATAACATGGAAAAAATTTTTTTGCGTCTATTGATTTTTATCAGTAGCTAACGATGCGTCATAGGAATAATTAGCAGGCACATTTCTGTAGGTAATTGAATGCTCTGCAGAAAAAGTTTCTTATCATTTTTTAATAAATCTATTTGTTCAAAAGTTATTTGAGGTTGAAGTCGAATTCATATTAAATTTTGAGATCTTTTTACTTTTCCAGCGATACTATCAGACCTATTACAAAATATCATGGTACCGTTTTTGTAGACAATTTTATTCCTTAGAAGTAATCCTAGTAAAGTTTTTTCGAATTCCGTATTGTTTTCTAGTTATTTTTATTTTAATGTCAAGCTCTTAAAATCGATCAGAAGACTATTTTTTTTTATGAGTTTGACATTAAAATAAAAATAACTAGAAAACAATGTGGAATTCGAAAAAATTTTACTAGGATAACTTCTATGGAATAAAATTTTCTACAAAAAAGGTCTCATGTTATTTTGTAATAGGTCTGATAGTTTCGCCGGAAAAGTAAAAAGATCTCCAAATTTAATAGGAATTCGACTTCAACCTCAAATAACTTTCGAACAAATAGATTTATCAAAATATGATAAGAAACTTTTTTTGTAGAGCATTCAATTACCTACAAAAATATTCCTGCCAATTATTCCTATGACGCATCGTTAGCTACTTATAAAAATCAAAAGACGCAATAAAAATTTTTTCCATGTTATTCTTATGGAAAATAGAAAAGTGCAATGCGGAACCTCTTAATGTTGATATTAAGAGCTCTAATTTTTACAGGCGTCTTTTTTTATCTAAATGAAACTTTCGAATCTGTTTGCGAGAAAAAAAAAGAAACTTGTTATTTTTTGAATCACCCTAATATATATATATATATAAGTATATATATATATGTATATATATATATATATATATATATATATATATATATATATATATATATATATATATATATTAGGGTGTGCCAAAAAACGACGATAGTTTTTTTTTTTGCTCTAACCCCAAAATATCTCAGAAAATGTCCCAACAAAGCTCTTGTTAAAAGCGGAGCTCAAAATTTCAATTCTAAGAGGTCCTCCATCGAATGTTAAGTTTACTCGTTTAAACAACATGGGAAACGTGGTTTTTTATTACTTTTTTGTCCTGCAAACTGTGAAAGACTTATTTTTCGAAAAAACGAATGAATGGACCTTTTTTATTAATAAATTTGCCACAAAAAATTTCATTGAGTCGAATTTCTATCTCCAATATTTGATTTGTTGTATAGCTTTGAAATTCAAATTTCCGGTTTTTTGCATTTTTTAGCTGAACTGTTAGAGTTAGACAAAAATTTTAAAAGGCGAACTTGTAGTACGTTCAAAATTCTATAAAATAGTTTTAGTCAATTTTTCCATATCATCAATAACAATAAAGTTACAGGCTCATTAATTTTTTGTTTCATTATCGATATTTCAGTTCGTAAAAGCAAAAATTTGAAAAAAATAAATATTCAGGAGCCTGTAACTTTGTTGTTATTAATGATATGAAAAAATTGATCAGAACTTTTTTATAGAATTTTGAACGCACTACAAATTTGCCTTTTCAAATTTTTGTCTAACTCTAACAGTTCAGCTAAAAAATGCACAAAAACCGGAAATTTGAATTTCAAAGCTATACAACAAATCAAATATTGGAGATAAAAATTCGACTCGATGAAATTTTTTGTGGCAAATTTATTAATAAAAAAGGTCCATTCATTCGTTTTTTCGAAAAATAAGTCTTTCACAGTTTGCAGGACAAAAAAGTAATAAAAAACCACGTTTCCCATGTTATTTAAACGGGAAAACTTAACATGCGATGGAGGACCTCTTAGAATTGGAATTTTGAGCTCCGCTTTTAACAGGAGCTTTGTTGGGACATTTTCTGAGATATTTTAGGGTGAGAGCAAAAAAAAAAAAAAATATCGTCGTTTTTTGGCACACTCTAATATATATATATATATATATATAACGTACTTCTTAAGTTATTGCTATATCATTTAATTTTTAAATATGTTTATTTTTAAATTTACAATTCAAATATTTTTAAATAAAGCTATCGGTAGAAATAGAAATTGATAATAATTTTCTGTAGAGTAACAAGTGATATAGTTTCATTAATGTTCTCTAATTTTTTTAATTATATTTTTACATTTAAATTAGAGGAACATTAATTTTCTTAACGTCTTTTTCGTAACTTAGTCTTAGGAAAAGAAACACGGCCTAGCAATCGAAGGATACAGATTGGATACCGGTAGCTGCCGCAAGATTTATTTTTTTTTTACTTTTCGGAATACAATTAATTATTAGTAGAAATATAGTCGTTCGATGAAAAAAAAATTATTTAAAATAATTTGACCGCTTGAATCATTTTAAATTAAATCAAATTAGAAAACAATATCGCAATTTCTGATTCCTCGGACAATTCAGAATTACTTAAAATAATTTGAACGCTCGAATCATTTCAAATTAAATCAAATAAGAAAATAATGTTGCAATTTTTGGTTCCTCTGAAAATTCAGAATGATTTAAAATAATTTGACCGCTTGAATCATTTCAAATTAAATCAAATTAGAAAACAATATCGCAATTTCTGGTTCCTCGGACAATTCAGAATAATTCAAAATAATTTGACCGCTTGAATCATTTCAAATTAAATCAAATTAGAAAACAATATCGCAATTTCTGGTTCCTTGGTGGTTTGGCCGTTTTGACGATATTTGGAATGAACTGTTCTTCATCATTTCTTTTTCCAACAATATCACTCGAACGCATTAACCGATTGAGATGGTTGAGGCGGCGATTGACACGTTTTATGAAGTTTTAGAGCTTATTAGATTTTGAAGTCGATCATTCAAGTCGTTTCTGAGAAATTAAAATTTTTTTTTTCATAATTCGCAAATATTTTCGAGTCTACTTGATCAAATGATCTGAAATTTTCAGGAAATTCGATGGCCAACAAGCTCTTTCGATCGCCGCCTTAAACATCTTAATCGGTTCATTAGTTAAAAAGTTATAGAGCGTTCACACCCCCCCCCTCCCACACACACACACGCGCGTGACACTCAGACATTATTCTGAAAATAGTCAGGATAGCTTCCTAGAACCTCAAAACGTCAACATCTGATAAAAACTGGATTTTCGAAAATCGGGGTGAAATCAATAACTTTCCGGATTTTTGAAAATCATCGATTTTCTTAGCGGGAAGTTAAAAATCTGAAAACTTTCTGATCTTGCCGGCCAGCTCCAAAACTTCCCGTTGTTTTCGAGCTCAAGGAGCTCGAAAATACTTTTGTATCCCATTGTTTTCGGAAAAAAATGTTTTTTACCGATTTCCTCTTCAAAGATATCTCTCGAAGAATTAACCAATTAAAACGGTTGAAGTGGTAATCGACACGTTTTATTGTTCTAGAGCTGATCAGATTTTGAAATTGATTTATCTAGTCATTTTTGAGAAATTTCAAAAAAAATAAAAAATAAATTTTTTTCAATTCTTTCGACAACGGTTTATTTTGAACGAATAAAACGATTTTGATGGTTGAGATGACATTCGATGCGGCTTATAAAGTTTTTAGAACTGGATTAAATTTTGAAATCAATCCATCGTGCTTATTACAAGTTATACAAAAAAAAAAACGTTTTTGAAAAAATGTTATTGTTGGAATATCTCCGAACGCACCCTACCGATCAAGCTCTATTTCTCATAGTTTGTAGGAATTATCAAGCCGCGTTGAATGCTACCTTGGAGATCAAAATCGGTTCATCTGTTCAAAAGTTACAGAATATTTACGTACATATATACGTACTGACACACATATATACACTCGGACATCATCTTGAAATTAGTCAGAATAAGTCTCTAGAACGACGAAACGTCGAGATCTGGTCACAACTCGATTTTCGAAAATTGTACCATAACCAATAACTTCCTATTTTTTGAAAATTTTCAATTTTCTTAGCGGGAAGTTAAAAATTTTTTTTATGGACCACTTTAATAGATCTATTGTGGCGTTCTCGTAATATTTATCGATTAATTTAAATTAATTATTTTTTTAAAAATTAACTTTATCCGATGTAACGGAAGTCAGTTAAGATAAGAGAGTCGCCGTGACTCGCGGAAAGTCTAAACAGATGACGATGCATTAGACCCGGGTCACGACGATTCTCTTACAGGGAACCTGAGATACAGCGTCAACATTCTGTCAACTCTGTTGGCTTTATAATATTTTTATAATGACTAAATAGTCAGTGTTTGTGGGAAAATGTTCCCCTTCTTTTATTTTATGTTATTTTTTATTTAAATTTAAATTCTAACTTTACCTGCAAATTAATTTGAATTAATAATCTAAATTTAGTTAATTTATTATTAGGATAGGTAGAATGTGACAGGTATTGTTGAATGAAACTCGTGGTTTGGGTATAGCAAAATTGAAGGATATATTTTGACCCAAAAAAATAGGGAAAGTACTACGGCATAAAACCCTTTGAAGGAATACAATGAAAAATATTGAGAATATTCAGATAATGAGAATGAGGGTAACTCGTTGAACAATTCATACAAGAATGAATATGGATGTGCGTGTGTTTTTGTGTATGTATGTGATAAAAATATAGAAAAGATTACGCAGTCACGGATCGTCGTAAGTAGTGTGATCTTGGATCGCACTGAATGCTAGAGAATATACACGTCTGTATACCGTCAGCGAAAGATTGATTGTCCACTGTGGGACAATTAGACAGTACGTGGTACTGGAGAAAGAATGATGGTAGAAAGCTTTCAGTTGAGAACACTTGCATCGTTAAATGTGTGTGTTATGCTATGCGTCGCGACGACGTTACCGATTGATCAGATCGGCGATATGAATTGAAATGTTAAATATATCAAGATCGCAATTTACGCACGAGATATGTCAAAATTGTAATGGGATGTTCCAAAGACAATATGACGTGACTAGTCGTTGAATTGATTGACCGATGTCTTACTTCGATCAATTGATGATGTTAATTTATTATTATTGTTATTTGTAACAGAGGTTATTGTTTAACTGCAGTTAATTAAAAATCTAATCAATTGGTATTGATAGATGCTTACCAGCGACGAGGCTATTGTAAGTGTGAAGTTAGATTTGATGTATTTAATTCGTCAATGATGATAAAAAATGTGTGTAATTATTAAATTCGAATGATTTGCGTTGAATTGAATAGTAAACTAAAACTGTATGTAATTGCGAATCTATGAAGTTAACACAAGATAAAATATTATTAAATATTTGATATTAATTGTGCTGATATTACCTGATATTAATATTACTATTAATATCAAATCACAACACAAAAATTCCAAATATTCAATACATACAATGAATGGATGCCCGGAATTGAGAGGATTGGACCCCCGCGCAACAAGCCCCGACTTGTTCGTATTGCGACGCAATAAAAAACCCGGTCTTTGTTTAATTCACGAAATATTATTAAAGATCAACGAAATAATCAGAAAAAATTAATAAACTGTATTGATCAATACTTATCTTGGCACGATGGCGTGAAATCGTAATCGATAAGCAATTAATCAAATAATTATCAGTTATTTAATGATTGGCTTAATAGACAGAATGCTCACAGTGTGTGCTCAATAAGAAGACTTGTGGTCGACTGACGAAAAGACGCTGTGAAACCGGGTCGTCGTTTCGACGGACCGGAGAATTCAGACACCCGAGTGACAGAGATATGCTGAAGGCGTAAGTGTAACGAAGATGCACAGCGAAACCGACGCTATAATGAGCGCGCGCGTTTACGGTGCGCCCGAGTTGACGATAGAATTAATTAAAGCACCGCTAGATGGTGACTCTACCAAATAATTAAATTCTTTACATTATTATGATGACAACTATTTCAGGTCTTCCGTTTTTCGACGGAACATGCTCCCGCCCGCGAGATGCGAATGCAATGAGTATAAGTATGAGTGTGAGTAGTGTAGGTAGTGTTGACAATATTGTTATACATAGATTAATTTATGTTTTTAAATTGTTAAGTATCAGGTGATAATGGACATAAAGTCGTAGTATTCCGGGTATAGACTCCTCGCGATGTTTTGACCTCGACGACTCGTATGACACCGTCGCCTCCTGGATGCACCTTAGTGATAACTCCCAACTTCCAGACCATACATGGCTTATTTTTGTCGATGAGGATGACTACTGAACCCTCCTTCATTTCCACGGTCCCATCATTCTGCCATTTGTGACGTTTTTGCATTTCGTTAAGATACTCTAGCTGCCACCGTTTCCAAAAATCCTGTTTGGCCTTGGTGAGGAACCTCCAGGTAGATAGTTTGTTATCTGGTACAGAAAGTAAATCAGGATCAGGTAGAGATGTTAGTTTTTTACCAATTAATATATTAGCAGGAGAGAGAGCAATAGGATCGTTTGGATCAGTAGAAATGGTACAGAGAGGTCTAGAATTTAGAATAGCTTCAATATCTATTGCTAACGTGACTAATTCCTCATACATCAAAGATTGAGTACCAACCACGCGCTTAAAATGGTGTTTAAAAGATTTTACAGCCGCCTCCCACACTCCACCAAAATGAGGTGAAAGAGGTGGATTGAAATGCCAAGTGATGTTACGTGGATTAAAAAAAGAAAGCACCTGATCCTGACGATTTTTAGATTGAAGAAGGCTGTAGAGTTCATGAAGTTGATTGCTAGCCCCGACGAAATTTAAACCGTTGTCTGAATGGACGTGTGATGGAATACCTCTACGACCGATAAATCGTCGAAAACTAGCTAGAAATGCATCCGTACTAAGATCACTGACGATTTCGATGTGTACTGCTCGAGTGGACATACAGATGAAGATACAACCATACGCCTTGATGAGAGTGGTATTACGAGAGCGAGTTTCACGGTTATAACGTTTCTCCTTGATGTGAAAGGGACCACAAAAATCTACACCAGTGTGTTCGAAAGCATATGAACCTTGGACTCTAGACCCTGGTAGGTCAGCCATTTTGTATTGTATAGGTTTCGGACGATGACGAATACAGACAACACACTTACGAAGGATTTTACGGACCTGATTCTTGCCATCAAGAAGCCAAAATCGCTGACGAATAGCAAACAAAGTACCTTGAATTCCGGCGTGATGCATACGCTGATGAGTGTCCTGAATGATAAGATCTGTTATATGATGATGAGATGGTAAGAGAATAGGATGTTTCTGTAAACGCGTTAAAGCAGAATTTTTCAAACGACCACCGACCTGAAGTAGACCGTTACTGCCAATATATGGATCGAAGGCCCCCAATTTAGCACTCTTAACTGGTTTAGAATTTTTCAAACTACTGATTTCAGACCCGAACTGTTCCTGTTGGATGAGCTGTAAAATTCGAACTTCCGTCTGATGACGTTCTGTAACAGATACGCGATCGGTCTTGAAAGTATTGGACGGTCGCCATCGAAGACAAAGTGAAATGACGTTAATAAGTTTAGAGTAAGACGAGAATCGATTAAAAACGACAGACGGTTCAGCTTGAATAATAAGACGCTGAGGTTCCGGAGTTTTCGATAATTCATGAGCTTCGAGAAGAGGATTAGTAGGCCATAGATAAGACGACTGAGATAACCAAGGTGGACCGTAAAACCAATTTGAGTTGTTTTGAAATTCCCGTGGATATTGTCCGCGAGAGAGAGCATCAGCTGGATTAGTTTTGGTTCCCACATACCGCCATTCGACGTCCGCGGTGAGTTTTTGAATCTCCTTGACTCGATTTGATTCGAATACCTTCAGTACGACTGGAGATTTTCTAATCCAAGCGAGCGCTATCGTGGAATCTGACCAAAGAACTGAACGCGAAATAGAGACTCCAAGAGTTGACCGAACGTCGTGATATAATCTAGCGAGTGTAAGAGCCCCACATAGTTCGAGTTTAGGAATCGTAGCTTCCTTGAGTGGTGCGACACGCGATTTAGAACAAGCTAAGCGAACCCAGACTTGATTAGAGTTGTTAGTAGAACGGATATAGATGCAAGATCCATAACCCAATTTACTAGCGTCGCAAAAACCGTGGACTTCGATTCCAATCGGCTGATCAATGATGAGACGACGATTGATGTTAATGGCAGACATGTTAGTTAGCTGTTCAGCGAAGGACAGCCATTTGGCTGCTAATTCCTCTGATACGGACTCATCCCAACCAATTTTTAAACGCCAACAATCTTGCATGATTCCTTTAGCTGCGAATATAATGGGACCTAGCAGACCTAGTGGATCGAAAAATTTAGCGATTTCAGAGAGAATAAGACGTTTAGTAAATTTTTCCTTAAGCGCGATAGGCCTAGATGTATATACGAGTGTATCTGAACGAGAATTCCAAGCTATCCCCAACGTTTTAGATATCGTGTCCTGAGGCATGCCCGATTCGGAGTTGAATGTTTTGCTAGCGACGTTGTCTAATGCATGACTGTGGTTAGATGCCCACTGACGAATATTGAAACCGCCTACCTTCAACAACTCAATGATCTCGTCGCGTAAACGTAGAACTTCGTCTAACGTATCTGCTCCTGTAAGAAGATCATCGACGTATAAATCTCGCTGTACGATGGGACTAGCTAGTGGAAAAGATTTTGCTTTTTCGCGTGCGAGCTGATGTATAGTGCGAATCGCTAAAAAAGGAGACGAGCTGACTCCGAAAGTCACGGTGTTTAAGTTGAACACAGAAATACGTCCATCGTTGTACCAGAAAATACGGTGGTACCGCCGGTCTTCAGGGGCGATCCAAATCTGCCGATACATCTTTTCAATGTCTGCTGTTATGACGAACACGTGAGTACGGAAACGCAATAAATGTTCGAAAAGTTTGTCCTGGATAGTAGCTCCGACCATAAGCACCTTATTGAGCGATAAATCGTTACTAGTTTTAGCGGAAGCATCGAAAACGACCCGTAATTTCGTAGTGAGACTGGTATTTTTAATGACTGCATGATGTGGAATATAATACCCCGGAGGAGACTCATCAGAAACAAGCGACATGTGTCCCAAATCGATGTATTCTTGCATGACCTTGTGATATTCCGATTTCAACTCTGGATTGGCTTGTAACTTCCGCTGTAAAGAATAAAATCTGCGAAGTGCCTGCGAACGAGACTCACCTAATTCGAAATCTTCATATCGAAACGGCAATTTAACGACGTACTTCCCGTCAGAGGCACGTTGAACGTGATTGACGTAATGTCTTTCACATAAATCGTTTTCAGTAGTTTTTATGGTTTTGTTGGAGAGATCTTCGATCTCCCAAAATTTTTCTAAAGTTTGTTGTAAACTAGTTAAACAACACGACTCAACTCGTGCCCTTTTATTTGCTTCTAACCCCCCGACGACTACCCAGCCTAAATGAGTTTTTTGTAATAATAGATCACCTTGTGTAGGGTTTATTTTTATTTGACCGGATTGTAATAGCGCGACGGTGGTGCCCGCACCAATTAGTATATCTACAGGACGTGGGACATGAAAGTTTGGATCCGCGAGGGGTAAATTTTTTGGAAGCTCTAATTGATCGCGCGGAAAGATGTCGCGGGGTTCAAAGTCAGTGATTTTTTCGATTACAGTACAAGATATGAGTTTACGATAACTGGGATTAATCGGAGATTAAATGACCACGCTGGTCTTTCCTAACGTACATGTCGTAAGTGCGTTTACACCTTGAATAGATTCAGTGGATTTGCGGATTGGTAATTGTAGGCGTTTAGCAAGTTCAAAAGTAATAAGATGAACGGTAGAACAGGTGTCTAATAAAGCCCGAGCTGTCGCGAATGTACCGGATGTTGTCCGAACCCGAACCATGGCGCTCATCATCAAAGTCGTACTCGCATGTTTAAGAACTAGTGATTGAATATCCCTAGGTCCTAGTCAACTGGGAGGATCCTTCCTTTTCTGATGATCGCCGCCAGAGAAGGGTTTTCCGGAATGTAGTTTCGAATGGTGGAATTTTGGACAGTGTTTGCAATGATGCTTGGATGTACATGGAAAATGGTTTTTGTTGAGGCAGTTTCTACAGAGGTTGCGTTGTTTCACGAAATCCCATCGTTTGGGTACCGGTAATTTATCGAATTCTTTACATTGGTATAAATAATGATCGATAGCGCGACAGTACTCGCATGATTTCATGGCAATGACAAGAGCGCGGTCTCCTTCTGCGTTTTTGAAGGTCTTCGACTGATTTGAGGAACCGTTAAAAGGCCGTTTGTTAGGATTATTCTTGTTTGAGGTGGGTATAGATTTAGTGTGCATACGCGAGATTGTTGCTTCCAAAAATTTGAACAGGGGAATCGTCCGGTTTGAGAGTATCCTGCCATTTTTCAGCGATGGGATCCGGTAAAATCCTTTCTATATGCTAAATAAAGCATTCATGATTTGGTGGGCATTCAAGAGTTTCGAGGGATGTTAAATTCTGTCGTACAGTATTAAGTATATGTCCAATGGTGGCTGGGTTAGCCGTTTCCGGTTTTTTAAGGTTAAATATCGCCCCAATGTGCTTGCCTCTCAATACCCTTTTCAGTTCATAGGTACCCTTAAGAATGGACCAAGCCACCCGATAATTGGCATCCGAAGCCTGTAAATGTATGATTCGTTGTGCGGCCTCTCCTTTCAGACTTGTTTTTAAATATTGAAATTTTATAACGTCAGCAATATCGTCGCGTTTGTCAATGATGCCCTTGAATAAATTCGAGAAAGATAGCCATTCGTTGTAATCTCCGGAAAAGGTAGGTAGTTGCGGTACCGGCAGTCTTTGCAAAGTTTGTTTTTCAGTTTGAGTTGAATTCCCGAGCATTGTACTGTTCGCGAGTGGGCCGTCTTTCGCGAGGTGTTCAGCAATTCCGTAATATCCATCGGATACATGCGCAAAGTGTTCTGTTTCGCCTGCTATAAGTTGACACGCGATCAATTCGTTGTAAAGCTCTTCGTATTCACGGAACGCAACTTTGATGCGTTCGAATCGTAACTGTGCTCGTAACTCGGATATTTGTTGTTTATTTATTGAATCGACTAATTGATTAATGTGGCATGCTATTACGTTACGTTTTCTCTCGATCATCGGAATGGTCTCATCTCCTGTCGGGTCCGACATTTTTAATAATTAGATATTTAAAGCCGGGTATTGAGATTCAAGTTGCACTGATGATAATGAAACTGAAAGAAATTCAACCGTACGACTCACAAATCACCGCAATTAAGTGATAAATTCAAATAATTAAGTTGATACCAAGAGTCGTACAATCAAATTCCCCAATTAAACGCACCCAAATTACGAAGATAATTAATTAACGGAATCAAGCGACCCCGATGATCACGACAATGAAATGATCCTTAGATCAAATAATTGACGGGACCCGAATGGTCGATCGACTTCGCAAATTTCAATTTAAATACTCTGGTTACTTTATACTTCGAAGACTTGAGCAATTCACTGATCGCAACAATTCAATGGTCTTGTGACAAATAATTGATGCAATCGCAGAATTGCACAGCTCAATTCGAAATAAGATAATAATTCAAATATAATAAAATCAAATATTAAACATATTAAAAATGAATAAAATAATTAAATTAAATGGAATATTTTACTCGGCAAAATATTAAATATAATGTCAAATAATAATTAAATATTTAATAAATTTGACTTAGCTCGTATCACTGCAGATGATCCTCCAGATGCGGCGGTGTCAACGGTCGGTAATATGAATGGCGTTCTGATTCAAATTGCATCCACAATTAGTAATTGATATGTATTGTATATATTTAAATTGTCCAATCGAGAAAACCTCACAGGAGGCACCAAAATGTTTGTGGGAAAATGTTCCCCTTCTTTTATTTTATGTTATTTTTTATTTAAATTTAAATTCTAACTTTACCTGCAAATTAATTTGAATTAATAATCTAAATTTAGTTAATTTATTATTAGGATAGGTAGAATGTGACAGGTATTGTTGAATGAAACTCGTGTTTTGGGTATAGCAAAATTGAAGGATATATTTTGACCCAAAAAAATAGGGAAAGCACTACGGCATAAAACCCTTTGAAGAAATACAACGAAAAATATTGAGAATATTCAGATAATGAGAATGAGGGTAACTCGTTGAACAATTCATACAAGAATGAATGTGGATGTGTGTGTGTTTTTGTGTATGTATGTGATAAAAATATAGAAAAGATTACGCGATCACGGATCGCCGTAAGTTGTGTGATCTTGGATCGCACTGAATGCTAGAGAATATACACGTCTGTATACCGTCAGCGAAAGATTGATTGTCCACTATGGGACAATTAGACAGTACGTGGTACTGGAGAAAGAATGATGGTAGAAAGCTTTCAGTTGAGAACACTTGCGTCGTTAAATGTGTGTGTTATGCTATGCGTCGCGACGACGTTACCGATTGATCAGATCGGCGATATGAATTGAAATGTTAAATATATCAAGATCGCAATTTACGCACGAGATATGTCAAAATTGTAATGGGATGTTCCAAAGACAATATGACGTGACTAGTCGTTGAATTGATTGACCGATGTCTTACTTCGATCAATTGATGATGTTAATTTATTATTATTGTTATTTGTAACAGAGGTTATTGTTTAACTGCAGTTAATTAAAAATCTAATCAATTGGTATTGATAGATGCTTACCAGCGACGAGGCTATTGTAAGTGTGAAGTTAGATTTGATGTATTTAATTCGTCAATGATGATAAAAAATGTGTGTAATTATTAAATTCGAATGATTTGCGTTGAATTGAATAGTAAACTAAAACTGTATGTAATTGCGAATTGATGAAGTTAACACAAGATAAAATATTATTAAATATTTGATATTAATTGTGCTGATATTACCTGATATTAATATTACTATTAATATCAAATCACAACACAAAAATTCCAAATATTCAATACATACAATGAATGGATGCCTGGAATTGAGAGGATTGGACCCCCGCGCAACAAGTCCATACTTGTTCGTATTGCGACGCAATAAAAAACCCGGTCTTTGTTTAATTCACGAAATATTATTAAAGATCAACGAAATAATCAGAAAAAATTAATAAACTGTATTAATCAATACTTATCTTGGCACGATGGCGTGAAATCGTAATCGATAAGCAATTAATCAAATAATTATCAGTTATTTAATGATTGGCTTAATAGACAGAATGCTCACAGTGTGTGCTCAATAAGAACACTTGTGGTCGACTGACGAAAAGACGCTGTGAAACCGGGTCGTCGTTTCGACGGACCGGAGAATTCAGACACCCGAGTGACAGAGATATGCTGAAGGCGTAAGTGTAACGAAGATGCACAGCGAAACCGACGCTATAATGAGCGCGCGCGTTTACGGTGCGCCCGAGTTGACGATAGAATTAATTAAAGCACCACTAGATGGTGACTCTACCAAATAATTAAATTCTTTACATTATTATGATGACAACTATTTCAGGTCTTCCGTTTTTCGACGGAACAGTCAGTCTTACGAGAGAGCTCATGGAGCTCGAACGTCTGCTCTCCATATTTTTAATAAACACTATTAATTCTTAAGTTAATTCAACCGTATTTGGGGCTGCCAGTAGGCAGCCCAATACTCTACGACTCCACGGTTAATTTGGGTGCTGATACCGGCTGCCCAATAATTTATCCAGTCCTGGGCGCTGCCACCGGCTGTCCAGGATTCCCCACATCTCGCATTCTCATAAATTATATTAAGATCAGTCGGGATCACAATTTTAAATCTTGAAAATTAAATAAATTAATAATTAATAAAATAATTGACGACCTGACGCACCTGGGATCTCCCGATACCCTAACGACGTCAACTTGGTAAATTAAAAAGTATTCTGTTCCATAAGTGAAAAAGGCATAATGTAACAATATATATATTTATATCTGAAAAAAAAATCAGCATTCATGATCATGCATAATTGATATCTGATTATGCATGATCCATGCCTGATCATGCCGGAATTATGCATGAGTCATACATAGTCGAACATAATACATAAAGATTCATCCATGGTCCAGGCATGGTCATGCATGAACATTCTTATCCAAAGGACAAATCCTTTAGGATGATCAGAATTGATCATTCTTGACCATTCATGATTGATATCTGATTATACATGATGCATATCTGATTATATATGAGTTATGGCTGACCATACATGATTCATCCTGACTGACCGTTCATGACTGATGTAAGAGTATCCGCATTATTCATAGACGACCATGCATATGATCATAAATGATTAGTTATGTTCTTACATGAGAATTTTCGATCATAATAATTACTGAAATATTTTTAACCCTGATTATGTCTGGTCATGTCTTATTACGCTTAATCTGATCTTAAATGCCATTCATGACTGATACAAGAGTATTTGCATTGTTCATACACGGCCATGAATGATCATCCGTGACTTTCTGTCTCTCGTATTCAATATCAAATGACTTCTAGTTTTGATCATCAATAATCATATGTAATCATCTTTGATCATGTACGGTCTTGCATAGATGTTTATCGCTATGCACGTGAGCTCCAACTCCTTATCTATCTTTATATTCCATCCTGTTCTCACAGATTCTAAAACCTGTTTTAAAACATGATCTATACTTGTTTCATTAGCCAATCCCTTTACATAAATCGTACAAATATCATCTAATACATAGTTCAAATAAGTCTACTTACATAACTCTTCCTCTTCAAGTCCTGACATTCTAAACTCCTGCTTTTCATTATTTATACATCTTGATAGAAAATCTGCCATCTTATTATCAACCCCTTTAATAGATTTAATTGTAAAATCATAATCCAATAGCACTGCAGCCCATATTTTCAATCTACTAGCCGCCATTACCGGTATTCCTTTTTTAAGACCAAAAATATATATCAGTTGCTTGCGATCCATTTCCAACTTGATATTTCTCTCAGACAAATACTGATGGACGGTTTTAACTGCAAACACAATCGCTAATGCTTCCTTGTCTAACCGAGAATATCCTCGTTCCGCCTTCGACAAAACTCGCGAAGCAAAAGCAATCGGTCTTTCAGTTATATCTTTTTGGTCATATGCTATGACTGCTCCGACTCCAAACGGTGAAGCATCGCATGTCACTTTAACCGGCAAATATGGGTTATATTGAATCAACACTTGATGTATGCCTATACATATCTTCACACGATCCAATGATACTTGATACTCTTTATTCCACACCCATGGTCTATTTTTCTCAACAATCGAAACAGCGGTTCGGCAATACTCGCATAATTCCGAATGAATTTTACATAGTAGCTAATTATCCCTAAAAACGATTGTACTTCTTGCTGATTTCTCGGAACCGAAATCTTTGCAATTACGTCCGTTTTAGCCTTCGAAAAACTTACTTCCTTCTTACTTATCGCGTAACCAAGGAATTTAAATTGCGATTTAAAAAGTTGCCATTTTTCAGTACTCACTGTTAACCTATACTTTTTAAATCTATTTAGTACCCGTCTCAAACGGTCTTCATGCAGTCTCCTATTTGGTGCCCTGACTACTATATCATCATAAAAACACACAACTCCCTCAATCCCTGTTAGTATTTCTTCAAGTTCCGCTTGAAAGATACCTGGAGCTGATGTTACTCCTGCGCATAAACAATTCACCCCAAACAACACAAGATGAGTGGCTGTTACTACTCATTGTGTTCTATTCTTCATGTAGCTGTAATTGCAAATATGCGTTTAATAAATCACGTTTCGAGTACCACTTATCCTTCTTTCCCGACGCTAAGAGATCTTACACCCTTGGAATCGGATGTTTATTTTTCTTTAAACAGGGGGGCTTAAGGTAATTTTATAATCTCCACGAATGCGTATTTGTCCGTTACTCTTTACCATTAGAACTATAGGAGTTGCCTAATCGCTGTCATCTACCGGAAACAAAATCCCGTCATTTACTAACCGTTTCATTTCTCTTTCAACTTTACTTTTCAACGCATAAGGCAGAGGTCTTGGCTTACAACATATAGGTTTAGCGTTTTCTTTTAACTTTATTATTTTTTTTCTTGTTATATCTCCTTTATTCTTTCGAAAAAACCTCCTTATACTCCCGCATTATATCTGTAATACTTACTTTCTCTCCAACAAATTTAATTCTTTCTACCAAGTTTGGAATGTCACACAACTTGATGAGTCCAAGTTTTCATCCCTAGTCATGACCGATTATTGCGTTATTTTTTCCTTTAAACACGTATAATTGCATTTCCCATACTTTCGCTTTATGCTTTACATTTACATTAATAACACCAACACGGTTTCATCAAATCGCTTCGACAAGACCTGAAAATACGATTAGTTGACAAAATATTAAATTCTTTAAAATAATTTTCATACACACATTCTGAAACTACTGATACAGACAATCCTGTATCCAACTTAAACTCTATTTCTTTATTATTTACGTTTAAGCTCATTCGCAAACTACTATTTTCCTCTTTATTAATCTTTTCTCCTACATTATTAACTTCATTTACATGAAATAATTCTTCAAATTCTTTGGATAAATCTGATTCAGCAATATAATTTTGGTTATTATTTTCAGATTTATTCTCTCTAATTCTTTTATCATTATAATGCCTACCATTTCTATTTTTATTCTTATGATTACACATACCCTAATAGCACAGTTTGCTTGCGCAAAAGTTAATTGTACAAAAGTTTCGTTGAATTTTTCGTCAAATTTCCGTCAACTTTGGACTTTTCCATTTTTTACGACAATTTGTATGCAACTTGCTATTGAATTTGAAGCAAATTTACTGCCCGAATTAGAATGCAAATTTACTTCAAAAGTTGACTAGAAAAAAGTTATCTTTAATTTTCACGCAAATTTTATGTCAATTTATCGTTAATTTAACTTGAAAAATTGTTAAGTATATTTTTACCCTTAAATTGTAGACAATTTTGTGTATAAATTTGCTTACCTTCTAAAATGGTAAGAATGAACATTACCGACTGTTTTTTTCGTAAAAGTTTACCCTGATAGCACGAGTTGATCGTGAAAAAGTTGATCATTCATTAGTTTCCGACCAACTTGACGACAAGTTGTCGACAACTTGAGCTTTTGCAACTTTTGGCTACAAGTTACCACCAACTTTCTCAGAAAAATGGCGCCAGTATGGAGCTGCAACTGGAATGCAAGTTTCTGAGAAAATTGAAAGGAAACTTACCGTCAGCTTATGATTGCCAACTTTTACAAGCAACTTTTGCCACCAACTGTCTCAAAAAGTGACCGTCAACTTATTGGATTTTCAACTTTTGCCACCAACTTTCTCAGAAAATGTCTATCAACTTTGGAGGGACCAACTGTTGACGGCCAACTTAGTGTCTAGTTGCGGCTGCAAGTTTCTCGTCAGTTTCTCGCCAACTTGGCTATCAGGGTACCTTTAAATTGAAGAAACATTAACCGCAAATTTTTATTTTCAACTTTTGCTATGAAATTGTCGGCAAATTCGGGCAGCAGATTTCAGGTAATTTCAACATCAAATTACCCTCAATTTCAAGCTAAAGTGGCTATTAGGGTACTTGCTAAATGACCTTCAGACTTACATATATTATATGGTTATCTTTACCAGAACAATAACATTTATTATTCGCTTGTCAAGTTCTTCCTTTCTGCTGTTGTACAAAGTTAATCCCCGATGACTCATCTCTTGTTGACACTATACCTTCTATCTATTTTACGTCCTTTACTGCTGATTTCGACGCCATTGCCAACTCTACTTGTATGTTAAATTAGGCTATCCCAAGAGTCTCTGTGTTACGTTTTCGCTGCACGATGTTGTATTGGGTTCTCGACAGCAAATCACCTCACAGCAGATTGCTTCTCTGCTTCTTTCAGCTAAGATCAAAGTGATGGGAATCTGGCACGTCTCAGACCTGACATTGTTGTTAGGGACGAACGGGCCAAGTCGGTGCTCATCGTAGATGTCACTGTGGCTTTCGAGAACCAGTGCGCTGCTTTTGATGATGCGCGTCAATTGAAGATTGATGCGTATCATGAGCTCGCTACTGCATTGAAGGCACAGGGGTATCAGGTGCGTACTGACGCGATCGTTGTCGCTCCCTAGGCGGGTGGGACCCTAACAATGAGCCGGTTCTAAGGGCGCTTAGTATTTCATCGTACTATGCTCGTCTGATGAGAAGACTCATTGTTTCGGAGACCATTCGCTGGGCGCGGGACATATATGTGGAGCATGTGTCTGGCCAAAGACAGTATGCTGGTACCGTGGCGCCAAATGAGGATGCTTCGTGCGTCCACCCTGACACGGACCTGACCTATAGACCACTGTCGTCCTTCCTAACGCCTCCACCACTGCGATCGCCGCCACCGCTAATTAATTAACAACTGAATATATCTTATTATTACTCGCGTGCTAGCCACTGCCTTCGACGTTTGTTGTCCTTGTCGTCATTGCTACGCGCTGTAAACTATCTATACATATATATATATATATATATATATATATATATATATATATATACACATACATACACACACTTATTATTGTATTTATCTATTTATTATTGTGTATGTGTATTTATAATAATTTGATAATCGTTGATGTTATTCATTTTGACTAAACTCACCTCTTTCGCCATATACAATGCTGGACCATTGTCATGTGGAGAAAGGGGTGACGTAAACTTTATTTATAATGACTGTACCATATGTTAACTGATTATTTTTTATACACTCATGCCATAAATTAAAGAAACAGAAAAATTTTAGAAATTTTTTAGTGATTTTTGAAAGGCTGTAACTTTGTGAAAAATAATCGTATCGAAAAACAAAAAAAAGCATTTTGTAGCTTAAAATCTCTAGTTTCAACTCATTTTCATCAATGTTTTTTTAGACCTCCAGCCATTGCGCAAACATGAGAAATACCGCGAGAAAAAAATTTTTTAAATTTTTCCTTTTCTTTGAGAGAGTCCACGGGCTGCGAAAAAAATCATTCAGCTAAACCAATGCATAGGTCGGATAGCAAACTTAATCAGCTTTAATTTCCATTTTTTTGGAGATTCGTACGATAACTTGTCGCTGAGATATCAGCCTTCAAACGGAAAATGATCCTTTTGGGTTTGATCGTCGATATTTCAGGTACTAATGAGCGCACAGTAAATTTGAGGGTGGCGTTGAAAACTTGAATAAATTCCCTACAAGTCCCTTTCATCAATTTTTATGAAAAAAATTTTTTTTTATCCTTAACATCCCTATGAAGTGAGTACAAAAAAGTGACTTTTTTTGGCTAAACAGTAAATCAACCGCTACTTTGTAAATATTGTTAAAAAAAATAATGTTGCCAGGGAATTTTTTAGCTGAATGTACCCCCAATAACCCTGCAAATTTTTAAATTGATCCATCGAGCCGTTTTTCGGGGTGGATTGATCAAAATTTTCCAAAACAATTAAAGGAACAAGTTTCGTTCCTTTAATTTTGTTATGACTATCGAAATGAAAACAATTATCGTTTTTTCATTGTTTTTGTCAATTTAGTACTCATTAGCGGTTGAAATTAAGAAAAAAAAAAAAAATTTCTAAAATTTTTCTGTTCCTTTAATTTATGGCATGAGTGTATATACTATCAAATTATTAATTTAATATATATATATATATATTTTTTTTTTTTTTGAATTTTTTTTTTTTTTTTGTGTTTTAAAATGTTTCAAACATCTCAGGAAATAATGCTCACTGAATTTTGACATGATTCGGCATAGGCGTACCACAATTTTCCTTATCCCAAATTAATTGCATTAAATTAAAGTTGATACCCCTAACCGGTATTCATGTACTCAACCTACGAAAATTTATGCGATTAATTATTGATACTCTCAGCGAAGTTTATTTGTACTCAAAAAAAAAAAAAAAAAACAGTTTTTTTCAAAACTAATCTTTATTTTTCTAATTTTGATAAATTTAAAAAAAAAAAGTTGTTAAAAATTTTTGCAAACTTTATTTTTTTTTTTAATTTTTGATCATGCCTAGGCGGCATCTATCTGAGCCAGAAGTCGCTCGGCTAGTTACTCTCGTTGAAGAGGGTTACAGGTATCGGGATGTCGGTGACATGTTAGGCGTTAGCGCATCGGTCGTGTCTCGTGCCTATACGCGATATCGAAAGACAGCTGGATACGGGCGACGGCCAGGACAAGGTCGTCGACGTGAAACGACTCCTCGCGATGATCGAGCAATAGTTCGACGTGCACGGCAAGAACCTTTTGTTTATGCGAGAGTCATTGCTCAGGATGTTCCAAACCGTCGACAGCAACAGCAACAACAACGACAGCGACAACAACAACGTTGCTCCAGTTCCGAACTCTTTTCTATCCCGTTCCCTTGGTGTAAGAGGGTGGCAAATACAAATTTGCTCCCCTTTTATCCCGTACCGAACTCTTTCCTATCACGGTCCCTTGGTGTAGGAGGGTGGCAAATACAAATTTGCTCCCCTTTTATCCCGTACCGGTTTTTCCGTATTCTTCCGTTCCTGAGGGATACCCCCGCGACTAAAGGGGTATTCATTTACCTCTTTGTGTGAGGCTTGTCGGTGATTTCTAACATGGAGATCGAGCTCCAATTCCCTTTTGTTTTTCCAGTGCAGTGCCCTTTTTGCGCAAATGCCGTAAGAAGGACACTGCGCAAATACAGTATTTATGCCAGTTTCAATCAACATCTTGCGCGGGAGCACCCGGATGTTGACATTAAGTACTTTTGTCGTACATGTAAATATAAATCTTTAAAGCCTAAGGCCGTGGCGTTGAAAGACGTCAAGGCCCATTTCAGAAAGGCCCATTCGGGTGCCTCCGCGAAAGATGTTGACCTTTCCTCCGGAGAGTCCGAGCTCCCCGTCGTCAAAAACCGAATCCGCCGAAGCGGAAGCGCGAGGCGTAGCATCCCCTTAAATTCAAGTCCCGTTACTCGCTCACCCCCTAGCAGGCCCAGTACACGTCCGTCGCCTGCTACGACTTCATCCAACATCACCATCTCCAGAAGTCCAGCGGGTACGGGAACCGGTGCCCCACCGATATGCTCTAGCGCTGCCGGCATCGCTCCCAGTAGTCGCCTACGCACCCCTACACCAGTAGCAACAACAACAAAAACAATAACAACAACAATAATAACAACAACAACGCCCTCTGTCAATACAACTACTAGCTACACGTGCTCAGTCTTGCCTAAGAAGAGCGGGCCGACCGTGGCTTCGAATGTATTACTCCAAAAGAAGAAGGTAATAGTCCGGCTCCAGAAGTTATCACCATCTACACTCAAGAGAGCAGGCAGCGGCGGGGAGAGCTCTAAGGCCCCCTCACCACCATCAAGAGTCCAGACCAGATCCATGAGGGCAGGCAGTGTGCCCCCTCCAACAAGTACCAGCAAACCACGATCTCCAGCTTCCCTGGTGACACCAGCAGTGTCATTTGCCACCGTTGCCAGGGGTACAAGGGCACAATCTGCCCCACCAACTCCAACAACAGCAAGGAAGAGACCTGGTCGCACACAGAAGGACGTAGCCGTTGCCACATCAACCAACATCACGGCTATTACCACAGCCACGGTCACGACCACAATGATACGGGGCTCCATCACTTCGCCCCGTATATCGAGCAGCCCTACGATTTCACCACCAACATCGAGCAGGCTGGGCACAATCAGAGAGGCTGATAGGGTGCACAATGGGTCTACTGGTGATTACGACGATAATGCTATTACTGAGGGGACGGGGAACAGCAATCACCATCAGCAGCAGTCCACAGAGCCTCCAACAACATCGGCGGGTGACGTAAAACATCAGCAGCAGCACCTGTTCCCCCAACTTGTTGTAAATTCACCCTCATACATGGCTACGCCTCCCGCCCCTAGGACTGTCAGCCCTGCCGTCACCACTCACCCACCACTCATAACCAGTATAACAATCCCATGCAATAGCCCAACTTCTAGTCAAATACAAAACAACAATAATAACAATAGTAATAACAGTCTAGTTAATAATTTGACTAATACAACCATATTAAACAATAGTTTCACGACTGATGGCGGCAGGGCGGACACTCCTAATAGCGCGAGCAACGGCGGCAATGGAAACAATAACAATAACTTTAGTATTTTTTATTCTAGTCGACACACTGCTGCTGCTGGGAGTGGTAGTGGCGTCAATTACCGTGACTGCAATAATAATAATAAAAACAACAACAATTCTTGCATCAGGTGTGAATGCGGTAGACGCATCACACCTGATATTTTTAATAACCTGGGTAGTCGCGGTAATACTCATGGCGCTGCTGTCACGAACAGTAGCAGTAGTAATAATAATAATAATAATAACAATAACAAAATTAACAAAGTAGCTAGCAACTACAAATGGACGCGAGTAACACGCGGTCGCAATGATGGACGCAATACATTAAATAGTAATAGTAGAGTCACCACCAATAGCCCAGTCATAAACACCTCCAATGTTTTCAATTTATTAAACCATGACGACAGTGGAGATGAAAACTATGGGTTAGATCCGTGCCCGGGCGGTCGTTCGGGTGTCCCGCGTGACGCCTCGGGCCACATACTCCAGCGCGACACATATGTTTCTTCGCGCCGACCGCGTAACTCCCAAAACCCCCCTTTGCCAAACCTCCGGCGCGAAACCACAAGAAACTCTACGCGTCGTAATCCCCACCCCCCACAGAGCCGTAACAACCAGCGACAACCGACCCAACGGAATTTGGCTGGGCCTACGCGAGTGGTCTCACGCGATAATAAGCGTCAAGACCTCATTGCGATGGCTAATGCTACTGAATCCTGGGATGAACTGGAGGAGATGGACAGGGAACTGTCTGTGTTCTTTCAGAGCACCACAGAATCCAGGCCAGCGGGTCGTGGGCAACCTGGAGGTCGAACGGTGAACCGTAATCAAGGAGGCAATTTTGATCGCGAAGGCCCACAAGAACAGGGTAACGGTGGTAGAATCCGTTCTGCCACCCGTATTCAAAAACTGTATAGGGAGAATCGCAGGAAAGCGATGCAGGAGGTGCTTGCAGGCCCATCACCCTTTTCCCAGGTGCGTAAGGATGATGTCGACAGGTACTACCGCACATTGTACTCCGACGATTCCCCCTTTGATGCAGAGTTGCCAGCAAGACAAGTATGGCCACTGGACGAGGGCGGTGAGTTGGCCGGGGCCTTGATCGTTCCTCTTTCGGCCACTGAGGTCAGTCGGAGGTTAGCCAGAATGCAGGACACTGCACCTGGCCCCGACGGTCTGAAGTAGAGTGACCTGAAGAGGATGGATCCTGGTTCCGGACTGCTCACCGCAGCATACAATGCGTGCTACCGTCTAGGGGCCATACCAGTGTCGTGGAAAGTCTCCAACACTGTATTAATTTACAAGAAAGGAGACCGAAACGACCTGTCGAACTGGCGACCTCTCGCGATGGGCAATACCATCTATAAGCTCTTTGCCGCCTTGATTGCTGATCGCCTGACGAACTTTGTTGTCAATGGGAATAGGCTTACTTCATCTCAGAAAGGCTTTTTGAAGTACGAAAGTTGTTTAGAACACAACTATGTAATTCAGGAGGTCTTGACGGATGGAGCACGTGAGGATAAGGATGTTATCATTGCTTGTCTGGACGCTTCCAATGCTTTTGGATCCATCCCGCATGAGGTGATATACGATGCCATTGAAGGGATTGGAACACCTGTGGTGTTTCAAAACCTGATAAAAAGTTTCTATACTGGGTGCACGACGAGGGTTCGTACCAGCGAGGGCTTTACTGAGCCTGTTCTCCTCATGAGAGGAACAAAACAAGGTTATCCGGCTAGTCCGATTGTTTTTAACGTTCGCACTGATTCTGTTCTTCGAGCGGTAGAAGAGCTTAATCGGGGCTACATGCTAAAGACTAAGCGGGTCGCTTCACGAGCGTATGCCGACGATTATTGCTTTGTTGCTGATAGTGTGGAGGACATGGAGCAGATGTTGCTGACTGTCAGTGTTGCCGCTAAAAGGGTTAGCATTAAGTTCAACGCCTCAAAATGTGTTACCTTGCACGTCTCCGGCAAGGGTAACAAGCGTGGTGTACTTGACACCGAGTTCAACATTGACGGTGGGCAATTGAAGTCATTGGTAGAGGGCGAGTCCTATGATTACCTGGGCGTCCCCGTGGGCTGCAACATTAACCAGACTCTCATTGCCACGATAGGTGAAATGCTAGCTGATGCAAGATCTCTCGACCGGTCTCTTCTTCCCCCGTGGCAAAAGATAGATGCTCTTCGGACATTTATTATGCCGCGGGTTGATTATATCTTGCGGGGAGGATAGGTCGACAAGACACCGTTGATCATGGCTGACAAAGTACTGAGAAAGTTAGTGAAGGGCTGGATGCACCTTCCACAGCGCGCAAGTGCCGAAGTAGTGTACTTGCAACCTTGGAAGGGTGGAGGTGGTATCCTCCCGCTTGCGGACCTAGCGGACATTTCTGTCATCGCTCAGGCTTTTAGGATGTTATCCTGTAAAGACCCTGAAGTGGCGGAAATCGCAAAGTCCTTACTTGAGCAAGCGGTCCAGAGACGTACGATTCGCCAACCTTCGATGCAAGAAATTGCACAGTATCTTTCGGGTTCACTAGAAAGACCGTTCGCGCGGAACCAAGGTGACCCCAGTCTATGGTCGAGGGTGCGGGTCGCTACTAGGCGTCAATCTAGTCGGTTTGGCCTGCCGCGGGAATGGTGTGCTGCTAATGAGGAGCTCGCACTTAAGTGCAAGGACGTTGAGGGGCGTTATGTTTCAATTGGCCCTAGTTCACGTTCACAAGTAATATGGCGCATGAAAAAGGCGGCCCAACAGTTTTACTACGAGTCGCTCACAATGAAGAGGGACCAGGGTAAGGTATGGCAGGACCCTGCCCGCAATCGTGAGAGCAATCTCTGTTTGCGGGATGGTAAATATATCCGATTCGCAGAGTGGCGCTTTATCCATCGTGCGCGCCTAGACGTCTTGCCTATTAATGGGGCAATTCGTTGGGGGCAGCGAGATAAGCGCTGCAGAGTGTGCGGATATAGCCTGGAATCTCTTCCTCATGTCCTGAATCATTGCATGACGCACTCTGCGGCTTATCAATTGAGGCATAACTCCATACTCAACAGGATATTACGGGCCTCTAGGGTGGCGGGAGAAATGCGTGTCAACAAGCGCGTTCAGGGAGTTGATGGGAATCTGGCACGTCTCAGACCTGACATTGTTGTTAGGGACGAACGGGCCAAGTCGGTGCTCATTGTAGATATCACTGTGGCTTTCGAGAACCAGTGCGCTGCTTTTGATGATGCGCGTCAATTGAAGATTGATGCGTATCATGAGCTCGCTACTGCATTGAAGGCACAGGGGTATCAGGTGCGTACTGACGCGATCGTTGTCGACTCCCTAGGCGGGTGGGACCCTGACAATGAGCCGGTTCTGAGGGCGCTTAGTATTTCATCGTACTATGCTCGTCTGATGAGAAGACTCATTGTTTCGGAGACCATTCGCTGGGCGCGGGACATATATGTGGAGCATGTGTCTGGCCAAAGACAGTATGCTGGTACCGTGGCGCCAAATGAGGATGCTTCGTGCGTCCGCCCTGACACGGACCTGACCTATAGATCACTGTCGTCCTTCCTAACGCCTCCACCACTGCGATCGCCGCCACCGCTAATTAATTAACAACTGAATATATCTTATTATTACTCGCGTGCTAGCCACTGCTTCTGACGTTTGTTTTCCTTCTCGTCGTTGCTACGCGCTATATACTAATTATCCATATATATATATATATATATATATATACCCATACATGATTTTGTATCTTACCACCAAATATACATAAGGGTAAGATACAAAATCATTCATAAAACTTAGTTTTTTTTTTTCGAGTAGAGAAATGTTGAAACTGACTTTGGTCAACATAGAAAAATTTTGCAACATATATATATTTAAGAGAGTTATGTGTTGGTAGAGTACTAAACGTAGAAAAGTAAAAGGTACGCTTGTAACAAGGTACGTTATGAATACATGGCGCTGATTGTACGACTGGCTGCTATGTACATATGTAGAACTGGCTATCATGTAAGAGTGTAATATGTAAGATAGTAATGAGTAACATCTAAGATGGCGCTGAGTACAATGTAGAGAGTAGTTAGTACTACGTAGATTGGACCCACTGCCATCTCTATTTTTTTTCTCTACAGATGGCACTAACTACTATCTGACATAGCAGCCAGTTCTATTTATTTTTTTCCGTGTACCAAAACTTTTTATTGGAAAATTTTAATTATTTTAGTAACTGTATCGAGTAACTGCACTACTTAAATTGTTTATTCAACTCTAAAATTTATACTGTATCATAAATAATTGATGATCCAAGCAAGTTTCTTTAAATAAAAAGAAAATTGTTAATTTTTTTTTTTAATTAACGAAATTGACCAAATAATATTATAACTGTGTTCTGTTAATTCAGTTTTCAAAGGTGTAAATAAATACATCAAGGCAATAGTGATTGATGTGCAGGTAAACTATAAACCAGTTGTTTTGTCATTTACTTACAGTACAGTTGTAACGGTGCCGATGGCGAGCAGAAAGTTCTCGTAAAGAATTTTTCGGTTGGTTTCATTAAAAAATATAAGCTGTAAGTATATGGAACCTTAAAGCTACTTTTGAGAGGTAGTCCGATAGTTTAAGAGCCAGTTTCATTCTGTAGAAGTTTTTTTCCAGAAACAAATATTAATATATCTCGTATATTTTGATACAGTATAATATAATTCAGCAGTAAAAAAACAGCGAAATGTACATTGAAAGTTCATTTTGTAAATCTATTGAATGAAAATTTTAATAAACTTTAAAAGACTTAATATATTCAAATTTTACAGACCCTAAGTAGTGGGACTACAGCTGTTTGTGCTATAATCTTCAACAAAAATTTTTATGTTGCTTGGGTCGGTGATTCCCAAGCTGTTCTCGTGAAACATGATAGCGTTAAACAGCTCGTAAATCCTCACAGGCCGGATAGATATGTAAGTATAAGATCTGAATTTATCATAACAATCGAAAATGGGTTGTAATAGATTGAAGGCAGCTTGATATCCTATTTCATTCAGGTTTTCGAAATTTTACGTATTTTACATTCACATCTACATTTAATCCGAACTTATGCGTGATGGTATGTCAATGCATTTTTATTTATTTAAATGTGACATAACTTTAAATTTTACAATCCGTGTTGAAGGTCTTTCATGTCACACTCTCAAATGGTTTATTATACTCCAAGCTTACCTCCGTAGAAATTACCTACTTAACTCGAAAATGCCATAGGACGAAAAGCATAGTAAATCGGCCCCAAAGGATATCTGGATCATCATCTGAGGATATGTTGGTACTAATAAGATACGTTGATCTTGCAAGTTTTAGATCTTTATCTACTTTGGTTTATAAATAAATAAAAAAATAAAATGAAAATTAGAAAAAATTTTTTTTTTCAAAAACAGTTTGACCGATTTGAATGAAATTTAGTCACATTATGGAGCTTTCAATAGCTTTTCTCGAGAAAATTATCAACTCATAATCTTCATAATAACCGTTTGAAACAGGCGATTTTTCCAGATATTATTTTTTTTCTCTGTGATAACGGCTTCGTACAATTTTGAAACTAATTTTTTCAACTTTCCACTAAGAAAATTGTATATTTTCAAAAGTTTGGGAAGTTATTTCAACCCGATTTTCGAAAATCGAGTTTTCATCGGATTTCAACGTTATGAGGTCCTTGGAAGCTATTCCTACCATTTTCAGAATGATGTCCGATTGTCTGTGTGTGTGTGTGTGTGTGTGTGTGTGTGTGTGTGTGTGTGTGTGTGTGTGTGTGTGTGTGTGTGTGTGTCAATTCATCGATGATGAAAAGTTAAAAAACAACAACATTTAATAGCATTCTTCCCGGACAAATAGTAATATAATGTAATAAAATTTGTTCAAAATTATACTAATCCTTTAGCTTTATTGTTTTTCTTAATCCCCACTTAATATGATGCAACCCGTTCTTTAGTTAAAATAATATTATCATGAAAATAATTGCAAAAATACCGTTTTTAACATTTTTCTCGGATACTTTCCCGGATACTCATTTAAATCCTTATTTTAGTCACTTACATTGATTTCTGCTTGTATACATTTATTTTATTGAATATAATCGAAAATAAAAATTTCAAAGACGCTTGTCCATTATTTAGTTTCGATTCTTATATTTACAAACTTCCACATAAAACACAACTTGTCTGAGCTTAAAAAGCTCATACAAAACAATTGCATTTAAAAGTATTATCGAGCTGAAACGTGTAATCTCAATAATGTTTTTGAGCCCCTTAAGCTCGAAAACAGCGGGATGTTTTGGGGCTGGCCCGCGGGGCCAACCGATGTCCAGATTTTTCTTTGTTTTTTTTATCTGCTGATCAGTAACATGCTTAGAAAATTATCAAATTCGCTACAGGAGCTCTCATAGATGTCTTGAAAATATCCTGTAACCAAAATCGGTGGAAAAATAATTATCAACAATAGGTTGCCTAACAAACTGAGATAAATTCCAAATTTTTTTTCGTTTTTTTTATCTGCTAATCGGTAACATGCTCATAAAATTATAGTATTTGTTACAGGAGCTCTCATGGGTGTCTCGAAGATGTCCTGTACCCAAAATTGGTAAAACAATAGTTATAAACAATAGTTCACCTAACAAATTAAAAAAAAAAAAATCGAATTCTTTAACTTCCCGACATTGAAAATTTTAAAAAATTCCGGAAGTTATTGGTTTCGGTCCGATTTTCGAAAACCGAGTTTCCATCAGATGTCGACGTTTTGAGTTCCTAGGAAGCTAGTCTGATCATTTTCAGGATGATGTCTGAATGTCTGTGTGTATGTATGTGCGTAAACTTGCTATAACTTTTTACCTAATCAACCGATCAGAATATTTCTTGCGGCAATCGGAAAAGCTTGTTGGCCATCAACTTTCCTGAAAAGTTTAGATCGATCGATCAATTAGACTCTAAGGTATAAAAGAAATACGAGAAAAAAATTTTTTTTTAGTTTCGTTTCAATTTCTTAACAACGACTCCATTGATTGATTTCAAAGTCTCATTAGCTCTAGAACTCAATAAAACGCGTCGATTGTCATATTCAACGTCAAAATCGGTTGATTAGTTCAAAATATATCGGCGTTGAAAAGTTTAAAAATAACATCATATATTATTTTACCCGGATAATTCTTAATATAATGTAATTAAATGTATTTAAAATCATAGTGACTCTTCGTCTTCATGGTCTCATTCAATCACCGCATAATGTAATGTAACTCGTTCTTTTGTTCAAATAATAATCTCAACAAAGAAATAAAAAAACACCGTTCTTATGATTTTTTTCGGATATTTTATGTTTGACGCTTTGATCTGAGTCAAAACTAATTTGAATCTTTATTCTGATCACTAGCATTGATTTCATCCTGAATACATACATTTCATTGAACATAATTGTAAATAAAAATTTATAAAACACTTGTTCATTAATTATTCTCGATTCTTAAATTTTTTAATTTTAACATAAAACGTAACTTATTGGACCTTAAAAAGCTCTTAAAAAAACAATCGCATGTAAAAATTTTTTTGAGCTCGAAAATGTATTTATACTCATGTTTTCGAGCTCTCTGAATTTCAAAATTGTACGTAAACATTATCACAGAGAAAAAAAATAATTTCTAGAAAAATCTTTATTTCAAAAGGTTATTATGAAGATTATGATATTTTTCTCGAGAAAAGCTTTTATATATGCTCCATGATATGACCAAATTTCATTCAAATCGGTCAAGCCGTTTTTGGGCAAATTTTTTTTTTTAATATTTTGTTATTTTTGATTTATTTAAGAACCAAAGTAGATAAAGATCCAAAACTTGTAGATCAACGTATCTTATTAGTACCAACATACCCTCAGATGATGATCCAGACATTCTTTGGGGGCTGATTCACTATGCTCATCGTCCTATAGCCTTTGCAGTGGGAACGTATTATAAAAGAGTAGTTTCGTATTTAAAAATCTTTGCAGTTCTTTACAACTTTAGTTCTTCTTCAAAATATTGCTGAAGCATGTTCATATTAACTCTAGTTCAGGGCACTTAACACAATTTATTTTATACTTTTAAAGTGATAACGTAAATGCATAGAGAAAAAAGATCAAAACTATCTATAGTGCTAGTGAAAATCATTGTGTCTGAACTGTCTTCAATAAAAAAATTTTAAAAATGAACCCTCGAAAGTAAAAGTATGCTCAAATTATTTATTAAATAACCTAGCTAATGTGTTCATGATATCAATTTCTATTTGTTATTGACCCCATGTATGGTAAATGAACAAAAAATTTTGAACAAATTGAAAAAAAAAGTCAATAATTTTACTTTTTTAAATTAAAAAAAAATTTTTTTTTTCTTTCGTTTTTCTTACATTTACTGAGTAACTAACACAAAAATGTAAAAAAAGTCGAAAAAAAATCATTTTTTGATTTTGTTGATCGTTACACAATGAAAGGAACAAAACTCTTTCCTTTAATCGTTTTGTAAAACTTTGATCAATTACACCGGAAAAATGGTTAGATAGACAGATTTGAAAATGTACAGGATTATTAGGGGGTCATTATTTTTGAGCTTAAAAATTATTTACAATTGATATTTTCATTTTAGGACGAAAAAAATCGAATAGAAAAGATGGGTGGGCTCATACTACACTACGGTATGTGGAGGGTTAATGGTGATCTTGCTGTGTCACGAGCAATAGGTAAGTGACATTTAACATTATTATTATATCTCTTACTAAACGAACAGTTTCATCTCTTTTGCTAAACAATCTAGAGTTAAAAATAGCTATGCAAAGTTTTCGTAACTGAGCGTCACCGATGGTTCGTTCTGTTTTAACGATGTAGAATCCACTTCGCTGATAGTTGGCCTTATATGTTTAGTGCCACTTACACCTGAGACTATTAAGTAGATGATTTCACAATAAAAACATATAAAATTCTACAAGCATATTTTTTGAAATCCAACACTAATTTATTTAATTATTAATTAACTTCTGGTCAATTTCCGTCTACTTGGAAGCAGTCGTATATTATATCACTACCTAAAATGCCCGATCCTTCAAATAATACGGATTTTAGACCTATATCGCTGCTATGTACAGTATTTGAGGTGCTTGAAAGATGTGTGTAGCTATGAAATGGATTGTGTCGAATTTGAAAGACTACAGGCTGTTATTAATAAAAATACTAATAATAACTTGAACTGGAATGATATCTTAAATGGAGTACCTCAAGGCAGCGTATTTGGCCCATTCCTTAGTAACACGTGTTTTTAGCAAAATTCTGGAGTAAGTATCTTAAGCAAGACCCCTAGCTGCTAGTGTCTTTTTTTACATATGAGTCTTTCGCAAGATCGTGTATCAAAAAATGGGTGCGTGTACTTATGTACGCGCGTGAGAAGTTATACTTCTTTGGCATCATTGAAAAATATATATATATATATATATATATATATATATATATATATATATATATATATATATATATATATATATATGTATATTTATATATATTAGGGTGGTCGTTAAAAAATTAAATTTTCTTTTCATCTAAATCTCAATTCCATATCTAGTATATGCATAATACTTTTGTCTAGCTCACTCGAATAATATTTTTTTTGACCATTACTATCTGAAAAAAGCATAGAATCATCTAATAAAAAATATTAAGTTAGACAATTTGCTAATTAGAACGTCGATTTGTACTAAATATTATAAGATTCTTAATTTTAAATATTTATTATTGATTATTCAATATTTTAAAAATAAATTTAATAATAAATTAGATAATTGAATTTAAATTTTTTCACTTTTAACATATTTATTATTGTCTCAATGTAATATTCACTTTTTATTTTAGTCAAAGAATTTTTATTAAATTTGTTTATTCATTATAGAAATGTTTATAATTTTCTAAATTCAATATTTAATAATTCATAATAAATTTAAAAAATTGAAAATTAATAATTTAATTATATATATATATATATATATATATATATATATATATATATATATATATATATATAGATATACACTCATGCCATAAATTAAAGGAACAGAAAAATTTTAGAAATTTTTTAGTGATTTTTGAAAGGCTGTAACTTTGTGAAAAATAATCGTATCGAAAAACAAAAAAAAGCATTTTGTAGCTTGAAATCTCTAGTTTCAACTCATTTTCATCAATGTTTTTTTAGACCTCCAGCCATTGCGCAAACATGAGAAATACCGCGAGAAAAAAATTTTCTAAATTTTTCCTTTTCTTTGAGAGAGTCCACGGGCTGCGAAAAAAATCGTTCAGCTAAATCAATGCATAGGTCGGATAGCAAACTTAATCAGCTTTAATTTCCATTTTTTTGGAGATTCGTACGATAACTTGTCGCTGAGATATCAGCCTTCAAACGGAAAATGATCCTTTTGGGTTTGATCGTCGATATTTCAGGTACTAATGAGCGCACAGTAAATTTGAGGGTGGCGTTGAAAACTTGAATAAATTCCCTACAAGACCCTTTCATCAATTTTTATGAAAAAAATTTTTTTTTATCCTTACCATCCCTATGAAGTGAGTACAAAAAAGTGACTTTTTTTGGCTAAACAGTAAATCAACCGCTACTTTGTAAATATTGTTAAAAAAAATAATGTTGCCAGGGAATTTTTTAGCTGAATGTACCCCCAATAACCCTGCAAATTTTTAAATTGATCCATCGAGCCGTTTTTCGGGGTGGATTGATCAAAATTTTCCAAAACAATTAAAGGAACAAGTTTCGTTCCTTTAATTTTGTTATGACTATCGAAATGAAAACAATTATCGTTTTTTCATTGTTTTTGTCAATTTGGTACTCATTAGCGGTTGAAATTAAGAAAAAAAAAAAAAATTTCTAAAATTTTTCTGTTCCTTTAATTTATGGCATGAGTGTATATACTATCAAATTATTAATTTAATATATATATATATATATATATATACTATCAAATTATTAATTTAATATATATATATATATATATTTAATTATTAAAAATAAAATTTAGAGAATAATAAATATATATGAGTGTGAATGTAGCAGACATCAGCCAAACTTAAAATTATAAATCAATAGAGCAAAAAATTAAAAAAATAATATTTATAAAAAATGCGCTTATTAATTTCATAATTTTTTAAATGCGCATTTTTTAAAAATTTTATTCCATCAATTATTTACTCCATTTATAAATAATTTTAAATTTGTCTGATGTCTGCTACATTTACACTCATTAAATATATATGTGATGATTTGTACTAAATATAATAAGATTCTTAATTTTAAATATTCATTATTGATTATTTAATATTTTAAAAGTAAATAAATAAATTTAATATTGAATTTTGAATTTAAGTCAATTCATTTTTTAAAAATTTATTATTTTCTCAATTTAATATTCAGTTTTTGTTTTTATCAAAAAGTTTTCAGTAAATTTGTTCATATATTTTTATAAATATTTATTATTTATTCAATTTAATAATTAATAATGAATATTAAAAATTGATATTTTAATTTGATGTTCGATTTTCATTTTTATCACTAATTTTTTATTAAATGTTTTATTAAATCTATTTCTTTATTTTGTAAATATTAAAAAACTAACAAAAAATATTTAACATTAATAATCTAATAATATTTAGTATTAATTATATTAAATAATAATATTTTAATTTATATCACTACTGAATATAATTTATTAGCACATATAATTCGCTCTTGTATGAAACTAAAACACGTGTTGTGAATGTAGGAACTAGAAACATGTGGATAAATATGAAAATAATGATCAGAGGCGACGAGCGTGTCAACATGCGCGACTAATAGAGGTTCTATTTTTATTCTGTTGGTAGCTTTTTTTCGAGACTTAATATGTGGTTTAGCGGGCAGCTTCAACCTGTAACTTTTGTGTTACACTGATGCGCGCGCATCTTAAAATTTTACTGTCATCATTTTTTCATAACGCGCCTAAAGAAGTATAACTTCAAAAACCTATGGCAAGATTTGTGTATGTCATGGTATCGTACGCAAGAATATTAAAGATATCTTGAACATGTGGAATGAAACAGTGTCTGACGCATTTCATGCACCAGTAATTTACAGTAGGTACTTACGCATGGCTTGCTTAAGATCTGCTCAAGGCTCAAGGCCAATTTCGAGCTTTGAGCAGATCTTAAGCAAGCCATGCGCAACCATTTTCAACTATAGTCTTCCTCCAGAATTGAGTTATAATGTGGCACGGATTTCTTGTGGAAGGCTTGCACTAGGCTTGCAATTTAAATCTGGTCACAAGTATCTGCAGCAAGACACAGACGTAGAAAAAGACACTAGCACATATCGATCTTGAGAGCAGATTTGTTCAAGAATTGAAAATGATTGTTATATGGGTTATTATATTCTTTATGTGTATCAAATTTAGGTTCTTTGCGTAAACTTTGCAGTCATTTTTTTTATGCTGATGACCTAGTAATTTATTTAAAATATAAACTTACTGAACTTCCATATTTTGTTAATATTCTTAGTGATGAAATTAAATTAATGAATGATTGGTGTATCAAAAACGGTCTAAACTTGAATGCGAATAAAACAAAAGCAGCTATTTTCGACTGTGTATTTAAAGTAGATGATGAATTATGTAAATTAGCGCCGAAAATTAAGGTCGGTTCTGTAGAAATTAACTATTCAGAATTAGTAAAATACTTATGAGCAATCTTACACTAGCGCAAAAAATTAAAGGAACAGAAAAATTTTATAAATTTCTTAGTTATATTTGCAAAGCTGTAACTGTAGGAAAAATAATCGTATCGAGATTTAAAGAAAAGCATTTTATAGAGATGATAAGGACTGTTGAGTTATTAATAAATAACAGATATATTCGTGGTTATAATGTCAAGTATATTACGTCTTAAAATTACAATGTATATATGTACAAGATACATGTCCGTCTAGGATGGTGTACTGGTAGGAACTAACCACTATAGCTAAATGGACAAGACCATCAGTATATGCTAATACATTCTGGAACATTTGGGAATATACTAGCGCTATGAACCTTGCCCCTCAACACCCTCTCTCAAGGTACATAGTGCGTGCACACTAGACTAAGCTCTCACACATACTATTTACAAATGCCTATATTACTCATACATTTTCTGCGTCTACTATTGCTCAGACCTTTTGTAAACATATCCGCTGGCATTCTTTCTGTACACAGATATTTTACATCTATCACTCCACACGCATATTCATCCTTTACAAAGTAATCTCTAACATCTATATGTTTAGTACGCTAGTGATATTCATCGTTCTTGACCATACTGATCGCACTCTGGTTATCATTCAGTATCGTGACAGTTTCTGAGTCTTTCTGTATACCTAAACTAACTAGTAAGCCTTTCAAGTACAATGCCTCTTTAGTAGCCTCCGCTACTGCCATGTCCTCTGCCTCTGTACTTGACAGCGCCACTGTTTTCTGCTTTCGCACCTCTTAACTAATTATAGATCCCGCCAGAATAAATCCATACCCCGTATACGATTTACGATCTGTTGAGTCCCCTACCCAGTTAGCATCTACAACAGCAAATTGAGCTAGTCTGGTCTGCTCGAATCTCAACTCGTAGTCGATCGCACCCTTCAAATACCTCAATACCCATTTCGCGGCTTTCCAACGATCTACATTGTAATTGGTATTGAACTGACTTGAATAATTAACCGCATAAATTATATCTAGTCGAGTAGTTATCGCAAGATACAACAACGCTCCGATCAAGCTCTGGTACGAATACTTATTCATTTCTGACTCACTCGCACGTTCTGGTTTTACTAAATTATATGTAGCCTCAATGGGTGTGTTTATCGGTTTACACTCTTCTATCCCAAAACGTTTAAGTACGGCTCTGGTATACTGTCTCTGTCTCAAGAACACACGTGACTTTTCGTTCCGCTCAAACTCGATACCTATACAACTTTTAGCTGCTCTGAGATCTTTAGTCTCAAATGACCTTGAAAACGCTTTCTTTATTTCACCTATCCAAGTCTCGTCGTTACTAGCTAATAATATATCATCTACGTATATCGCTATATACGTTATTCTGTCACCTTTCCGATTAACAAACAGACATTTGTCCTGTGGCACTGCATTAAATCCTGATACATTTAATCTATCTACTAATTTTCTATGCCACTCAGCTCCGGCTTGACGTAACCTATACAACGACTTTTTCAGAGCACACACACTGTTACTCCCTGCTTTCAAGCCCTCTCTCCAGCGCTTCGCGGTTTCTATTATTTTTCCGTCGCGTATTACCTTCCCGCCTAAACCGATGGGCTCACCCGTACTTTTATCTTTTCGATAGTTTCACGCATACACTCGGGCACTTCCATGTATACACTTTCCCGCAATTCACCATTTAAATACGCCGTCACTATGTCCATCTGGTGAATTTTCAGATCGTACTCCGCTGCTATCGCCGCCATGATCCTCACTGATGTTGACCTCACTACTGGTGAAAATGTCTTTGTGAAATCTTCTGTTGGCCTCTGAGAACATCCTTTTGCTACTAATCTGACCTTTCTTTTGCCATCAGATTTAGTGCAAAATACGTAGCGACTTCCGATTACTTTTCTATTCTTGGGTCTCTTTTCGATTTCCCATGTCTTGTTCTTTATTTGAGCTTGCATTTCTTCTTCTAATGCTATCTTCTACGAGTCCGCATTTTCTGTCTTGCTTGCCTATTTCCAAGTAGTCGGATTTTCTGTCACTGTTAGATATGCGAATACATCTTCGTCCATCGCATTATCTTCTGTTTCTTCGTTCTCTTCTTCGCTAGTAGCTCCGTAGTTTTCCCCACTCTGCTCATCTGGTACTGTGACGTATACTTTCCTCGGTCTTCCTACCGATCCTGTCCGAATGTACACCGGGAGTCCTCGGCCTCTTTTGCTGGGTAAAAAAAAAAAAAAGCCTTCCCAAGACTTTGTTGCCCCTTTCTTTCTCTGGGGTCTCTCTGGTTCTCTTGCTGGTTCGGGCTTCTCCAGCTCTTCGCTCGGCATCTCGAGTTCTTCCCAATGCTCTTCTATTACCTCAGTGTTTCTCTCGTTCTCAAATATTTCTTTATATTCGCCCTCAAAACCAATCGGGTCGACAAACTTCACATCCCATGTAGTTTTAACTGATTTATGTCGCGGAAAATAGATACGATATGCCTTTGAAGTAAGTGCATATCCTACGAATACCCCTGGTATTGATCTGGAATCTAGTTCCTCGCGCTTTTGCGTCTTAACCAAGACGAAAGCCTTTGTCCCAAAGACTTACATGTGTTTAACCGTGAGAAGTTTCCCCTTCCACACACAATAAGGTATTTTTTTGTTCAACGCACTGGTTGGACATCTCATTAGCTATCTCTAGCTTGACCTCTCGCAGTCTTTTCACTGTCTCTATAAACTCGGTGATGTGTTTCCTCACATCATCCTCTTCTGTCATCTTCGACAAAGTCACCTTATTCAACAGGTACGCTTTTCGCGCCGGTTCCCCAAATTCATACGTCGCCTTGATCTTATCCCAGATTTCCTTCGACGTTTCCAAGTCATCATAAGCTGCTGCTTCATCTGTCCCCAACGCTATCAAGAGATCTGCCATCGCCCTTTGGTCCTTTTTGAACCACGCTGCAATTTCTTCTGGTCCTGACGCTGGTTTAGTTTTTTCACCAATGACAAACTCCCACGTTTCATGACTTATGAGAACACCTTTCATCTGTGTTTTCCAAGATCTGTAATTCTCCCTGGTACGAGGATCTATTTTTATTGAAAAAGCCATTTTTACTGATCACTCAACAACCACAAATCGACACTATCAACTTTTACGCTAGTTACAGCTCACAACGGTTTTCTCGCCAAATTGTTCGAGCTCCTACACCTAGTGTCTCACAATGAGGAATTCCACGCCACTGCGCGCTATTGGAACTTCTCGATGCTTTCCGCGAGTTTTTCACGTGTTTCTAATTAATTTCTTTGTTTATTAATAACCATTCTAGTTTTTTATAATTTAACTTTATCTGGCGCAGCCTGAGTTATCTGGGCCCATAACCTAATGATAGGGACTGGCGGGTTATTAATAAATAACAGATGTATTTGTGGTTATAATGTTAAGTATATTACACGTTAAGATTACAATGTATATATGGACAAGATACACGTCTGTCTAGGATGGTGTACTGGTAGGAACTAACCACTTTAGCTAAATGGACAAGACCATCAATATATGCTAATACATTCTGGAATATTCGGAAATATACTAGCGCTATGAACCTTGCCCCTCAACATATAGCTTGAAATCTCTAGTTTCAGTGTATTTTCATCAAAATTTTTTGAGAGTGTTACGTTCTGGCTTTAATTATATTTAAATAAAAATTTTAAAAATTTTCTTTTGGTGATATATAATAAAACTTTGGTCGCTCTGATGAAGAAAAATTCTTCAACAGAGCAACTACAGCAGAGGAGCGATTTCCGCAAACACCGTCGTGGCCCGTAGTCTAAACTCATGACGAGGCATGAGACCCGGGCCTCGACGACGTTCGCTAGGGTAACCTGAGATGCGACATTGGACGAATTATAATTTTATAATTTTTTGTACTGGATCTGCGGAGACAGAACAGGCAGTCAGCCGACGAACATCTAAGTCACCGGACCGAGGTCCGGTGACTGACTGACTCAACCTTTAATTTTGTTAATTAGAATTTATCTAAATTTAATAAATGTGGTGTACCATTTATTATATAACCCTAATCAAATATTGTAAAAATTCATAATCACTAATAATCGACGACAGACACGCCTAGGGTCGATAGATACCCTAATGATGTCAAACCTGAACATTTAAATTATTAATATAAATTAATTTATATTTTTAATTATTCTGGGGGTAATACCCTAAAATGTAACAAGAGCTACGACTATTGCGCAAACATGAGAAATACCACAAGACAAAAAAATTCCAAATTTTTTTTTTTTTTTTTTTTTTCAAAGAGCCCACGGGCCGTGATAGAATTTTTTCAGCTTAACCAATGCATAGATCGTTTAGAAAATTTATTCAGCTTTAATTCGGATTTTTTTTAACCTTTTAGGACAATTTGTCGCAGAGATATCAACCTACAAACGAAAAAGGATTATTTTTGCTTTGATCATCGATATCTCAGCTGCCAATAATCATACGGTAAATTGAAGGGCGGCGTTAAAAATTTGAATAAATCCCCTACAGGACCCTTCAATCATATTTGGAAAACAGATTTTTTTTTATTTCTAACATCAATTTGAAGTAAGTACAAAAAAATGACTTTTTTTGGTTTTTCAAAAAAAAAAAATAAATAAATTTCGAACACAAAACACGAGCTCAATTTTTCCTTTTTCTTTGACTTTTTTTGGAGATTTTTTTTTTCTCTTTTCCTCACATTCACTGACTAATCAACGCAAAAATAGAAGGAAAGTAAAAAAAAATAATTTTTTTTAATTTGATGATGATTACACAAAACTTGTTCTTTTAATTGTTTAGTAAAACTTTGATCGATCACCCCCGAAAAACGGTTCTATAGATCGATTTGAAAATTTACAGGGTTTTAGGGGGTATGTTAAGCTGAGAAATTACCTGGTAACATTATTTTTTTCGTCGATATTTATTAAGTAGTGATTGATTTACTGAAAAACCAAAAGAAGTCAGTTTTTGGTACTTACTTCTAATGAATGTTAAAAATGAGAAAAAAATCAGTTTCCAAAATATGATGGAAGCGTCCTGTAGGGAATTTATTCGAATTTTGAACGCTGCCGTTCAATTTACCGTGCGATTATTGGTAGCTGAGATATCAATGATCAAAGCAAAAAGGGTCCTTTTTCGTTTGTAGCCTGATATCTCTGCGACAAATTGTCTTACAAGATTAAAAAAAAATCCGAATTAAAGCTGAATAAATTTGCTAAACGATCTATGCATTGGTTAAGCTAAAAAAATTTTTGAACGGCCCGTGGGCTCTGAAAAAAAAAAAACAATTTGGAATTTTTTTGTCTCGTGGTATTTCTCATGATTGCGCAATAGCCGTAGCTCTCAAAAAATTTTGATGAAAATGCACTGAAACCAGAGATTTCAAACTATAAAATGGTTTTTTTTAAATCTTGATACGATTATTTTTCACAAAGTTACAGCCTTATAAATATAACTAACAAATTTAGAAAGTTTTTCTATTCCTTTAATTTTTTGCGTTAGTGGAGATAACAAATTATCTTGGTCTGAACATGTTGATGATGTATGTTATAGAAGTATGAAAACGATTTCTGAATTAAAAATGTATGGTAACATTTTAAATTTTTGTGCAAGGGAAAACTTGTTACCACTATAATTTAGCCTATCTTTGATTATTGTGCTGCGGTATATAGCGACATAATTGCACAACAACAGATAAAAATGCAAAGTAAATTAAATGCTTGTGTGCGTTATATTAAAAAAATTTGAAGATATGAGCATGTTACCCCCAACTACTATGATCTAGGCTGACCTAAACTAAAAATTAGGCGTGAATTTTTTTACTGCTGTTTGTCCTTCGAAAGTAATTCAGGTTATTGAAGTCGTTTTGACTCGACTTCAATCTTGAATGACTTTCGAAAGAGTGAATTTATCAAAAAATGTTTGGAGACCTTTTTTGTAGAGCATTAAATTTCCTACAAGGATATTTATTTTGACTGAAAAAATTTTAATATTTCTAGTAGTTACAAAAATCAAAAATAGAAACAAAGAATTTTTTAAACAAATCAATGTTTAAGGCACGGTTACGAGGAAACGGCTCGTTTGACGTCAATTTACTAAGAGAGTTTTTTTGTAGGGAATTCAATTTTCTTCAAGAATATACATTGCTCAAATTTTTCAGATAGGTGATTTACGAGTTTCGGGTAAAAAATAGAATTTCTATCAAAAAACTAATAATTGTAACGATACACCTCTTAATATCATTATTAAGGGCTCAAACTTGCACAATAATTTTTTTTGGTCATCAGGAATAATATTTTCACAGTATCGAAAAAAAAAAAAAAATAGTCGATTTTTTTGGCCCAGTCTAATAATTATACTATATCCTATATCAAATTTTAGATGAAATATATGTAAAGTCAAACTGTTCGTAACGTGATTAGTCGAAAGTAAAAAAGTATATACAAACACATGGAAATATGCATTAAAATAAATATATGAAATACGACACGCGCGCGCTTGCACGTGAAACATGGACGCTAGTATTATTTTATTTTGTAATACTTGTATTTCTGATGGCTGCAAGGAGCCTTGACTCCATGGCCAAAAAACAAAAAATTAATAAATAATACGAAACGTACCTTTTTTGAGCTCGCGGAGCGGGAAGTATGAATGTACTTACTAATAATGATATGTATTTGTTTTAGGTTAAGTATTCATTTCTTTAATTCAAACATGCGACAAATAGCCTCTGCAAATATATGCAGCTTTATTGATGTAAGTAACTGTTTTGCCAGCGTGAGGATCCGTATAGCTAAATTGGCATCATTATCGGTTGCCGGTTGCCTAAATTACGGAGTTTGCGCAATAGTCATATCAGAGATTCATACAACGCCTAAAATAAGCATACAATCGTCATTTTGACGATCCACTGAGAGAAAACTCTGTACAGCCGAATTGGCTACACGGCATATCATTAAGTAAGATGAGTATGCAGCGTATAGCCAGAATAGCGATACGTATACTTACTCTGGCAATATTTTTCTCTCCGTGTAAGGGTATTGTCAGGCCAGAAGAGCTTTAAAATATTGACAATAATATTTCTGTGTCTATGGTGCTTGAAAGTAGCAAAAAGTTTTAGGGCCGGCCCGCAGAGTCAATTATTTTCCCGGTTTTTTTTAGGGTTTTATTCTTGAATTTAAGTTGACAAAGTTTCTTTTTCTGCGAATATTTAAGATCTACAATATAAGTATTTATATTTTATTTTTTTTTTTGCAGGAGATCCTAAGTACAAACCATATGTCATTAGTGAACCCGAAATCTATTCCGGGGTTCTTGATGGTATGGAAGATTTTTTTATTATCGCTTGTGATGGGCTTTGGGATTACGTTAATGAAATCACGGCTGCTAAACTTGTATACGAACAAATTTCTCGAGACTGTTGTAAGTTAATATGTTTTTCAAATTCTCTATTACTCGAATAAATCAATCAATGATATTTAAGACTCATAAAAATTTTTAAATGAAAACGGCTACAAATTTATTGAACATACAAAACTACTTGAAAGGAATTCAGTACCTCTTCTCTCTAAAATATACATTAAAATCCAATTAGGATTTCGAAAAACTGCCTAGAAGCATAGAAATCATCGGTCTATTAGTTGATTTTTGCTGCTATTTGACAAGTTAATCACTGCGCTTGCACATAACTTTATTGTCTGCGAATACCAGTAGCTTCGCTAAATCCGGTACGTTTAGGCCTAGAAATGCGTTGTAAAGTATGATCTAAAGCTCAGGTTCCAAAATCAAATCTTAGGCCGTACCTTTACTTAGTCGTTTTTTGTGATGACCCTCCGTCATATTATTTATCAAAACACAATCACGTACGTCATTGTCAATGATGCCAATAAGATATGCAAATATGTCTCATTTCTATGATGCCTTTATGATATTCGGCCATCGCACAGAGTTAAGTACATCCTTCACGTTAGAAATGAAGATGCACACTTGCCGTGTCTAGCACACAAAGTGACCTTTAAAAGAACGGTGAAAAGAAAGGTCATTTATTCTCATGCAACAAAACTTACCTTGCAGTTTCCGTCTCGCAAGGAAAATTCTGACTTATAAACAAGAATTTAAAGTATTATAGAGTAGTTTTTTGTATAAGGCAGCAAAGATCATGCAACTGAAACTGGCCGCCGGCATTTTCAGCGGATATAGAGATGAGGGCTGACTTTACGTTGACTAGAACCCCTTATTCGAAATGAATGAAAAATATATGCAAATGTTCCAAAGATGCTTAATCAGAAAATATTTTGGGCCCTAACGGACCTTAGAAGTTTTACGGTTCCACAAATAGTATTTCAGAGTATCGCCAAGTTAGTTGGAAGAAAAGAAAGGTTTTTAAGATAAAAGTTTTACGTTTTCAACACGAATAATTCCGGTGAGAAACTTTGGGACCTATATTGCTTTGATATCACAATGAAGGATCTGTCATGGACCAAAAAAGAAAAATCATTTCTAAATTATCATCTTTCGAGGCCGTTGGAAGCAAAAGTTGGAAATAGGACCCCTAGATTTTATAGAAATACTGATTCCGGTCGTACAATTTTGGGACTTACCTTTGTCTGAAAATTCTTAGGAGACTGCTGGACACAAAAAAATAACTTCTTAATTGTCAACGTCTAAGGCCGTTACGAGCAAAAGTTTAAAATAAGGCTCCTAGAAGTAGTTGCAATACTAATTCCGGTCATACGGTTTTGGAACTTTTTTTTGTCTGACAACAAACTTAGGAGCCACCGGAATCTAAAAAAAAAAAAAGAATTTTTTACTAGTCAACGTCAGAGGTACGCTCGAGCATAACGTCTGCGTCTCAGTTTTTTTCTTCGTAAAAGAAAAAAAAATATGGTGTACAAATAAAAATATCGGTGCTATCCAATGAGTTTAAGCTGGAGTACCAAGTAGTCCAGATGTCATGGACGTCCAATATGGTCAGGCGAAGATGTTTTTGCCTCAGAAAATGAATTTCTTATGCAGACAAAATATTATTGATGATGTCCTATAGTTCTTAGCTAAAGTACCAAGTGCTTCAGCGGTCATGGACTTCCAGTATGGTCAGGCTTAGATTTTCTTGCCTAAGAAAAAAAATTTCTTATGCAGACAAAAAATTATTGGAGCTGTTATTAGTTTTAGCTGAAGTACCAAGTGCTCCAGCTGTCATGGACGTCCAAGATGGTCAGTCTTAACTTTTTTCTCGTAAGAAAACAAAATTTTCAAGTATTAAGTGCTTCTTCTGTCATGGACGTTTAAGATGGTCAAGCCAAGTTTTTTCTCGTAAAAATATAATTTTTTTCGAGCAGACTAAAAAGTTTTGGAGCTGTCCTATAAGTCCCATCTGAAGTACCATGTCCTCCAGCTGTCATGGACATTCAAGATGGTCAGTTGCAGCTCTTCTGTATAAGAAAAAAAAAATTGTAAGCAAACGAAAATATTGGAGCTGTCCAACGAGTCTCAGTCGGAGTACTAAGGTCTTCAGTTGTCATCTGTTAATTTATGTAGTTTTCTTTCCACACAGTATTTAATTATAGTATAACCTTCACCTCTATTTTGACCGTCCTACGGCAGAGTGTGATAAGTCGAAATAGACGTTATGGCTTCCCAATGGTAAACAACTCGCAACAACAAAAAAAAAATACATTATCTAGTGGAGGAAACTCTGATTACCTCTGCTGGACCTTCAGCTTGTCTCAGGCTGGGTTAGAAACCGAATTTGGCGCCAGTTCGTGTACCTCCACAAACAATAATATTCGAATGAAATGCAAATGATAAATGAAAAGAAATTAAAAGAAATGATTTGACAAGAGAGCAGTTTCAGTTTTGGAAATAGGATAAGCAAGAAAGAGAAAATAGTATATTTAAATAAATAACATAACTTCCGGGTCGGTGACCAGTTATCGCTCAGTTATATTTTCAAGTTCAAAATAGTAACTAACAGATTATAGTTTTGTAAATAATAAAGTATAATTGGTAATTAAGAAATTATAATCGCAAGATGGTTGATTATAAATCATAAACAATAAATGATGAAAGTTAATCGGAAATAATTAATGATTAATTATAATTGGTAAAATAATAACGTGTAATCGCAAATAATTAATTATCAATAACACATAGCCAATTAATTATGAATCATGAATAATAGATTATACGAGTAAATAATAAATTAATAACTGTAACTAATCAAGTATAAATCGCAATTAATAAATTGATAATTAAAAATAGTAAAATGATAATCGTAAATCATAAATTATCAATCATGTACAATACTGGTCTCCAATGGAATTGTTGCGCACATGAATTCATTAACATTAATAAAACACGTGATTGATAATTACTATTAAAAACAATAATATCATTTGCATAAGTGATTTCATATGACGATCAAGTTATGTGCATGCATGAATTGCAATCCCCTGATCACTTAGGAACTAATACTAAATGAGATCACCCAAGTAAATTACTTACGCATTCGACATATACGCATTTACTTGATTCTAACAAGTTACTAAGCCAATGTTATTGAGTCCGGTAATTAGCCACCAATGCGGGATCAACACACGCCAACAGAAAAGTTCAAAGTACTCATCAAATTATCGATATGGATAATCAATTATCCCCACAATTGAATTAACTCAGATATACCCAAAGGCAGAATAAGATCAACTCTCAATATTATATTGATCAAATGGCAATAACAATGAGTAGCCCGATGGCGGATAACAGCAACACGCGTTGACTATTACAAAGCACAAGCACGTCTGACCATGGCAACAAGTGTTAGCTTGCTGGCAACTTCAGCCGACACCATCTTATGGTGGGTCTCACTCTCCACCATAATAAGTATAACTCTATCTCATATTAAATCATTTCAGTGTCTCCAACTCAACCAAGTCCCGAGTACCTTGATATATATCAATTTATTACTGCAGGTGGCACATTACCGGGGTAATTATTTTGTTGATAAACATAATATTACTGATTAATTACATAATTTATCTCTAATATTTAAATAAATCATTTTTATTTAATACATGATGCCCAGTACTGATTATACGCCTGGTATGCATGCACCAGCGGTCGAATAATCATAAGCATATAAATCGAATACGCAAATAATTTTCCTTGGGGTCTAAAAATAAGTAAATGCCCCTACTTTATTTGAGAAATTTTTCTGATTCGATTGCAATTCATACCTACAAAATCAACAATATGGTTCCGTTACTCGTAATCCGAAGACATTAAATCCGTGACTTAAAATCCGCGACTTTTTATCCGCAACAAAAAAATCCGCACGACGATATATCTGCTGCTAGAATATTCGCGATAATAATCTTAAAAATATAATATTCACGAAGATAATTTATTACAAGATAATATTATGATTTATTGAACTATTATTACAATATATAAAACGTTACCCCAATTGATTACAAAAATAACTTTTAGATTTGTACATTTCATTAGATATATACTATTATTATTATTGTTATTATTATTGTTGATATTATTGCTAGCAATAATATTTAAATGCTAGAAATATTTTTGAGGTATTTCAAACAATTGTTAGCATCGTATTGACTTACGATATTTTTTAATCTTAAATCAATATCGTTATAATCCTTACGACGTTTGTTGTCAGTTTCAGCCAGTTTTAATTTGAGTTTTTATTTTCAAATTATTGATGAATTTACCGATCACAGCGTGTTGAACTCGAACTCTACCATTAGATGCATTATGCCACCCTTCCACAGCATTATTAGATCGAATATCATCATTTAAAACTGCTTCGTAACAGTTCCAGAGTGCAATATCAAATAACCCTTTGGTACGACACTTTTTTACTCCGACTTTGAACGCCTATCCATGTACGTTCATAATAATTTAGTAACCTTTCAATGATTGAAGCCGAACCACCACATATATATATACATACATATATAAATTTTTCAACGAATGGTATTTTCGAACTCTACTTAACTAATGATGTTAGGTTATGACAAAATTCCTTGAAAAATCAACCATGAGGACAAATACAAAACCTAGATTTTTAAAAAAATCTACCTAAAAACTGAAGATATAAAATTAAAAAAGTTTTAGTTAAGTTTAAAAGATTTTAACTCCTCATTTTTTTTAATTTGCCAAAAGAAGGAATTATTGCCCCGCTATTAGTAGGTATACCGCTATTGTTCTCTTTGCCCTATAAACAATAACATAATTGAATAAAATACAAATAATAGAATCAATTATTTATTGATGTCTTCAATTTTCTAAAGTTGATTTGTATCCAAATAAATACAATTAACTTATCATTTCAAGTGTGTGATTCAGCACAGTGCTTAGTACATCAGACTTCGAATCAGAAAGGTTTGAGTTCGAGCCCACGAGTCGGCGAGTTTTTTTTTTTTTTATTCATGGCAGTTATTGTATAGATAACTTAATAAAGTTATATATAATTATATATTTATATATATAATTAGATAAAATTATATCGTGCCAAAATCGATATATAAAAATGTAAAATTATATATAGCCATTTAGATATAATTATATACGATAATATAACATTTTTTTTCCCGGGGACATATCAGGGATCAAGGCATCTTCAATGTTCTTTTGTACAATATCATGTGTAAGTCTTACAACTTGTCCTAGAATCTAGCATTCATGTTATAGACTCATAGGTATATAAAGATCAAGATCCGTAGGGGTCTTCTATAAAATACTTGCATAAAAAAGTACAAGACTACTAAAAGATCGTTTTGTGTACGTCATCTTGAGTAAGTCCATGTGGTATCTATCAAAAGATTCTTATGATCATTGCCTTGACCAGCAACTTATGATCTTTCTAAAAATGAATCAGTGAAATTCACTGCGAATTAGTAAATAAGCACTGGGAACCAGCTATAAGTATAGTACCAGCTAGTTAAATTAGTAGTATACTTATAGCTGGAGAAACAGTGACTGTCCCCTGATTCGCAGTGAATGATTCGAAAAAACTTCGTGTGATGTTATATTCCAAGAATTGTACAAGAATCTTGAACATATCTTGCTCAAGATGTATTAATACAGTTAACTCGGGCATATCTTGCACCAGAAGCTATCTGCAGATGCTTGGGCATATCTTGCGCCAGATCTGCTCAAGACGTGTCATGTTACACTGTCTATCTCACTAAGTCTCTCTCGCTTTATCCCCTCCATCGACACGCGTTACCATGGCTCAGTTGCGTTACCAGAGCTCAGCGGTACTCAATTGGAATTATAATTTGACGGAAAAACTTTTTTAATACGGAGTTCATTTTTTAAATAATGTGTGCCGTAAATAATTTCAAGATGGATTTGCATATTTATGAGCTCATAATCAAATTAAAAATATATCGATAATTTTGGTATTTTCAATATATATTCGACTGCATATGAAAAAAAAAATTATTTTAGCTTCTAGTGCAAGATATGCTCAAGTTAACTGTATTAATACATCTTGAGCAAGATATGTTCAAGATTCTTGCACAATTCTTGGAGTATAACAATACACAAAGTTTTTTAGCAAGTCTTGCAATATGAATCTTTGGACGAGTGTCTGCAGCAAGATACAGGGTCATATAAAGATATAGGCAACTAGTGGACTTGAGACCAGGCTTACACAAGACTTTTACAAGATAGTTATATGGGCTTGAGCTCGAAAACATCCCGAGTCAAAAAACAAATTCGGATTTAAGTCTCAATGTTCTCAATGAGGTTTTGGAGGATCAATTTATAATTTTTAAATTGACAACAGTATAGAAAGTTATCCTACTTTAGTCCTCAAAGTAGTAGTTACGACACATTTTACCTCTTTGAGGGCTAAACTAGAATAATATTGCGTTACTAAAACCATAAGGGCGAATCTCAAAATATAGGGCGTATAAAAAAATTCCCGTGAAAAATGAATCATACATGACCATGCATGGCCATACATGGTTTTGTATGACTATATATGCCCATGATTAATTGAACATATATGGCCGTATATAGTCCATGTATGGCCATACATGGTCATACATAGTCATGTATGACTATATATGGCCATGTATGTCCGTGATTAATTAAACATATATGGCCGTATATGGTCCATGTATGGGAATATATGGCCATACAAGGCTATGTATGACAATACATGACCATGCATGTCCGTAATTTAAGAAACATATATGGCCGTTTATAGTCCATGTATGGGCATATATGGCCATACATAGAAACGTATGACTATTAGGGTGTGTCAAAAAAAAACTGATTCTTTTCTTAGGTCTCATAGTCTTAAAAGTTTTGTTGGAACCTAAAAAAAAATCAGCTCAATATCTCAAGAATTGAGTTGGCGGTTTCCTAGTTCATTTTCCCATTTAAAATACATGTAAAAAATTTTTTTTTAGTTTTTCGAAGAAAAATCAAAGAAAATCATTTTTTTCTGGAAAGTAGTGGATACAGTCTAGATAGCATACAGTACTGTCTGAAATTTTTTTTTTACAGATAAAACTCAGCACTATCTCAGAGAGTTGTCATTACTTCATTGTTTTTTCCGTGTATGATATACATTTCTTAAAATGGAAATCTGTTAAAATATAATTTCATCCATATATTTACTCGTGAAAATGAAACATATATCGCCATTAATTGCTCCTTGAGCTCGAAAACATTGTTGTGAATTCATTTTCGAGCTCGAAAATACTATTGTATGCCATTGTTTTCGAAAAAAACCGTTTTTTAGCATTTCTTTCTCCCACGATATCTTACGAACAAATAATCCGATTGAGACGGTTGAGGGGACAATCGACGCGTTTTATTGAACTCTTGTGATGATTAGATTTTGGAATTGATCGATCGAGCCATTTCTGAAAAATTTGAAAAAAACTGAAAAAAAAATTTTTTTTTTTTAGTTTTTCTTCCATATCTTAGAGTCTGTTTGATCGATCGATTTGAAATTTTCAGAAAAGTTGACGGCCAACAAACTCTTTTGATTGCCACCTCAAACATTTAAATAGGTCAGTTCATTAAAAAGATATTAAGAGTTTACATCCACACACACACACACATACACACACACACATACGCACACACACTCACACACACATACAGACACTCGGACATCCTTCTGAAAATAGTCAGAATAGCTTCCTAGGACCACAAAACGTCGATATCTGATGAAAACTCGATTTTCGAAAATCGGGGTGAAACCAATAACTTCCTGAATTTTTGAAAATTAATAATTTTCTTAATGGGAAGTTAAATTTTTTTTTTAAATTTAGTCAAAATTTCTATACATAGTCATATCAAGTCATATATGGCCGTATCAAGCTATGTATGGACATACATGGCCATACCTGGCCAATTTACATACATGACCATGTATGGTCATATATGGCCATGTCTGGCCAATTTTCATACATGGTCATGTATGATTTATTTTTCCCGGGTTTTTTTGGCTCCAATTAATTTAAAAATGTTGAAAACATTAAAATCTCTGGAGAAAACGAAAAAAAAAATTTGTTATACGCCCTTCTGGTTTTAAGAAAATTTTTTTTTAAAGCCATAAGGACGTATCTCGTTTTTTCGGTTTATTATCAATTATAGGTCAGAGTAAAAAAAAAAGGGTAATAAAAATCATCACTCCACAACTTAATTTCTTTGAGCACATATTTATTTAAGTAAAAAACCAAATTTCTTTATTTAATTTTGATCGAATCTTAAGTTTGTTATAATTTTTTTAACTCAACAATTAATATAAAAAATATGTATAATTCGAGAATGAAAAAAATGCATTTAAAGAATTCTAAATTCCATGAGTGCTGTGAAATTTAATTTAATGAAATTTAAAAAATGCACTTTTAGATTTTTTAATCTTTCAAAGATGCATTTTTTCATTTTTCAATCCAGGATTTATTTTCTGTTTTCTGTTTTTTTTTTTTTTTTTCAAAAATCAATTGCCCCTTGATTCACAAATATTAGCGGTAACTTTATTTCTAAATAAATACACGGAGCGCCGTCTACAACTTCATTTTGAATTCTAAGATGGCTGCCTGATTTATTCTATTACAATTTAAGTGTGAATTGAGGAAAAACCTGAGTGAATTTAATATTGTGTACGACAAAAATGAGACCTAAAGATTCTCGTGAAGTTATTCGGAGGCTGATCATAATTCGTGAAACTGATGATGAAAATGAGAGAGGCGGTGTCGATAATGCATTGAGTCGTCAAGCGTCTTCTTTGAGTTTGAGTTATTCAAATCAAAGTATCAGTGACCTAACATCATTTTCATCATATGATCCCAAGCAAGAAATAGGTCCATCTTCATCAATCAAGATCCAGGTTCATCTCCATCATCCCGTTACATAATAGAGGATTTCAGTTCATTATCGAGCAGGGTAATTCATGCAACAATGAGTTCTGATGATGAAGATGATCATGAAGTTGATGAAGCTGATGATGCTGATGATGATGATAGTAATGAAGATGTCATAGAAAAAAGAAGCCGCGATGAAAGATTACAGCCTCATACATGGAAGAAAAATAAGCGACGGTTTAATAGAAATCATGGGCTGGAGTATATGAACGCTCAAGGGGTAGTACAACCAGTAAAAGAAATGCTGTCTTCTTGTTACTGCCAACAAAATTGTGAACTTCTGATCAATGAATCTGAAAGGAAAACCATTTTTGATGAATTTTGGATGTTCGGTGACATTAATCGACAACGGGAGCTGCTCAGTAAATTAGTGATCATTGAAATTATTGATAACAATACTCGACGTAGGTAATACTTAATTATTTATTCATTATTCTAATTTGACCTATATTCGTTTCTGTCTTAAATTATCTTTCAGTATGTATTTATTCCATCGAATTGTCTTTTTTTAGAAATAAAATAACATATCGATTTAAATCGAGAATTAATTTTATTCAAATGTGTAAAGTGTTTTTTCTCAAAACATGAAACATCAGTGAAAAAAAAACAATTAGAGTCATGTTAGAAAAAGAACAGAGGAGTGTAATTGGTTCTATATCGCCTGATCGTCGGGGTCATTACGAACTTGGCACTAAACTGACTCCAGATGATATTAACAATATAAAAAATCACCTAGCACTACTTCCAAAAGTTTCAGCTCACTGGTGTCGGAAAAATACTTCTAAAATCTTTTAAGAAGGTTTTCAAACTGAGGAACAAGTTTATCAACTATACTTGGAGTATGGAAAATGGATGTAGACTGATTAGTCACAATACTTATTATCAGCAATTGGAAAATTTAAGGATTGGATTTCACCAGCCCCGCAAGGATCAATGCTGCACGGAAAAAAAAAAAATAGGTGTTGCATCATGACGCAGTCCTGAGGGAGCAACAGGACAAAATCCTGTTGCAGCGACAGGATTTTTCCCGTGGAATAAATAAGATAAGGAACCAGTTTCATGTACTAATTTTTTTATCCGTATAATGAAATTTAAAAATTTGAAAAAAAAATTAAATTTTGAAAAAAAAAATTAACGGAAAAAAAATTTTAATTTTTTTCCAAATTTTGAACTTTTTTTTCAAATTTTGAAATTTCATTATACGGACAAAAAAATTAGTACATGAAACTTGTTCCTTATCCTATTTTTTCCACGGGAAAAATCCGGTTGCTCTCACAGGATTTATCCTGTTGCTGCAACAGGATTTTGTCTTGTTACTCCCACAGGACTGCGTCCTGTTGCAGCACCTATTTTTTTTCCGTGTGGTGTGCCAATTTTTGTAAATTATCTGATGCTGAAAAAGAAGTAAAACAAGCTGAGTATGATATCCATGTCAGACGCAATGATGCAGCTCAAGCTGAAAAAAACTTGGACACTAAATTCGCAGAAACTAGTAGAATTATGATGACCGCTGTTTTTGATATGGAAGCAATTTTATATTCTCCATTTGTCAGTAGCAAAGATTTATTTTATAGAAGAAAACTAGCTACACATATTTTTACTATTTTTGATGTTGGGAAAAAAGAAGGTAAATTTTAAATGTAAATATTTTTTTATTGTTAATATGAATAAAATTCCTTACTTTTTTCTTTCTCAGGATATTGTTACATATGGCCGGAAGATCATGGCAAAAAAGGTTCGCAAGAAATATCGACATGCTTAGCGAAATTTATAAGCGAAGAAGTACCAGATGGAGTTGAAATTCTTAATTTCTATGCAGATAATTGTGCTGGTAAACGATTTTTTTTTTTTTTTTTGTAAACTTGTTATGTTTGTTATATTATATGTTTTAATGTGTAAATATTTGTATTATTATTACATCGTACAAGTAATTGTTTGAAGAAAAGATTTTTGATATTATTATGATGTTAATTGCATATTTTATTTTAATATTTACATATTGGTTTTTTTTATTGTGTATATATATTTAATTAATTTATGTAATGGTTGATTTTTGTCTTTTTGATGCATTTTATTAGAAATAATATTAACTTTTATAGGCCTAAATAAGAATTCTATTGTTGCTGCCACGATGGGTCTTGCTGTCCAAGAACATAATACGTTAAAAGAAATAAATTCAAAATTTCTTGAAGCTGGTCACACATACATGGAGTGTGACAACATGCACTCTGTAATTGAATGGGCTACTCGAGATAAACCCATGTCTGTCTCATCAGAATTGATAAAAATTATTCGACAGGCAAAAAAATCTGGGAAGCAATATACTGTCTATGAAATGCAGTTTGATAAATTTTTAAATTATAAAGAATATAAAAATCAAGTAAGTAATTTATCTGTAATGTCTTCTTTATTATCTGTAATGATTTCCCAAGTCAAGGATATTAATTCGTCAACTAAGAATTTTTTATGTATGATTCGAATTTAATAAAAAGATATTCAATTTAATTGTATAAAATAGACCTTTACTTTTTTTCAGATGATTCCATCAAACTTATACTATGCAGATAAGTCGAAAGTTAAATAGAAGTAGGGCAAATGTTTCAGAGTACAACGTGAGAACAAGCGGTATGCAGACATGTCTTCAAGTTAATAAATTTAACCTTAAATTTTTACTAAATTGATTTTTTCTTACTTCAGATGTATTTACATTAAAAAAGAGTTTTGGGAGCCATTTAGAACTGTAATTTTAAAAATGTCATCCGAAAAGAACGTTGTTCTCGAGAATTGTTATGATTCTAGAATATCAATATCTCGAAGCAAGTTTGATGACCTAAATCATTTTTGTGCATCAGGCACCGTCCCACAAAAATATCATCAATATTATTAACGTTTAATTTTTAGCGACGGTAATAGTTTTTAAATTTTTTTATTATTATCAAGTTATGTTCTAAAAAAAATTAAAAAATTTTTTTTTTTTATAATCTTAGTTACAGATGATCCTGACGATGGAGATGGCATAGGACGAAGACCCTGATAAATTTATTTTTCCATTTTTCATACGTTTTTTCACTTAAATAAATATTTCTTGAGATAAATTAAGTTGTGGAGTGATAATTTTTATTACCCTGGCAATTTTTAACTTCCCGCTAAGAAAATTGTAAATTTTCAAAAATTCGGGAAGTTATTGTTTTCACCCCGATTTTCGGAAATCGAGTTTTCATCAGATGTCGACGTTTTGAGGTCCCAGGAAGCTATTCTGACTATTTTTAGAATGATGTCCGAGTGTGTGTATGTATGGGTGTGTGTGTGTGTGTGTGTGTGTGTGTGTGTGTATGTATGTAAACTCTTTGTAACTTTTTAACTAATGAATCGATTTGGATGGTTGAGGTGTCAATCAAAAGAGCTTGTTGCCCATCAACTTTCCTGAAAATTTCAGATCATTTGATTAAGTAGACTCGAAAATATTTGCGAATTACGAAAAAAATAAATTTTTTTTTTTTTTAGTTTTTTAGTGATTTCTCAGAAACGACTTAAACGATCGACTTCAAAATCTGATAAGCTTTAGAACTCAATGAAATACGTCGATTGCCGCCTCAACCATCAAAATCGGTTAATTTGTTCGCGAGATAATGTTGGAGAAAGAAATGGTGAGAACCGGGTTTTTCCAAATATCTTCGAAACAGCTAAACCGATCGATTTCAAATTGTAATCAGCTCTAGAATGCAACGAAACACGCCGATTGCTACCTCAAACGTCAAAATCGGTTAATTAGTTCAAAAGATATCGGCGTCGAAAAATTAAAAAAATAACATTTCATGTTATTTTTTCCGGATAAATCATGATGTAATGTACTAAAATATGTCTGACATCATACCAACTTTTCCTCTTTATGGTTTCTTTCGATCGTCATATAATGTCATCTAACTTGTTTTTTAATTTAAATCACATTATCAACAAAAAAATTGAAAAAACGCAGTTTTTAATATTTTTTTCGGATATTTCATATTTTATTGTTACTGACATGAGTCAAAACTTATTTAAATCTTGATTTTGATCCCTGACATTGACTTCTGTCCCATTACACTTATTTTATTGAACATAATCGGGAATTAAATTGTAAAAACTGCTTCTTCATTAATGATTTTCGATTCTTAAATTTTCAAACTTCAGCATAAAACGTAACTTGTTAGAGCTTGAAAAGATTATAACAAAACAATTGCATGTAATAACATTTTCGAGCTCGAAAATATATCTACACTAATGTTTTCGAGCTCCTTGAGCTCGATAATAGCGGGAAGTTTTGGGGCTGGCCCGCAGGGCCAACCGACGCCCAGATTTTTTTTCTTACTCTGACTTATAATTAATAATAAATCGAAAAAACAGGATACGCCCTTATGACTTTAAAAATTTTTTTTCTTAAGACCAAAAGGGCGTACAACAAACAAAAAAAAATTTTTTTTCGTCTTTTCCATAGATTTTAATGTTTTCAACATTTTTACATTGATTGGAGCAAAAAAATTTCTTTATACGCTCTTTTCGTTTTAATAACGCGATATAATCTGGATTAGAGTCTCAAAATACTGAAAACATACAGGAATAATTTTATCCGCATTTGAATCTCAAAAATCTCATTCGATGTATTCTCTCCCGTCCCTTTTCTATCTAAAATTTTTAAAAGTCCTAAATATAACTTTTCATTCGTTGGGGATTTTGAGGTCTTAATTATAATTTAAAATCGTTAAATTATTCGCATTTAGACCTCATAGTTCTCATTGAGGATTTTTAGTATTAAAGTAGAGTTACTTTCTGGGCGGCAAATAAAACATTGAAGGAATTGAGGCTTTTGAGGACTAAGCTAGAATTTGTTTTTTGACTTGTGATTATTGTGAATACACTTTTGAGCTCTTCAAGCTCATCAATAGTAATGTCGCACGTTCCATTGCGAAAATTCAAGTAATAAACAATAACAAAAAAAAATAATGAAGTAAATCGTTATTCTTCATATTTTTTTTATTCACCAATATCTATTGAAATAATGAATCGACTTTGACGTTCCAGCTGATATTTGACGCAGTTTTTCAATCATTAAAATTCAAAAAAAAAAAAAAACGTCATCGATTAGTTCTAAAATTTAGATTTCATTAGAAAAATTTTATTTTTGAAATATCTGCGAGCGTACCGTACCAATTATGTTCAATTTCTCAACCCTGATTAAAAATATTGATGTAAAACAATTGGAAAAAGTTTGAATTCATTTCAATATCTTAGATAAAATTGAAAAATATTGACTGAAATTGAAGCTTTCGTAAGTTGAATTTTTTTCAATAATTAGAAGCCGAATAGGAAATTATTCAAAAATAATCAGACTTCTTTGATTTCAATAGTTTTGAATTCCTAGCATTGAATTGCAAAGTATGGAAAACAATTGAAACCAAAAAAATAGAATCTTTCTCAATATTTACTAGTAAAATTGAAAAATATTGAAAAGTGATTAAAATTTTATGATTCCAATTAGTTTGAATACTGATTGAATATGTATTTTCAGATTCACCATTTTATGAATAATTCAAACAAATTTGAACAAACTCGAAACATTGAATTATTTTCTATTTCTTCCAATAAATAAAAAGTTTGGTAAATCCGAAAGTGCACGACTCTTAAGAACGGTTTTCAGATAATTTTGTCCAAGCTTTTCTCTGAAATAAAAGCTCAACACGCAAAATAAAGACACAGACCCGATGCTTAACTCTATGAACTAGCGAAGTGCACTTTAATTTTCTGATAACTTCCATTTGTTTACGAGAAAAGCTCAGACAAAGTTCCCATTTACTGTACAAGTGCAACAAAGATAGTACCGTTTATCCAGTTGAGTGCGAATAGAGAAACAAATGAAAACGCGTCTTAATGCTCATTTGCAAAAAAAAAAAAAAAAAAAAATATACCCTGGCGGATTTGAATCACGGTGGAAACACCCTGGGAGTGGAAACACGGTGGAATCACGATGGATCCAGGGTGGAAACACGGTGGGTTTGTGCCATTTTATCACCGTGTATCCACGGCGATTCCACGGTGTACCCACAGTGATTCCACGGTGTATACACTATGATTCGGAAGTGTACCCACCCTGATTCCACGGTGCACCCACCGTCAATAAACGGTATATTTTTCGTGATTCCAAAATTCATTCATGGTAGTTATCAAGTGATTACACGGTGTCTTTGAGATGATTACGCAATCTATTTACGGTGACTACAAAGTATATCTGCGCCAACGATATGAAAATTTTCTAAAAAACTGGATATTATAGAGCGATGCTAGGATGTTCAAAAACAAATTTTTTATGAATTTAATCTTCAAGGTATACTGAATTTTGTTTGAAACAGATTACTGGTTCGAATGCAACAAATTAGATCATGAAAATTTTCTTTTGAGAGTTAAATCATATATATGTTTACTACATGCAGCAGGGTATCCTGGAATTTTCCTTTAAATTTATAATGATTTTTGAAAAACTTGTGAAAAAATTTGACGTAACCTAAATTTAATCCAAATGAACGTTAAAGTAAAAAATGCCCGGCTGAACGCGATTTTGAAAGCAGTCATTAATTTTAATTTATAATCTATTATAAAATAATTTGATACATGATAGTTTAATATATTTAGATTCACAAATAATGAATTATCAATAATAATATTTTTAGTTATAATTTTTTTTTTTTTTAATTATAAAGAAACATATTAAACAGTTGAAGTGAGCGACTAATAGTACTGAGCGGGATCGGGGCTTTTACCTTACATATACCCTAGCCGCATGAAATATATTTACGGTCAACTACTGTCATAAGGCTATCCGTAATGAGCCTCTTTTCTTCAATCAGTTATAAAATCACCATAGGTACACCGTGGAATTATAGTGGATACACCGTGGAATCACAGTGGACACACCGTGAGTACACCGTGGAATCAGAGTGGGTGCATCGTGGTATGACAGTGGGTACATCATGGAATCAGGGTAAGTACACCGTGGAATCAGGGTGAGTACACCGTGGAATCAAAGTGGGTACACTGTGGAATCAGAGTGGGTACACCGTGGAATCAGGGTGGGTACAGGGTGAAAAAATGGCACAAACCTACCGTGTAACCACTCTGGATCCACCGTTTTCATGGTGTTTCCAGGGTGATTCAAAACCGCCAGGGATACGATAAAAGTTTCAAGGACAGTTTTTTTTCCTTTCTATTACAATAGAAATTTGAATTTCGCTCCAAAAAATAGTCAGATGTATTTTTTCGCGCAGGCGCGGCTAGTTTGACGAAAGTATATGTGAAAAACATATATAGATATACAAATTTGGTTGTCCTTTTTATTAATTATAATTAAACGGGGCCGAATTTGATGGCCATTTATGACACACTTCTTCTTCGGCTCTAAAATAATCTTTTAAAAAAAAAAATGATCCAAATAATGGCTTTTTTCTCGAGTTTTTGTGTTTACGGGTTACGGACACTTTTTCTACTGCTTGACGGGAAATTTTTTTTTTACATTTTGATATTTTTTTAGTTATTTAATACGTCGAATTAGTCTTTATAAGTAATAAAATTAATCCTTATTAAATTTTCTATCCGATGATGTGTAACTTGGTTGAGCTCCGCGGACTAACAAAAGTAAAACAGTAAAAACAGTAGTGAAAAAGAGGCAAACTAAATTTTTCGATCGTCAAGCACACTCTAATGCTACGCATTAAGAGTCGTGCAATAAATTTTTTAATTTACTATTGTACGAATAATTAAAACGACTTTAAACAGATTCAAAACTTTGAATTATTTCCTATTTCTTCTGACAAAGAAATACTTTTTTTAATTTACGATTTTATAAACATTTCAAGTGGATTCAAATAAATTCAAAACATTGAATTGTTTTTTATTTTTCGCAATTAATAAATAAGTCGTAGATTCTGAATTCTTTGAGTAATTTCAATACATTGGAATAGATTGTAAATTTTAAGTTCAATAGCCTGTAACCGTCATACAAGAAAAGATTACATAGGGGAGAGGTGCTGCAGTTGTATCGAAAAATTTTATTTTTTCGATTCCATTTGTTTTTTTTAAGATAGTAAACTTGAAAACTGTCAGAAAGTTAGCTGATAGTACCTGTTCAGTCACGAGCTTCATTAATTTAAATCAGCTTCGTGCATTTCCGCTAAGTCCGGAAGCTGCCGAACTCGCTACTGACTGCGTCAGAATAGTGCCAGGTCACTCTCTATCTGGGCCCGACACATACAATTTCTAGCTCAGGACCGCGTCAAGATGCTATGAGAACCCGCTAAAAGCCGGCCAATCAGATAATTCGTCTTATATTAGCCGGCCAGTAATAGAATTCGCTTTATACCGAGAGCTCGGCAGCCAATAGGGAAAATTGGCTGCTAACTACTTCCTGTTGGCGCGCTTTTAAGCCAATGGGAAAATTCGTTTCATGCAGCTAAGCTGCCACATCACCACCGAGCAGCAACGAAGGAAGAAGCCGCTGTTGCAATGTCTCGATCTTCATCGTGGATCGATCAGTACGAAAACGGCTATCCGTCTAACCGCTTCGCTCAGTATAAATTATTCTTGTGTTATAATTCCGCTTAACTTACTCTAAAATATCCTCAATAATTAGCTAGTATATCAAGGCTACTGATTATTGAGTATATACAAAATTTGTTACTCGCGTCTAATTAGTTATAAATTAATTACAACGCGTTCTGATCCACTATCGACCACGTGTCAAGTTTTTATACGTGAATTTACTATTGTTTGCATTCGCTATCGCATACATATTTAGTTGCATTCGCTATTAAGTATTTTACTCACAGTTTTTCAGTGTATCTATTGTTAAATAAAGAGCTAATTTATCATCTGTAATTTTTGAGTTAATTTTTAGTTATTGAATTAACCACACCTACACGAGATTCCTTTTGAGCATTCTCTCAATTTTAAAGTATCTTTTATGTGACTGACTTAGTTAATTAGTAAAAAGTCAATGTTAACTTATTAAAAAATCAATTTATTTAACTAAAGTCAGGGGCCAAGATGGCGGCGCGCGTGGGCTGCAGTTGTAACATAGTGCAGGGGCAGTTGTAAGACGAAACGAAATAGATATTTTTCATCAAATTGCTTTTATTATCCAGTCTTAATACATACCATTATACTTAATTAACTCTTAAAGTCAAGTATTTAAACTTAAAGTAGCACATATATTTGTATTTTGAATATCAATTATTAAACATTTATAAATATTAAAACTACACTATCCCAGAGTAGATTTGTGGCGCACCCAGTTTGCGCAGATCCCATACACGGCTCTGAGTGTTACAATTGCTACTCGTTCAAGTGTTACAATTGACCCTCACGCAGAATTGTTAATAAAAATCTAATTACTTAAAGTATGAATACAAGTCTCACATTGTTGTAATAATAATTAAATAAATACATGCCAGGACTGGTTGGTGGTTGGGATATTGGAAAAATACGCATATTAAAAAATATAACAATATTTTTATTTGTCACAGCATATAATATCACTGGGTTACAAAATTAAATCGTTGATTTAATTTATTAATACTTTTAAATTGTCTGAGCTCATGAATACGTAAATAATTGAATGCAAATTAGAAAATTGAGCTCGAGTAAATAATTGAAATAATTAATTTGAATATATTTGAACACTGAGTTGATTGCAAAAAATGTCATGGAAAACAGTAACATGAAATCAGAGGTTACCGAGCGAAATTAATTATTGAACACTTGAATTACTATTGTTAATAGCACAAAATGCATGAATAATTGAGTTAATTAATTTATAATATTATTGATCACTTAATTTAATTTAGTGGAATGAGTTTATAATAAATTGCACTGAATTGAATTTATTTTATGAACACGTGGTAGCATGATTGCAGAGGCTACCGAGCGAGAATTTACTTTTAATTTTATTAAAATATTGAGCATGTTGATAATTAATTAATTATCAAATAGAGTCTTTTAATTTTTATGAACACTGGATATAATTATTTATTAAATAAAAGGGCACCTGTGATGTCTTCCGTTTGAATAACCTCTTGAAAAACGTGGTCGATGATCACTGGAAGTCTTGAGTTTTTTATTAATTTAAGTATGAGCTCTGGTGCTTACCATTACAAAAATCATTATATTTTTGTTGAGCTTGTTGATTACTTAATTGATTTTAATTATTATTTTCAATTAATTATTCGAGATGAGCGCAAAATGATACGATTTGTTGTAACACGTGTTATAACTTGAATGTATATAGCGAAAGATAATAGCGGCCGTCTTCTCGACACGAAGCAGGAAAAAGGCAGATGCGCATGCGCCGAGCTGCGCATGATCAAGTTTTAATTTATAAACGAGGCCCCAGTAGGTGCTGCCTCTATCTGCCGGAAGTGAAACTATATTAGAATTTAAATTAAATGAATTTAAATTATTTTATAGTTTCGATTACGCAACACACATCATAACATTAGAAAACAAATTTGTTATTTAAAAAATTGTGAAGTGTACAAAAAAAAGTTTTCACGCATATTTTCAAGAATTCTCAATATTTTAATATCGGAACAAGATTAATAACTGAAACTTTGATCTAATCAATAATTTACTATTTTGAACAAGTTAAAAAAAGAATAATAATAATTTTTAATTTTTTTAATAGTTTTTTATCGAGTGTTACAACTGCAGCACCTCTCCTCTATATGTCTATTAAAGCCCTGAGGCACAAGGAATTCAATTCAAACTACTTAACCATACATCCAAATGTTTTTGAAGTACAGTAAAAAAAAGTTCAATGTCAATTTCTATTTAGGTTTATGTTTCACTGTACATAACTGTAAAATAATTAAGTAAGGTAAACCATAATTGCTGTAGGATTTGTCATTTTAGTCTTGTGTTATTTATGTATTAAAATACATAAATAATAAATAATAGAAATTAACTAATTCACAGTAGTGCAATTCCCCATGAGTCCTGACGACCAGCATTATTCTAATAATATAAGAATGTAAAATTGAGAGAATATACTAAATGGATCTGGTTAAGGCGTGAGGTTTTTAAACATTTGAAAATTACACAAATATTGTCAATAAATAAATTAGTTGTTTATTTACACTATTTACACTTAAAATCGTAAGAAACTTAACATTTATAGCGATTGCGACTTAAAAGATACGCGATAGTGAATGCAAACTGTAATTGAATTACGTATAAAATTCGACACGTGGTCGATAGCGGTTATATTCACGGAAATTAATTTATAATTAATTACACGCAAATAACAATCAAATTTATTCCCAATAAATAGCAGACTTATTTTGCTGACTAAATATTGAGGATAGTTTAGCGTAACTTTAGTGGTTTTATAGCACAAGAATAATTATATCAAAGTAAAGCGATTTTAGCACGAGAGAAATCACGAGGTTGCAAGTAGCGAAGCACGTTGTAGAATAGATGTAGATGAAAGTGTCGTAGCGTCGTCTTGAACGTTTTGTGTTGACGTGGCAGCCTTGCTGCATAAGACGAATTTTCCTATTGGCTTAAAGGCGCGCCAACAGGAATTAGTTGATAGCCAATTTTCCTCTTTGGCTGCCATAAAGCGAGTTCTATCACTGGCCGGCTAATATAAGACGAATCATCTGATTGGCCGGCTTGTAGTGGGTTCTCATAGCGTCTTGACACGATCCTGAGGGAGATTTTTGTATGTGTCGGGCCCAAATAGCGAGTGACCCGGCACTATACTCTCTTTGGACAATAGCGAGTTCGGCAGCTCCCGGACTTAGCGGAAATGCACAAAGCTTATTTAAATTAGTTAAGCTCGTGACTGAACAAAGAATGAAAAAAAAGGCCATTCGGCAGCCAAAATGGAAGTAGATTTCTCGTTATTTGATTATTTCAACCTTTCAAATAAACATTAATAACAGAATAAATTTTTTTTCGACAATCTCTAAGATTCTTAAGGTTATGGAACAAAAAAAAACTGCCCGAAAATTCAAAGTTAAATGCAAAATATTTAAGAATGGAGATCAGAAAATTAAAATAATCACCAGAATAGTAAGTTGAATAACGAAAATTGAAGCTAAAGGGAATCAAATTATCTACGAAAAAGTATTCTGTGTTTTTTACAATAGGATTAATAGTTAATACAAAATTGAAGAAGATCATTTGAGTTGAAATTTCAATTATGATAGATCTAAGTATCATACTTGAAATCAGTCATAAACACTGTCAATAAAACAAAATTGAATTCACACACTTGAAAGGAGATATTTAGATTTTATGAGTGTTACACAGCAATAATATGAATTCAATAGTTTCAAAAATTTACTAATGAATACAGTACTTAGGATTCTATGGAATCTATTGAAAGTAGGCGAACCAATGCAATAGCAAAATTTCATTTAATGAGTGGTAAGATAAGAAATTTCATGGGTCTAGACACATGTATAAGCATGGAAATTGAAGCTTATTTAAAGAGCTTTCAGATGGATTTTATAGAAAGTCGATAAATTATAACATTCAAAAAATATTGAAGCAAAAATAAGTAAAAATATTAATTTTTGACATTTTAACAATTTTGGAATGCTATAACTTCTAGACTAATCGACCGATTGAGCTCATTTCTCAACTCGATTAAGCTAGTCATCTACAGAATACGTATACAAAGTTTCAAAGCGATCGTTAAAAAATTGTGGTGGTAATCAAAGTGACAACCTGCATAAAATTAGTTTTTATGATATTTTGTAAATTTTTAAAACCATTTATTTATTAGAAAAAGTGGTCAAATCAATAAGCTGCATAGTGATAATTAAAGGCAATCGAACGAGCTTTCAGATAGAACGAACGAAAATGAGCTATCTCTTTCCGTTTAGAAGTTACATCCAGTTAAAGCGGCAAACAAATTTTTTTTTGAAAATTTGACAAAATTTTAATTAACCATAACTTCTAAACTTATTGGCCGGATTGGCTTATCTTCGAACTCATCCAAGGTTATCGTCTATAGAATAGGTATACTAAGTTTCATTAAGATCGGTGTAGGATTTTGGGCGCTATCGTTGGAGAACGGCACGTTATATTATATATATATATATATATATATATATATATATATATATATATATATAAACTTTTCAACCGAATGCATTTTCTGACTTAGCTCGTCGAGCTAAGTTGAGAGGTAGCAAAATTATTCGGAAATTCCATTATAAGGACAAATACAACAGTTAGATTTCTATGAAATCTACTAAAAAGTCACTCTTTTAAACTAATTTTAATTGAATTAATTTATGTTTAATTTATTCATGTTTTAAATTACTGGTAAAATAAAGAAAATGAAATTTTGATATTCAGATTAACTTGATAGAATATAATTGGAAATGATTCAAACTAATGAATGAATATTAATAACTTTTTATTCAAAGAGTAATCGAATATCAAGTACTAATTATTTGTTAAAAATAATTGGAAGACATTCGAAATTGCGAATGAAATTCTATTTTTCAATTAAAAAGCACCCTAGTGGACCTAAATTACGGTAAATTACCGTATTTTACCGCAAAATACCGTAATTGACTGCAAATTTACCGCAAATCGCCGTAAATGACCGTCATTGCTGTAAACACCGCATTTTTTCGATAATTCGTCAGAATACCGTAAATTGCGGTAAAATACCGCAGAATTGCCGCAAATTCTACAGTGATCTGCCGCAATTTTATCGTAAATTTACCGTAAAACTACGGTATGTTACCTACTTTGCCGCAAATTACCGTAATTTGCGGCAAATTATCGTAATTTGCGGCAAATTACGGCAATTCTTCCGAATGCCGTAAATTACGGTACTTTACAGTAAACTACGGTAATTTATCGTAATTCAGATCTGCTAGGGCAATCAGATATTAAGTTGTAATTATTTATAGAAAACAATTGGTAAGTATTGAAACCCGAGTCAAAATTAACAAGGTGATTCAAGCCTCCAAATCCTACATGAGGGTAAGGAGGTTTAAATCATCTTTTTATAATATGAAAATCCATACATCAAAAAGTTGATTTGAACCTAAACGTGGTAACGTTGTCCACTTTTACCAAGCTTAGGTTCAAATCATCTTTTTAAAAAAATAAATAAGTCTCCAATGCCTAAATTTATAGATTGAGAAAGACTCTCATCGGATCGCGTATCATTGGTAAAAAAACAGAAGGGAAAAAGGGGCCACAAATTGAAAATAGCCGCCATGATCGAAAAAAATTCGGAATTCAAAAATTTCACAAATAATTTTTTAGTAATAAATGTTTTGGTGTAAGATTTAAAATAATAAAATCTAAAATATTAAGAATAATAGCTAAAGTTATACGAGTAAGTGGTCGAATAGAATATAGTACTAAGTCATTCGAAATCCGCATTGAATAATTAGAACTTTTGATTTATTAGTATATGATTAATTAATTATTTTATGTAAACAATAAATACGAACGATGTATTGAAAACCGGGAACTGCCAAAGAATTTGAAAAAAACTGCTGAAAAATAATCTGTTGCCGCCGGGATTCGAAACCAAGACCTAACGAATACGAAGCATGACCGCTGCCGCGCTACTACTCGGACGCTCACGATCAGTTGGAAATATCTTTATCTACTTAGAACGCAGCGATTATTATAACAATAATATCATGCTAAAGAATTAAGCTCATTCGAAGTTACACATTCAAAGTATGGTAGGCCTTGGAGAGTTAAAACATCTTTTTAAAAAGGTGTATTAGCCCTTATTAAAAGAAGCGATTTAAAGTGATTAGAAAAAAAAATGTAAATACTTTTTAATACTTCTGAATACTTTGAATACTTTCGAATCGCCATTCTTATGGACATTTAACATTACAAATGGTTTTAAATCACTCCTTTTAATAAGGGAGTCCTTCATGCGCTTCGCATGAAGGACTCGTTTAGGGCATTGAGGACTTGAATAGCATTTTAAAATATATAATAGGCTATGGAGGGTTGAAATACCATTTTTAAAAGGTGATTTACTTCATACGTTACTTTTAGGACATCAAGGACTTAAATAACATATTAAATTCAGCGGCAAGTCCAACATCAAAAGAATTGAATTTTTAATTTTGATTCGGGAAATCACAAATGAATGTCAATAATATTTTATTCAGAGTACAACCAGATATCAAGTTTTATTAATTCATAGAGAACAATTAAAAATCATTCAAAATTATCAATGAATTTTAATAATTTTTTATTCCGAGGACGACCGGATACCAAGGCTTATTTATTTATTAATAACAATTGGAAACAATTCAAAATCATTAATTTTTTTCAATTACACTGTAAAAAATAAGGTACTGACATCAAATTTTAAAAACTACAATAGAAGTAAAATAAAATGATAATAATATTAAAACTAAAAATTTATTCGGACGTAACACCCCCATCGTTAGACGGAAATACGAACGAAATATTGAGTGAGTGAGACGTCAAATTCAAATCTAGAGTTGAATGCATTTTTAGTATTACCGTAAATTGAAGTAAGCTAATCAAATAAAACCTATTCTTAATTCTTATGAGTAAGTCAGTGATATTTTATATTATAGTTACTTGACAAATATTTCTCTGTTGGTTTTTGGCTTTTCGTTACTGGGCGCTTCGAGATAGGTCCCATATGGAGTTGCTGGTGTGGAGGGACTGGTGTCCATCTCGATATCTTCTACTTCCTCTTGATTTAGACTTCTTCCATTTGGCTTCTGAGCTGAATGTTGGAGTGGACGGGTAATGGAATCCCAAAAAGCTCTCTGTAAATGGATCGACCATTCATAGACGGTGTATAGCACGTATTTAAGGATCATCACATCCGCAACCAATGTAACCAGTCGTACGATCATCAAGATGCCTATAATTCCATCATTGACTGACCCACATTCAATAAAGTGTCCCCAAGTCTTGCCCCGCGCTCTCTCAGTTAGTTTACCTAAAATGTTCTCATCCAAAAGTTTCAACATAGATGGATGAGTCCTGGATCCATTTATGAATTGTTGCTGGACAATCTTGATATCTGCATTTTGCTCTATGGTGAACATGATCCGGTTTTTCTCTGCCTCCAAGGCATCCTTGGTGTAGGTTTCACTGTATGCCAAGTTGAATGAGTTCTGGTGACTCCAAAAGAGTTTCGTATCTGGCTTCAGTCTGGTTAGTAGAGGGGTTTCTATCTGAGTTGGCATAAATTCATACCACGAATTTCCTAATTGGAAATGTTGGAGCAGCGGTGAGTTACACGGGACTTTAGGCGCTTGGTTCATGAAAATGTGTGTTTTAGGAATCAGGAAGAGGCTGTGATTTCCTCGTTGTACTGGCACTTGGTTACAACAACTGTCTATCTGATGAATTCCCATTTCCACTGGTCCACACTGGACAATATGTATTATTTCTTCTGCAAGGACTGCCCTGTAGCCAGCTCCTCCGAAAAACCTATTCGCGAACTCGCCCAGTCGTGTTGAAACCATGACTAAAGTATTTCTTAGCATATTATTTTCTAGTTAACAATGATATGACATAGCATTAACATAAAGTGATTGGATTTGATTCCTAATGTACCTTTCAACAGAGATAAGTTTTGTGTATACGTTAATGAAGAGTTCTAAATTAACTTGATTTCTTTTAATTTCATTATTTTGTTGCGAAACTGCGAGGTCTCTGCCTCCTAAAATAAATAACTTCGAATATTCAGTTTTCATACCTGAAAAGTCACATGAGTCCTCAAATCCAGTTACTATTAGTGAAAAGCTGGTATCTCTAACATTTACAGAGTATACAGTTTTTATTTTAGATTTAAACTTAGTTGCGGTTAATTTATCTATATTTTCTTGAGCTCGGGAATCCTTATTACAAGGATGTCTGTCCGCGTCAAGAAAATATATCGGATTGACTTGTATGTACTCGAATAATTTCTTACTCATAACTATGTTTGACTTTCCCCTTGCACTCACTTCCCCGGGGTGGAAGATGGAATTTTTTGTGTTTATCACACTCCCATCTTCCGATTGGGGGTCGTTAAGATGAGGCAAATTTGGTTCTTTTGTATCGTAAAAGTTCTCGACCATTTTTCTTTTCTTGAGCTCGGGTGGATTATTTATTTTGGTTTCGACAAATTTCCGCGATTTACCTAGTTTCCGTTTAGGCAGGTTGTCAACATGTTCCGATGCAGTAACCCCTTTTTTAACGCTTCCCTGCCCGATGTCTGCCAAGTTGTCCATTACTCCTTGCAGCATTCGATCGAGAGGTTTACTTTGAAATTCTTTTGCTCCTACTTGTAAGCGAGTAGTGGCGTTTATATGACCGGTAAGATTTCGCGACAATGCGTTCGCGTTAAGATTTACTTTAGCCGAGTTATCTTTTATTTTATTCGATTTTTTTGGAACCGGGAACCGTTTTACGACTTCTAATTTACGTGGTTCGTTTGTATGCCTTGTTTGATTTTTCAAATTATTTTTTCTTTGAGACGTCATTAAGAGTTGGAGGGACCCCGTCGTGTCCTCTGAATTGAGAAGTTTTGATGTCATTGGATAAAGATATCTCGAAGACTTTGAGAGAAGTTGTGCGTGTCGAATTGTGGATTTGTCGTCTGATAAGTTTTGAGAATTACCGAATTTTTTTAGCCATTTATATTCATCACTATCGTGGCCGTTTTTCCTACAGTACTTGCAATATTTATTTTGAAACCTTGAATTATTAATTCCCGTCCTGAGATTATTATCGAATCGACACATTCTCGCGGTGTGCCCCATATTCTTGTACAATTGACGTTGTACGGTTACGAATTTCTTATTACTTTTAAAGTTATTTGTTCTAAATTGTGAGCAATCCTTGGCCGTGTAACCTTGATTATAACAGATTTGACATCTAATGCTCGCGAATATATCTCTATTTCCGTTATTTTTATTTAATTGGGGGCAAAATTTAGCCATGTGGCCTCGAGTGTTACATAGCTGATATTTTTCTCCCACCAATTCCGGACGACCTCTAGAGTAATGACTCAATTTTTTATAATTAAGATTGACAAATTTAGTATCCGAATTACTACTGTTTTCAAACTGAACTGTGTTGATTAGATTTTTATCCAAATTGTTTGTTTCTTTGTAAAAATATTTATTGTCGTTGTCATGGTCATCAGCGAGAGTAAGTTTCATCGGTTTATTAATTTTTTTATTGTCCGATTCTTTCCCGACGTTTGGGTCTCGTCTCAACTCCTTTCGGACATTGAGTTTTCTTTCTATACCGATTGCTTTTATAAGTGCTTCCTCGACCGTCGCACAAACCGGCATTCGTTGATCGATCTCGTTTTCTAGATTTTGTGTAAACCACTCGGCGACCGACTTATCTACTTGATCTTTGAAATTTTGAATGTCAGCTTCAGTTGTCCTGATATTTTTTGATGCATAACATTCAACGATTTCCCGCCCTTTTTTCCGTAATCTATTCATAAATTCAATTACAGACTCATTTTCTTTTTGATAAATGTTTCCGAGTTCACCTTGTAATTGATAAAGACTTTTTGTTGGGCTAAAAATTTTCCTAAGGTTCTTAACTAAATCCAAAATTGTCGTAGGTATTGTATTATTTAATGAATCTTTTACGTTCCTTTTTAATTTACTCGCGTTTATTAATTTTGCTAAATATACTTCCGCTGCTTCCGGAAGCATTTGTTTCGCCTCGTTACAACAAATAATAAAATCGATCAAATCATTCGGGGTACCATCAAACTGAGGAACACAGGCTAAAGCGTCGTGTAAAGAGATACATTGATTCGTAGGTAGAGCCATATTTCGCTATTTTATTTACGTTATTCAAATTTTGATTATTGTCGTTATTAAATTTTATGATTTTTAATCTCATTCAAGTTTTGATTATTATCGATTTTTTTTAAATTATAATTTTCATCATTAGATTACACCGTATTATTGTAAGTATCATTATCTGGACGAGTATCTTTGCGGATTTCCTAAATTTATAAAAAAAAATTTCTATTCTGTCACTTGATTTCGCGTCTAACGTTATTAATTTAAGACCGTCGGAATATAAAGCACAATACCTTGACTTTTTAACGAACTGACTTTTCTCGTCATCGCACGATTATATTACCTTCTTATTGAAAAAAAATTGATTTAAATTTTCAATTATTCCCTCATTAAGATTTCAGGTCCCTGTTCGAGCGCCAATTTGTTACGTCGGATTTTTAATAAAAGCAGGCTTTGAGCCTTGACTATAATATGACAACGTGTTAAGGATGCCAAATTATGAGCGAAGAACTCGACCTACTTTAAAATCGGACTTATTAAGTATATTTGGTCCTAGTCTTTCGACCAATAGACCGGGGACAAGAAACCTTAGTGAAGGAATGTGTAAATTAAAACATGAATTTAAATTATAAATAAATAACTATATTGTTACAAACAAATTTCGATTAGAAACAGTTAAAATGAAAAGATTGAAATCAAGGTTATATAATACAGAATTATTCGGAATTTAACTTGTTAACAAATACTAAGTAAATTTTAGATACGAATGACAATTATTTCTTTTACGCTGTATACTACAAAAATCTAATTATTTTGAACATGCCATCAATTAGGTGGCTTATGTGAGTAATACTCCAGCCTACTCTAGTTGAAATGACTGGTAGAGAATGTTTCTTAATGATACAGTACAAAAATATTAATATATGAGACATTAAATTTCGTGGACTTACTACATATTAAATGGCGATAATTTTACATGGATATTTTATTGAAATATGCGTTGATCGAAGGTCTTCATCCTTTGGTAAATAATTATTGGCATATTCCTTACTTCATATTTAAAATCGACTACGTGTACATCTTTCATTGTATCAGGTTTTTAAAAACAAGGTGGCTAGCAGCCTACTCTTTACTATATGAAAGTGAGATCACTTGGATATAGGAAGAATAACGGGTATTAAGTTAATAGTTCGGGACTCACGACACAACTGACTATTTTTGGGTCAGTTCGTTAGACTTTTGGAAAAATTGGTTTGTCTCAAACTTCTGTATTTGGGGGACATTCTCTTTCCACGTTCTTCCACCTCTACCCAAAAGTTTTCCACTTCCTTTCGGAAAACCATTGTTTCGGGGCCGCACTATCCCTTCCACATTGATTTCCCGTTTCCCTCTCTTTCAGTTCTCCACAACTCACTGCTCTTTTTTGTTAATAATAAATGTAATAATAGTAATAATAATAAAAGTAATTGATATTAGTATTTTCATAAATCTTAATAAATAATTCGATTTATTTTTCCTTAAATTATTGTTAAATGAAATTTTCTATTTCTATTTTGTTTAAGTTTTATTCTAATATTTTAATATTTTATTTGTCTTTGAATTCTGATATTTTAATGTTTTATTTTATTTAAATTAAATTCTCATATTTTAATATTTTATTTTATTTAATTTGAATGTTAATAGTTTCTTTTAAATTTTAAATATTTTATTTAAATTCTAATATTTTAATGTTTTATTTTATTTAATTTAAATTATCATATTTTAATATTTTATTATTTTTAATTTGAATGTTACTATTTTATTTTACTGTATTTTTGCTTTAGTATTTTACTCTTAACAATATTTAAAATTGTTAAATTTTATTATCTACCTAAAACCTTTTAATTTTTATTTATTTAAACATTCATTTGTCTAGACACCATAATTTATTTTTAAGTATTTTTCAATTTAGAAAACATATCAGAAATGCATTACAATAGTACTATTTACTTTAAGTCTTATTTTAGAGTGCAGTTGTGATAAGAAGTGCGTCAACTGCCACTCTGACCATGGTGAGGATTAAAATTCCTTTTCACTTAATATAATATTCGAATATGAATTATGTGTTGAGACAAATTTTAAAAACTACAATAGAAGTAAAATAAAATGATAATAATATTAAAACTAAAAATTTATTCGGACGTAACAATAACAATAATAAAAATAAAGTAAAATCAAAAATAAATAAATAAATCGGAGTGTCTATAGCCAGCAGTCACGGATAAATCCGGGACTCTGAAAACAGACAAATGGTGGCGCTGAAGTCTGCCATTCCGTGACAGTAAGAGTAACAGACACGGACTAGTTATAAGGGGTTACATGGGTTTCGTCGGGTAAAAAAAGGCCTATTTTCAATATTTTTTTTTCTATGTAAAAAATTATTTATTTAATTCAAACTTTTTTCTGTCTTATAAATACATATTTAAAGAATAATTTCTGAAATTTTCAAAAAAAAAAAAATTAAAACTCCTCCATTGTGACGTCATTTCCGGTGACCCCTCGGAAAAAAGGTGCGTCCGCGTTGTCAGCATAACTCCTGACAAAATCATCTAAAATGAAAAAACAAAGATAAGTGTTTTAGTTAAGACCATAAACTCGTGCTTGAACGAAGGAAAGAAAAAAAAAGTAAAAATTGGAATTTTGGCAGACATTTTTCCAAAAAAATGAAAATTTCGGTCAAATTTGCTTGACATTTTGTTTTTTTTAAAATAGTTGTAATTGAAAAAAAAAAAAATCCTTCGTCCAAGCACGAGTAAATTGTATCTCGAACACTTGTGTAAAATTTCATCAAGATCGGTTGAGTAGTTTCCGAGAACATTTGACAACCGACTTTGAAAACACGGTTCCGAGAAAAACGCGTTTAAAGTTTTGAGTAACAATAAAAGTGGAAAAAAAAATGTTTTTTGTAACTTACAGTGAATCGTCGATTCCTGGGCCATAAAGTAAAGATCCTGCAGCAGTTGCAATGTCCAGGGCATCCTTTTGCTCCTGTTGATGACGGATTCTGGCTTCGCGAGTCTCGCTCGCAGATTTTTTTTCGGCTGCGCACACACGGTTTTCATCCGAAATTCGGGCATATTCGTGGGAGTTTCGGCCTAATTTTAAATCCATACCGTGCATAATCAATAATAAAGCTGATGTTCCTTCATTGAAGATACAAGCAGCGACCAATGCCGCAATATTCTTCCAGGTACCGTCACCGGAAACACTCACATCTGTCGTATCTTGTAAATCGTTTTCAATATTTGTAAATTGTTTTTCTTCTTCAGCAGCAGATGAGAATAGAGTCTGAGTAACTGTCTCAATACACTCATGTATTTTATCAATATAAAAATCGTATGTAGACTGATTTAAAAATGATCTGCTTATGTCCATCAAACCGCAGAATTTCTTGCATCCGGCGAGCCCTAAGCCCACTATTCTCATAACAAAAATGAACCGGTGATTTAGTTCATACATTTTTCCGATTTTTTGACAAGATAAAATATATTTTGGATCACATCGTTCACATTCTACCACGATTTTATATCCCAGACCAAATTTCGAACATTGCTTATATTGTACTTTACCATTACACAATTGATCTTCATCTTCATCGTCAATAATGTTAGAACACCGCACAAACGATGAGAGAGTTGAGAAAACCAAGGCAAAATCTATGATTGAATATTGGAGCGTATCCTCTTCTGGCACGTGCTCTTTATCATCACCTTTTAATTTTTTTGCTGAGGTGCTCGTGAAGGAACTATCATCAGTTTCTGGATCTTTAGGATTAAAGGACTGTCTCCTTTTTCTCGGTCTATCTTTTCTATGAGCTCCAAGGGTTAACTGTTTTCTTGAAATTTTATGCATTGTTTATCAACTTCACAAATGACACTAGATAACCACAAATAATACCACGTTTTTAATAAATTATATGATAGAAACTTGAGATAACCTCAAATGAACCTCGTCCTTCAAGAAGTAATCACCAAATAAAATATTTCAAACTAGTTTTCCTTAGGAAGTGAAAGTTATATACAACAATGACAGACAAACAATAGACGAGCAGCTGCTCACTATACCTGAGGCGCGCTGACCCTTCTATACCTGACTTGGAGCGCACACCTTCCAAAGGTTGTATCTCCAAAACTATTATTCGGATCGACTTGAAAATTTAGGACAATATTCTCGAGATGTTGTAGAAATTAATGAGCCAAAAAAAAAAAATCGATTTTTTGAACCCACGAAATCCATGTAACCCCATAAGAGAGGGCTATAATTTTCTGTTCCGTGACTGTAAGTTACAGACACGGACTAGTTATAAGAGGGGGCTATAATATTCTGTTCCGTGACTGTAAGAGTTACAGAGACGGAGTAGTTATAAGAGGGGGCTATAATTTTCTGTTCCGTGACTGTAAGAGTTACAAACATAGACTAGTTATAAGAGGGAGCTATAATTTTCTGTTCCGTGACTGTAAGAGTTACAGACACGGACTAGTTATAAGAGGGGGCTATAATTTTCTGTTCCGTGACTATAACTCTTATAGAGTTAGAGGCACGGACTATTGAAAAGAGGGGGCTATAATTTTCTACTAAACTCGACCATTATCATGATTCAGCCCAAAATATAGGTTTGTGAACGTCTTTCAAGGATAGTGAATATCAATTTTTCGTATTGATCTACTTTTTTCAGGCTATATTTATATCGTCTTGCATCTTGATTATTATTATTCTACTAAAAAATAACTCATCGTATAACTAGAGATTTACTAGATCGTCTTATCGAACTTAAAAATTGAGATAAGCACAAAACTTCTAATCAGAATTAAAACAAAAAGCATGTAATTTTACTCGTTTTGTCCATTATTTATGTTATATTTTCAATTTTCTCGTAATTCATGATTTATACATATGCCATCAGCTTTTTTTTCTATTCTTCTAACATTAACTTCTGACTGCCCTTAAATATTAAAATTTAAAGCTTCGATTAGAAGTTATAAAAAATGTAATGAATTATGCGGGATAAAATATAAATGCAGGTACGGCTGATGTTAGCTCTTGCGTTCGGCTCAAACAAACTAACACTGACCTGCAGCAAATTGTTTTATTTCTTATCACTCAGTATCCCTTATAGGAGGAAACAATAGGCCCAAGCTTAGCCGAGGCTTGGCGCAAGACTTATTAACTCTAGGGAAAGCTTGAAATCTAAGCTTGGCCCAAATCTGTATTAGCATCGCAATAATAACACCGAGCCAAGCTTGAGTGACAGTGCTGTGCCAAGACTGCATCTTAGTATTGGCTCAATATTGAGAGCCAGTATTGTGCCACGACTGTTGCTAAATAAGCACCTATGCTTATTAAAAATAAATTTAAACAAAATTTAACATATGGAAATAAATTTGTACACAGAGAAATCAGGTGGATTGATGAAACTAATTTTTTTTTTTGCATTTGCTGGGTCTCGAACCTGGTTCATCAAGGTTGGTAGGCAAGCGTCTTATCCACTAGGCTGTTACGCTATTCACAGAAGCCAGAGGTTTTTAGGTACCATTTGTTACTTCGACTGGTAAACCAAGGCTTGTCACTTAAGTATTGGCTGAATCTTGGCCCAAGGCTGGTGAACCGAGGCTCGTTACTTGAACGTCGGTCGGATCACGGATCAACCTTGGGAGGCCGAGCCTCGGTAGCCCAGTATTGTGCCAAGACCGGCCCCGTTGTCAATATTTTTTTTCCTACAAGGGATATACTATTCTAAGTTGAAAGCTTGGTTGCTTTTTTTCTTGCACTTCACGTACATGGTATGATTATTTTTCATCTGAAAACACTACATTCATCATTAGTTATTTCATGTAAAACGTTGAGAAAGAAAAGAAAATCACATCGATGTCACGACAAAAAGACACAAATGTTCATTGCACGTAAAAAAAATTTTTTTTTTCGCTTACCCAGACAGGAAAGTACGACGGGCCCAGGCTTGGCTCAGGCTTAGTTCAACTATGTTGAACTCCGGGCCAAGTTCGTACGCCAGCCTTGGTAGAAGTCTGGAATGATAACATCGTGCCAAGCCTGGTTTCCAGCCCTGACCCATGCTTGCTTGCCAGACTTGGCCCATGCATCGAAAAAATAAATAACTTTAATTAAAAAAAAATTTTATTATTATTTAAGTACAAGAGTTTGTGATCATTAACGTTTAAACTATTTAAGTGAGGTAAATGACGTGAAAAAAACTCGGTAGAAATTCTGCTGGGCTCTGGGCGGGAACTGTCGTCCTTCTGATTGCTGGGTCTGAATGCTGGCTACTGGACGAACCTTCTAATGTTGAATTGAAACTTTTATATGTTCTACTCATTCATTTTACTACAACCCCTCGGTTTTATGAAACATAAAGAGCAATTTAATTAATATTTTCGATTAAGAAAAAAATAAATAATAATTTCAGATTATTTATATTATAATTACATAATTTTTAAAAATAAAATTTATTAAATTTAATTGATTATTTATCAAGAACCCAGCTTAATTATTTTACTCTACCACCATTATTAAAAATAACATTTATTATAAAAATTCATGAGTTATTTCTTAATTAAATTAATTTTTAAAAGGAAAATTATAAAATTACGGTTGTTGATTGCAAATAATAACGAACTAAAATATGTATTAATTATTAATTGTGAATAATTTTAATCAGAATGTTAAAATATTTATTCATTAAAACTTATTTTATTTTAAAAATAAATAATTGTTAATTTAAAAAACCGTAATAATAAGATGATTGGATAATTAATAAAAAACTTAGATTAGTCAATTCTGGCTCAAGGATGGGAAACTATAGGTATACCCGAACATGGATAATCCTACCTTGGCCCAAGTCTGGGTTGCCATTGAATGATCAAGGCAGAGGAACCTAGTCTTGGCTTATACTCGGGTAATCATTGGGTTGGCCAAGGCTAGGTTACCCAGTCCTGGCCCAAGTGTGGGATTCCATTGGATGGCCAAGACAGGAAAACCCAGTCTTGGCCCAAGCTCGGGTAATCATTGTAACGGCCAAGGCTAGGTTACCCAGTCCTGGCCCGAGCCTGAGTCGCTATTGAATGGCCAATGCTAGATTACCTAGTCCTGGCCCAAGTGTGGGTTTCAATTGGGTGGCCAAGATAGGAGAACCCAGTCCTGGCTCAGACTTGGGTAATGATTGGAATGGCCAGGATTGAGTAACCTTTCTTGACCCAAGCATGGGCCAATATAGACGTGCCAAAGCTAAGTTCCCCAGAGCTGAGCCAAGGATGAGCCCTTTGTTTAACTCTGGCAGCTCTTGCATGGGTTGAGGAACAAAATATCAAGCCTCGGCCAAACCTCGGGAAGCAAAAAATCTAAGGCTCACCCAATGCTCGATCTAAAATATTATTATTTAAATTAATAAATATAATTAAAAAAAAGTTTGATCACCCTATTATCGACATTACATTGGAGTGTAATTAACTAATTACTGAATTAACCCGGGAAAAAATTTTTTCATGAAATTTTATAAAATTTTATAAAATTTCATAAAATTTCACTAATGAAATTTCATGAAATTTTATGCTGAAAATGGCCTGATGAAATTTCATCAAAATTCATGAAATTTTATAACAATTTATAAAGTTTTATAAAATTTTACAAAATTTTATGAAATTTCATTAAATTCTACAGTCACCATTAATTTTTCGAAAAAAATATTGGATTTTGAAAAATAAATTGCAATTAGATCTTACACATTGATCTAATGGATGGAGGCATTACTGAGACAGACTAATTATATTTTTTATTGACGAAAAAATCCTGGCGACTGCTCGGCTCGAACCTACGTCCTTTCGATTTAAAGTCCTTGCTGCTATCCACTGCGCCAAGTCACGTACGTGATCGCGAATGAATAGATAGTATATTTATCGAGATATGGAGTTTTAAACTTTCATACGAAATTTGATATAATTTTATAAAATTTTATGAAATGTTATATAATTTTGGAGGAACTGAATTTCACACTGAAAAAAAAAAACTTTTCCCAAGTATAAATACCCCATTGAAAATAATATTTGCTCGGTACTATACAACCAAATAATATTCTTAATCATAGGAGATATGTACTTCAACCGAGTAATGTTTTTTTAATTTAAGAATTTCGATACTTATTTTAAGAAAATATACTTGATTGGAGTATATTTTTACTAAGATTAAACAAGTATTTACTCGGTAGGATACAACCATTTATATACTTCGAAAAAGTTTTTTTTTCTCAGTGCATAATGAGGTATATAACATACCGCGTTACAGATGACATAAGGGCGTATAAAATTTGTTTTTTTTTTTTTCAGGAATTGACGTAATTATATTTTATAAGTATAACAGACAAAAAAATTTGTTTACAAATACCAAATTTTTTTTATACGCCTTTATGGCTCCCGGTGTTTGACCGGGAACCATGAGGGCGTGTAAAAAGATTATTTTTCGGAAATCGACGTAATTATGTTCTAAAAGTTAATGCTAACAAAAAAAAATTTTTTTAACATTTCGTTTTGTTTTATACTTGAAAGAAAAATTTTTTTTTTTCAAAATTAAAATTTTTATTCAACTAACGAAAAAAATTTTCCTAAGTTCAAACGTTTTTTATCATTCTTATACTTTTAGGTCACAATCACGATGGTTCCGGACGCTAAATTTTTTTCGTCTCGATTATACTTATAGAACATAATTACGTCAATTTTCGAAAAAAAATTTTTATATGCTCTTATGGCTTATCTGCGGTATATTTTGCAGGTATAAGCCTTTATGGTATCTGTAACGCGATATAATAACACGGGAAAAAATATTTTCATGAAATTTTATAAAATTGTACTATTAAAATTTTATAAAATCTGAAAAAATTATATAAAATTTTATAAAAATTTATAAAATTTAAAAAAAATTCATAAAATTGTATATAGAAACCCGAAGATAATTTTCATAATATTTTATGAAATTTGATAAAATTTCGTGAAGTTTTATAAAATTTCATAAATTTTTGTAAAAAGAGACAAAATTTCAGAAAATTTCATAAAGTTTTACATAATTGTTATCAAGATTCCAAGGAGTTATTGGTATGCTTTCATAAATTTTTTTTAAATTTTATGAAATCTTATAAAATTGTATGAAACTTTATAAAATTTCATTAAATTATATAAAATATCATAAAAATTTTACATATTCACTACCAACATCCGAAGAAGTATTGTAAAAATTTTTTTTTTAATTTCTAAAATTTCTTGAAATTATGTAGTTTTATTGAACTATGAAATTTTTGAAATATTTTCAAAAATTAAATAGAAACCAAGAGATAATTTTTATAAAATTTTACATAATTTAATGAAATTTCATGAAATTTTGTAACATTTCGTGTAACGCCAAAACTTCAATTATGTAAAATTACACGAAGTTTTATAGAATTTTATAATATTTCATAACACTTCATATAATTTCATCAAATTTTATAAAAATATATAAAATTTTATACCACTAAGTCCTTGGAATCTTCATAAAAATTGTGTAAAATTTTATAAATTTTAATTAAATTTTATAAAACTTAATGAAGTTTTACAAAAATTTATGAAATTATGCAAAACTTTATGAAATTTTACAAAAGCGAAGTTTTGGCCTTTCGCGAAATTTTACAAAATTTTATGAAATTTTACAAAATTATATGAAATTTTGCAAAATTTTTTGAAATTTAATAGAATTATCTTATGGTTTCTGATAAAATTTCATAAGTTTTTTTCAAATTTTATAAACTTTTGTAAAACTTTGCAAAATTTCACAAAAATATATAAAATTTCATACCAATAAGTTCTTGGGACCTCAATAAAATTTATAAAAACTTTATAAATTTTCATCAAATTATATAGAATATTATAAAATTATATATAATTGCATAAAATGTTATGAAACTTTATAAAATTTCACGGTATTTCACTAAATTTCATTAGTATAATTTCATAAAATTTGTTATAATTTTGTGAAATTTTATAAAACTTCATGAAATTTCATAAAATTTTATGGAAAAATTTTTTCCCGGGAATGGGAAATAACGAATAAAATTATTTGGGCGATACCGGGGTTCGAACTGAGATCCTTCTGATTACTAGGCCGGGACGCTATCCACTGTGCTAAATCTGACGTCCAAATAATCATGATTTTTTTGGTTGTTGAATTATTTAAATACAATTTAATTCAAAAATATTAAATCGTAAAGATGAGGTGAAATGTAGTTTTATTTAATGAACTTAAAATTATCTGTTGATTAATGACATATATTTGTTAATTTGTAATTTTATGATTTGATATAAATGAATAAATTAAGAGTAAGATCAAGTAGCACTATCAGGGAAGGGGGGAGGGCAAAAGGGGTAGGATAGGCAAAACGGAGTACCCCCAAAATATTAAAAAAAAACAAATTTTTTTTTTTCGTCTAATTGCTATAAATCCGATATATTTGCGCATTTTTAGCCCTACACATGACACCTGGGGCAAAATGGACCATCCGAAAATTCTGAAAAAATGATTCTTTTATATTTTTATCGTCAAATTAAAAAAAAATTTAATATATTAATCCATTTTTCGCCTGATTCTCTATAGCTGGGGCAAATTCGGCCACTAAAAATATTCGAAATAATATTTTATTTTTTAATTGATAAAATTTTCGAAATAATGCAAAATAATCTGTCACCTTAAAAAAATTAAAAAACACGTTTTTTGAGTTCAAAACAATGACAAATAAAAAATATAGAATTGATTTTTTTTATTAAATAACAATTAGTAATTAAGCTAATCGAGGGGAAACGATTAACAAACCAATGATGTGAAATGTTATTTTTCTTTATGTATATTACATATAAAAAATTTGAATTTAATGAAATTTGATCAACTTTCAGAAATTTTTTTTTTCAACTTTTTTGGAGGGTACCCCATTTTGCCCGCCAAAAATAAAAATTTCATGTTAACTAAAGTTTTGTACATAGCAATAACTAATTAAATGGAAATTATTGATATTAATCGTATACTCGGTAGGCCGTTATGCCCTGGTCTTCTCTATATACATATATATATATATAGATACATGTAAAGTTGATAATTTTAATATTAAATAAAAATTTAACCCAGGCTGAGGCATAGGCCAATGGTCAGCTGTCAAGGCTCGGCTTGACAAAAATTGAACTATCGGACCCAGCCTCGGCCAATCCTTGGGCCAATGGTCAGCGGCCAAGGCTCGATTTAACAAAAATTAAACTATCGGGCCTGGCCCTGGCCGAGGCTCGGGCTAATGGTCACTACCCAAGGCTCGGCTTAATTGAATGAAACCGATGGACCAAGCCTCGGCCTAGACTTGGGCCAATGGTTAGCTGCAAAGACTTGGCTTAACGTAATCAAACCATTGGGCCAAGCCCTGGCCGAGGCTTGGGCCAATGGTCAGCTGCTGAAGCTTGGCAAATGACAACAGGGCCAAGGCTCGGCGTATAGCCAGCCTTGGCGATTCCTACCTGGGTTATAATATACAATAATGACTTTATTACTACGTAACAATGTGATGTAGATTTTATGTCAAGCGTACGTTACACATAAGTCATAACTGTGACTTCATACAAGAGTCATGCTTTCATCAATTTGATGTCAAGTTTTTACATCAAATTAAAGTCATGTAGAACGTCAGATTGACATCAAATTTACATGAGATGCCGTGACATTTCTATGACTTACGTATGACGTCAAAATAAAGTCATGTGTTCACTGGGATATGATCATATATGAGCATCCATATATGATCATATATGAAAATTGGCCATGTCGATCATATATGATTAGATATGATCATATATGATTAGATATGATCATATATGATTAGATATGATCATATATGATTAGATATGATCATATATGATTAGATATGATCATATATGATTAGATATGATCATATATGATTAGATATGATCATATATGATTAGATAGGTGACACGACTGTTGATCCGAAGACATTAATCCGCGACAATTGATCCTAGCGACAATTGATCCGTAGACAATTGATTCTAGCGACAATTCATTCGTGCGATAATTTATCTGAAAAAATTTTATTTGTATTATTAAATGAAGGTTATCAAAATTACACGCACACAAAATTAGTGAAAAAAGGGCGTAATTTTTCACATTTATTGGTATGTAAGTATATTTTTAAAGTTACAAGCACACAAAATTAGTGAAAAAGGGCGTAATTTTTCACATTTATTTGTATGTGAGTATATTTTCAAAATTACACACTTACGTTTTGAGAAATTACCCCAAATTAATTAAAAATAAAAATAATTTTTAATTATTAAATTTAATCCAGGTTTAGCCTCGTTAGAGTGTCTATAGACCCCTGGTGGACCGTAGTCGTCGATTATTTTATTAATTATTAATTTTATCTAATTTTTGCGATTTAAAAATATTTTCGATGCCGGTTCCAACTCCATATAATTATTATAGCAGGTAAATGGTAGGAAAATTGGCAGGAAACCCGAAGGAAACCCGAACTGCTGTTGAGCGCTCAGGGTTATTGGACAGGGTGGAACTGTTGATAAGCGTTCGCCCCTAGGTGGTAATAATGTTATGGACAAGCCATGGTGTAGGTGAAAATATTGGGGGTGCCAATCGGCACCCCAAAATATGGTTGAATTAATTTAAGATTAATTGTAATTTATTAATTACGGCTGGAGAGCAGAGGTTTGAGCTCCATGAGCTCTCCCATAAGACTAACTGTATAATCGTTGTAAAAATATAATAAAGCCAGCAGAGTCGACAAAATGTTGATGCTGCATCTCAGGTTCTCTGTGAGAGAATCTTCTTGGCCCGGGTCTCATGCATCGTCATCTGTTTTGACTACCCGCGAGCCACGGTGACATTATTATCGTAACCGATTTCCGTTACATTGCATAAAATTAATTTATCAAAAATAATTAACTTATTTTAATCAATAAAATATTACGAGAACGTAACAACACACGCATAATTAGTGATGAGAAAATAAATATACATATATATATATATATATATATATATATATCTATATGATAAAAAAAAAATTTATTAGTATTATTAGATGAAGTACGAAATGTCACATGGATCAATTATCGGCGGATGAATTATCGCTCGGACTAATTTTCGTTAGGATCAATTGTCCACGGATCAATTGTCGCGGATCAATTGTCATGAATCAATTGTCCTCGGATCAACGGTCAGGTAATCGATTAGATATGATCATATATGATATGCATATAGGTTTGACAAAAATTGTTTAAACTAGAAAAATAATGTTTTAATTCTATTGTTCATTAACATTCATTGAAATTTATTTATTTATAGTTATAGTTCACTCATTATTAATTTTTCTATCGACGAAAAAGTATTCGGTATTTTTCTGGGATTCGAACCTGGATCCATCTGCGTATCAGTTGAAGCTTGTACCACTCTGCCAAACCATGGACTTAATAGTTGGGACTATTCAATAGGTTTATATATTGATCTTAGAAATCTCAACAATCATTACGTTTATATTGATATTTTACATGGTATTTGACAAGTTTGTTTTCTAATGCGGAATGACAAGTTTTTTTTATCTTCAACAAATTAAAAAAATAAAAATTAAACTTAAGTTTAACTTAAAATTTAAACTTGAGTTTTATCATATATGTTCATACCTGACCATATCTGATTTCATATGCGTTAAACATCGTGTAAAGAATTTTCGTGTCTCTTTATACCTGACTATGAATGATTTCATACAAGTTAAACAACTTGTAAGAAATTTTATGTATTATCATATATGTTCATTCCTGACCATATCTGATCTTACACGAGTTGAACATCATTTAAAAATTTTTATGGTCCTTCATATATGATCATGCATGACCATATATAATAGGGTGGTCGTTAAAAATTAAATTTTCTCAGACGCCTCATAATAAGCTTTTTTTTAGTGAAAAAATACGTGGGAAATTTGTTTTTTTTGTTTTAAGTAAAAAGAACACGTGTCGCTGGACGATCAAAGTTCATTTTTCGATGCAATGGCGGTTTTTTTTTAAATATGTCATGAAATATGCAGATTAAAGGAAAAATTTCTTAGGAAATTAAATTCTTGACAAAAAAGGTCATATTCATTTTTTTGATAAAATGTGTGTTTATGAAGATACTCTAAAAGAACTTTTTTAGATCTTATCAATTGACTATTTTAAGGATAGCGAATGTCAAAAATAACGTTTTTCTTTAAATATAGACAACTTCGTAACTCGTTACATATCAATCCTTAATGCTCGTTATAGTTTCTGTATAGTTAGAAAAATGTTATTTTCAACATTTGTAATCCTAAAAACGCTCAATTCACAAGATCTAAAAAATTTTTTTTAACATATCTTCATAAATATACATTTTATAGAAAAAATGAATATGACCTTTTTTGTCAAAAATTTAATTTCCTACAAAATTGTTCTTATAATTTTTTGCTTTAATCTGCATATTTAATGAGATATTTGAAAAAAATCGTGATCGCATCGAAAAATGAACTTTATTCGTCCTGCGGCACGTGTTTTTTTTTACTTGAAACGAAAAAACCGAATCCCCCACGTATTTTTTCACTAAAAAGAAGCTTTTTATGGGGCGTCTGAGAAAATTTAATTTTTAACGACCACCCTAATATATAAGCTTATATGGATTGTATATCGGTTAAAATTTTTTTATATTTTTTCATATCTGTTTATATATGTTCATACACGATCATATATGATCTTAAATGGACTGTATATCGCTTAAAAACTTTTAATGTATCTTCAAATACGTTCATACACTGACGCAAAAAATTAAAGGAAGAAAAAAATTTTATAAATTATTTAGTGATTTTTAGAAAGCTGTAACTTTGTAAAAAATAATCGTATCGAGATTTAAAAAAAAGCATCTTATAGCTTGAAATTTCTAGTTTTGGTACATTTTTATTAAAAATTTTTTAAGAGCCCCAGCTGTTGCGCAAACATGAGAAATACCGCGAAACAAAAAATTTCTAAATTTTTTTTTTTCCGAAGAGCCCACGGACCGTGAAAAAATTCTTTCAACTAAACCAATGCATAGCTCATTTAGCAAATTTATTCAGCTTCAATTTGGCTTTATTTTTTAACCTCATAGAACGATTTTTCACAGAGATATCAGCCTTCAAACAAAAAATAATCCTTTTGGCTTTGATCATCGATATTTCAGGTACCAATGATTGCACAGTAAATTTAAGGGCGGCGTTAAAAACTTGAATAAATTCCCTACAAAAGGCTTTTATCATTTTTCTAAAAAAAAAATTTTTTTTATTTTTAACATCCATTAGAAGTAAGTACAAAAAAAGGACTTTCAGAAAGGCCCACTTCGGACCTTGAAGAAAAAAATATTATTTAAACTTATTAAATATGAAAATTAAGAAATGAAAAATTTCAGGCACCTACAGGATAGATTAATAAACAAAAATCCGGCGATCAAACATTTTTATCGTGATTTTTCAATTAGGTATCCATTAATTAAGTAACAATTTGTTGTAGCACTAACATAAACAATGAAAGTGCAATAATGGTTAAACTATAAATCCGGGATTTTTTTCCTTTTATGGAGCTATTTTAAAAAGGCTATAGAATAGATTCCTGTTGGAAAAATTAAAAAATTGTTGATTTTCACTTTGTTATTAACAATTTACTTAAGTTAAAAATTATAAACCTCGATTAAACATTGAAAAAAATATTTTTTTTTGATATTGCTATTGGTCCGTTTCCTTATGATCATAAGCTACTTAAAAATGAATTTTTATAATTTTTATCCCATATTGTTTAAAAAATTGTTATAAACAAATGCGTTGTTTATAAGATAATCAAAAATTTTTAACTTCCCGCTAAAAATCTCAGATTTTCAAAAATCGGGAAGTTATTGTTTTCACCCCGTTTTTCGAAAATCGAGTTTTCATCAGATCTCGACGTTTTGAGGTCCTAGAAAGCTTCCCTGACTATTCCCGCGATGATGTCCGTGCGGCTGTATGTATGTGTGTGTGTGTGTGTGTGTGTGTGTGTGTGTGTGTGTGTGTGTGTATGTATGTAAACCTCTTATAACTTTTGAACGGCTTGGCCGATCGGATCGAAATTGGTGGCGATCCAAAGAGTATCATAGCCATTAAATTTCGTGAAAATTTGAATCGATTCGGTTCGCTAGATTTTTAGAAATTTCAAAAACAAAATTTTCGAAAAATCGTTTTTTTGGAATAACTTTTAAACAGCTTTACCGATCAATTCCAAAAACTAATCAGCTCTTAACCTCAAAAAACCACGTCGATCACCGTTGGACCGGTCGAAATCGGTTGATTCGTTCGTGAGATATCGAAAACGAAAAATTTCAAAAAAAATATTTTTTCAAAAAATCTCTTAAATGGCTTCACCGATCACTTCCAAAAACTAATCAGCTCTTAATCTTGAAAAACCACGTCGATTGCCGTTGGACCGATTAAAATCGGTTGATTCGTTCGTAAGATATCAAAAACGAAAAATTTGAAAAAAAATATTTTTTCAAAAAATCTCTTAAACGGCTTCACCAATCACTTCCAAAAACTAATAACTTCTTAACCTTGAAAAACCACGTCAATCACCGTTGGATCGGTCAAAATCGGTTGATTCGTTCGAGAGATATTGAAAACGAAAAATTAAAAAAAAAAATGTTTTTTTAAAAAATCTCTTAAATAGCTTCACCGATCACTTCTAAAAACTAATCAGCTCTTATACTTGAAAAGATACGTCGACCGCTGTTGGACTGGTTAAAATCGGTTGATTCATTCGTAAGATATCGAAAACGAAAGATTAAAAAAGAAAAAACTAGTAGATAAAATTTCAAAAATTTCTTGCGCGTTATGAGTTCGTACTTAGCGGGAAGTTCCAGGGATGGCCTGTAGGGTCAACCGTATTCCAAATTTTTTTTTATCACGTAATCTTTGCTCTTAAAGATACAACAAAAATAGCCTAGTATCAGTTTTTGGAAAAAAATTAATTTTTCGGTTTTTTGTTTAATTTCAAGTTTTCTTGTATATTCAAACTTACCTTTCGCGCCTGCTTTTCTTTATTTATTATTCATATAACTTATAAACTATTGCAGATACAACAAATTCATCAGGATTTTTTTTCTTCTAAATCAGCTATTAAACGAATTTACAACTAAACTAAAGCTCTAATTTAATTATTTATATAATTTTTTTGCAATTATTTATAAAAATTAAAGGAAAACATTTTTTTTTATTCTGACACATTTATTCATAATTTCTAAGATTATACAGTTACAGCCTCAGCTAAGAGCTCAACTTGTTCATAAACTAATGCAGAATAAAAAAAAGGCCATTCGGCAGCCGAAATGGAAGTAGATTTCTCATTATTTGATTATTTCAACCTTTCAAATAAACATTAATAACAAAATAAATTTTTTTTTGACATTCTCAAAAATTCTCAAGGTTATGGAACAAAAAAAAAATCCCAAGAAATTCAAAGTTAAATGCAAAAAATTTAAGAATTGATATCAGAAAATTGAAATAATTATCGTAATGGAAAGTTGAATAACGAAAATTAAAGTTGAAAAAAATCAAATTATCTACCGAAAAGAATTTTGTGTCTTTTAACATGGAATTGATAGTTAATACAAAATTAAATAAAATAATTTGAGTTGAAATTTCAATTATGATAGGTCTAAAGTCATACTTGAAATCATTCATTATTACTGTTAATAAAACAAAATTTAATTTACACACTTGAATTAAGATATTTAGATTTTATGAGTGTTACACAGCAATAATATGAATTCAATAGTTTCATGAATTTAATAATGAATACGGTAGTTAGGATTCTATGGAATCTATTGAAAGTAGGTGAACCAATGCAATAGCAAAATTTCATTTTAGTGTTGTAAGATAAGAAATTTCATTGGTCTAGACACATATATAGGCATGAAAATTAAAGCTTATTTGAAAAGCTTTTAGATCAATTTTATAGAAAGTCAGTAAGTTATAAAATTCAAAAATATCGAAGAAAGAATAAGTAAAAATATGAATTTTTGACATTTTTTAAATTTTGGAATGTTATAACTTCTAAACTAGTCGACCGATTGAGCTCATTTTCCAACTAGAGCGAGGTAGTCACCCACAGAATACGTATACCAAGTTTCAAAGCGATCGGTATAAAATTATAGTGTTAATCAAAGTGACAACCTGCATAAAATGAGTTTTTATGATATTTTGTAAATTTTTAAAACCATTTATCTATTAGAAAAAGTGGTCAAATCAATGAGCTGCATAGTGATAATTAAAGGCAATCGAACGAGCATTCAGATAGAACTAACGAAAATGAGCTATCTCTTTCCGTTTAAAAGTTAAATCCAGTTGAAGCGGCAAATGATTTTTTTTTTGAAAATTTTACAAAATTTTAATTAACCATAACTTCTAAACTTATTGGCCGAATTGGCTCATCTTCGAACTCATCCAAGGTAATCGTCCATAAAATAAGTATACTAAGTTTCATTAAGATCGGTGTAGAATTGTGGACGTGATTGTTGGAGAACGGTGCGTTATATTATATATATATATAATATATATATATATATATATATATATATATATATATATATATATATATTAGGGTGCTCCGTTTGAAACGAACATTTCTTTTTTTTCGCTCCCCATCGAAAATCTTGTTCTATATGTTAAAATAAAAATTCAGTCCAATTTTGAGCTCTTAATATTAATATTAACCACTGGAACAACGTCGTTGAAGTTTTCCCATGCTAAAAGCACGTAAATTTAGTTTTTTTTCTTTAAAATTAATAAAACTCAGCCCCACTTTCATGTATCGTATGGGTCCAAAGTTTTTCTTAAAGAGAATTGTATGCTCTTCAAAAAAGCCAGTATCTGCTTAGCTCTGAGTTCAACTCTAGCTCTCCTGTGAGTCTTTAATGTCAAATTTCGTATCAAATCGATGGTTTTTTGCTGTTAACTCATGAACGGTTGAGTCTAGAGAAAAAACGTAAGTGTTTATTTTGTAGAAAATTTAATTTTCTATAAAAAAGGTTGAATGACTTGTATCTCTAAAACTATTATTTTAAAAAATATATGAAGTTAAAGTTATTAAAATTTTTAATTTTAGCAAAATTTCGAGATTAATTATTTTATAATTAAATAATATTTATATTTTTACCGTACGATGGACGGTGTGGCTCGATAAGTTATAGATTAAGTTGAACGGAATATAGTATAGTGCCGGATAGCTCAACTGGTAGAGCACTCGGCGCGATACCGACATGGTTTAGGTTCGATTCCCAGTTCGGGCTATCTATATTTTTCTCAAGTTATCTATAAATTGTCTTATTGAGAAGGTTTGCATGTTTAGGTTTCCACTTATTAAATTGTCTTAATTTCTTACTTAATAATTAAAAATGTCTAGAGCGCTGCCGTGGCAATTAAACCAATTAAGTCAAGGTCACACGAAAGCAACTTTTTTCTAAAAACATAATTAGCTGATAAACTAAACGCTGCTGTAGCGATAGTTTAAAAACTAGTAAGCGCTGCTTAATAATTAAAGGACTAACATAAAAAGCATATTTTATTATGTAAAATCATTAGCTGAGTTGAAATGTAGCAAAATCTTTTGAAAATTCCATCATGAGGATAAATACAACAGTTAGATTTCTATGAAATCTACCAAAAAGATATAAGCAATTTTGTCGTATCTGTTATAGTTAATGAGATATTTCGACTTTAAGAAAAAAAAAAAAATTTTTTCCTTTAATTTTTATAAATAATTGCAAAAAAATTATATAAATAATTAAGTTAGAGCTTTAGTTTAGTTATAAATTTGTTTAATAGCTGATTCGGAAGAAAAAAAGTCATGAAGAATTTGTTGTATCTGCAATAGTTTATAAGTTATATTAATAATAAATAAAGAAAAGCTGGCGCGAAAGGTAAGTTTGAATATACAAGAAAACTTGAAATTAAATAAAAAATCGAAGAATTAATTTTTTTCCAAAAACTGATACTAGGCTATTTTTGTTGTATCTTTAAGAGTAAAAAAAAAAATATTAATAAAAAATTCAATCGTTTATTACAAATTGTTTATTGTATAAACAATTAAAATTTGAATAAAAATAAAAATTTTTTTTCAGACATCGAAGAGCAAGATGAATAATGATTTAAAAAAAAAAATGGTTCCTTAATTTTCATAACAAGTGGTAAAAAAAAATAGTTAATTAACAAATGCGTTTTTAAGTAATAAAAAATTTTTTTTAAGAAACGGTTTTTTTTTTTTTAATTAAATTTTCATCAAAGATTACGTGATAAAAAAAAATTTTTGATTATCTTATAAACAACGCATTTGTTTATAACGATTTCTTAAACAATATGGGATAAAAATTATAAAAATTCATTTTTAAGTAGCTTATGATCATAAGGAAACGGACCAATAGCAATATTATAAAAAAAATATTTTTTTCAATGTTTCATCGAGGTTTATAATTTTTAACTTGAGTAAATTGTTAATAACGAAGTGAAAATTAACAATTTTTTAATTTTTCCAAGAGGAATCTATTCTATAGCCTTTTTAAAAGAGCTCCATAAAAGGAAAAAAATCCCGGATTTATAGTTTAACAATTATTGCACTTTCATTGTTTATGTTAGTGCTACAACAAATTGTTACTTAATTAATGGATACCTAATTGAAAAATCACGATAAAAATGTTTGATCGCCGGATTTTTGTTCATTAATCTATCCTGTAGGTGCCTGAAATTTTTCATTTCTTAATTTTCATATTTAATAAGTTTAAATAATATTTTTTTCTTCAAGGTCCGAAGTGGGAGGAGCTTACGCAAGCGAGAGTTCCCGTTTTCGGCCGTATTTTCGACCCTCTGAAAAAATAAATATTCGTCCTAGAGTTCGGGGAGGTAGGACCTTTTTTTAGGTAATTTCTTCCTCTTTTTGGATCTTTTTTCAGGTTTCAAAAATTTTGAATACTTTTAGAGATATTCACAAAAAACGAAACCCCATTTTTTTTTATTAAATTGTTTATAAATTTTGTAATTTTTGCAAGCGCCACTCCAAATTTTTCAAAAAGTTTCTAGATGTGATGACGAATCGAATGACACCTCGATCATAATTTTCCGAGGCGAATAAAAAATTTTGACCTCAAAAGCACATGTTGACTAGACTACAAGGCCTTCTTCGTCATCTGGCTGCACGGTCACGGTTCCAAGGGTTGCCTGTTTACCAATGCGAAGATTGTAACAGGCGCAACGTTCGTCAATCACAAGCTGAATGGACACTGCCCCTGGAACTACACAAAGTCCCTCATACGATGCCGTCTTGTATGAAGACGTCATCGTAATCAGGGCTCGCCGCTGCAGGGCCCTAAGAGCCTTCCAATCCTCCATTCCACATAAGTCACTCTAAGTTGCTGCCGCATAAGTGACAACAGGCAGGAAGTAGCCCCTGTAGATAGTGGACATAGCCGGAAAGCGCAGTCCCCATTCAGTCCGTGCGAGACGGCGTAGACGACCAAAAGTTTCATCTAGTTTCGCGCACCTTGTCTTTATGTGTGTTGTTGGTTTGAGGTCCTCGTCGAAGTGTTCCCCTAAGTATCTAACGCTCTTCTTGAATGCTATTTTTGAATTACCTATAACGATTTTCGGTGGCTTTGATTCATACTTGGGCTTTTTCTGTCTTTTCGCTTCATAGGGGTACGGACCTTTGTCCTTGCGTGGACCGCGTCGGGTGTCATCTCTTTTGAGGAATATTGCTTTAGTCTTAGACTCCGATAATGTGAGTTTCGCGGAACGACACTATTCCAGTATCGAGTCTACCGTCCCTTGCCCTTTTCTTTCAATGTCGGCACGTGAAGTGCCTTCTATGATGACGAGGAGGTCGTCAGCATAGGCTACAAATTTACTCCCGTGTTCTGTTGACTCTAATTCTTTAAGCAAATTATCGAACATAATGTTCCAAAATAAAGGCCCCAAAACTGATCCCTGTGGACATCCTCTTATTGGCTTTTTGTTCTCTTTCCCGAATCCCCATGACAGTGAGACTGTCCTATCCTCAAAGTAACTTTGAACCACCCTGTAAACGTTTTTGGGGCATTCCCGCTTCTTCAAACCCTCGAGTACTCGCGGCCACCACACGTTGTCAAAGGCGCCAGAAATATCGAAGAGAAGTCCGATTGCCAGATTCTCTGTTGTCGAATCTAACAAGCGACGCATTTCAACGATTGCATCTTCAGTCGACCTTTTGGCCATAAAGCCAAACTGTTGACTGGAAATGTTATCCCCAGCTAAGACTGTGGTGGTGAGTCTCGACTCAATCAATCTCTCAAATATCTTCCCGATTACCGATAGGAAGCAAATTGGCCTATATGATTTAGGGTCACTCGCGTCTTTGTCACTGCTCTTAAGGAGCATGATAATTTCACCCTCTTTCCATGCGGTTGGGAAAACTCCTAATTCTAAGCATCTATTGTATAATTCTAAAAACTCCCCTGATAAAATTACTGCCGCTCTTTTGACTACCTCATTTTCTACTAAGTCTGGTCCGGGTGCTTTTTAGTTTTTAAGGGTCTTTAAAATTCTGTATAGTTCGCGCGGGGTGAATAAATCGGCGTCCGCGGTGTCTGGTGGTGTCTCTGAATTTACTCGGGTTACTCTCTGCTCCTCCGTTTCTTCCTCTGGTTTGCCGTCAACAATGTGTGTGTTGAGAAAGCAGCTAGCTGTGTCCTTGAAACTTTCTGTGGATCCTCCGTCACGCCGGAGTGTGGTTAGCACTCTGTTAACTCGGTGTTTATCTGCCTGAAGCTTGGAAACGATGCCCCAGTGCTCCTTGTTACCGTTCGACGTGACAAACTCTCGCCAGCTGTTTTCTCTCTGTCTTTTAACGTGTTTTGATTATGTCTTGCAAAGCGTCAAGTATGTCTTTTTGAGTTCTGTCTTTTTGTCTCCCTCCGTCTCTCTCTGGTATCTCCTTCTGGCCTTATAAACTACTCTCTTCTCTTTTGTTAAATCTCTGGTCCACCACGGGTATGATTTCTTGTGCAACTTCTTCCGTGGGATAGCAAATTTACATGACTCTATTATGGCTTTAGTGAGTGCATCGGCATACCTTTCCACGTCCTCGACCGTTTCCAGCGCTAGGCCTTCAAGATTCTCTCTTGCGAGTTCCGGTAGTTTCTCGTGGAACTTTTCCCAGTCAGCCAACGCAAGGTTGAACCGCTTAGGATCCGCCCCGTCGAGACCCTCCCGCTCTCTTGGAATTCCTAGGCTGATTTCGATCGCATAGTGGTCGGTACTTTGCACCCACTCGCGTTTGATGAACCAGTTTTGTACGTACCGTGCAAGTTTTGGGGTAGCTAAGGTAACATCTATGTATGATTCCCCTGAGGCTGATGAGTAAGTTGGGCCCTCCCTTTTAATGTTTAAAATCTTCAACCCATAGTCGTCTATAAAGTCCTCTAGTTTCTCTCCCTTCTCATTTGTTTCTGGGCCCCATCTAATAGATCTAGCATTCGCGTCCATCCCAAATAAAACCCTTTTTCCCCTTAGTGCCTGAACTACCTTTTCTAATTGCGTGATGTGAATTTCTATGTTGTCACGACACTGGAAGTATGACGATACCACGTAGAGAGAAGTGCCTGGACCCTCAATGTGAGCGCATACGATGTGCGAAGTACTTAGTTGGGAGATTAGAATTATTTTGTATTTTGGATTCATTAAGCAAATGGCCGCAAATGGCCTTTCCCCAGTTGTGGCAGCAATTTGTACATTGCTGCCAAAACCAGATATTATGAAACATTTGTTACTCGCTACTGCGTATGGCTCTTGCAGAAGGAGGACATCAATACGTTCCTCCTTCCCCAAGGCACCTATCTCCAGTATTCCCGCCTTATTGATTCGCAACTTCACTTGCAAGACTCGAAGACCATCCGCGTTAAAACCTCTTTCTCCTCCTTCTTCTCTTTCTATTGTTGTCAGATTTTGGGGGGGGGGGGGGGGGTGAAGTTTCGTTTCGCATACCGAGCCCTCCTACTACTGTTTCTCCTTCTGTTACGGGCCCACCGTGGGCAAAGTTACTCGACTCCGGATACAAACATCGGCTTGTGCCCCGCGAACAATTTGTACCGACTACTGATGAAGAATCTTTTTTAAGTGTTTCCCGTTTTGCGTTTTCTAAATCAATCGGTCGCGTGATTTTACCCGCGCGCGTCCGCGTAACCCGATTCTCGTGCCGACGATTAGCGGGGGTACCAGGAGGCTTAGCGATCAAATTAGTAGCAATAACAACACGGCTTGCCACTCTGGCACTCCTTCGAACGAGCGTGATGTTGGTCATCGTTGAAGATGATGATGGTGATGCTGCTGTCGTAGTGGTTTCTTGAGGCGTATAATTGCCATGACCCTCCTCCCCCTTGAGGACCGGTCCCGCACAATCCGAATGCCGGTCCATTGGTGCGGATACTTTTTTAGGAGAGAGAATTGCCATGTTTGTTTTTGCTATTGGAGTCACTAAACTCTTGGTTGTACCTGTATGGAGAAAAGTTTGTATTAATGTTGCAGCTGCCAACTGTGAAAGAGAAAAAGCGTAATTAGTGTTTTGGAGGGGGAAGGATAGGGGTTAGGTTTGTCTGGGAGCTGATACTTGACCGCTTTTGCATGAAAAATTTTATACGTATTGCTTTCGCAATTTTATGATAATCAAAAATTTTTGCAGGGCCTGGGCCTATTTGCGTTGGTGTCAGTCCACTGTCGACATGTAATAGCATTTTGACTATCATTGCATTAAAAAAAAACGATTAAAGTGAAAAAAATTGCCTTAGGTCCAGGGACTATAAGACAATTAAATCCCATATACTCAAAATCGATTAAAGTGAAAAGCCCGCCTCCCAGAAGGGAGCAGGCCTTATCACTTTATATATTATCAACAAATCATTCAAGTTTTTCCATTGATTTGAGTGATTGGCATCACTTTTAGGGTTGGCAGCGTTGGGCTACCTACCCAAGCCGATATGCTTTCTGTTCTGCCCCACTAGAACATACTTGCACATAGGCTGCTACATTCCACAACATTACTTCCTGCTCGTAGTTTCCGTAACAAAGGTCCACAGCGTTGTACAAGTACAAATTATTACATGTCCAATTTTGGATTGGGGCAGCCTATTAAGAGCCTCCGAAGTAGACATGCTCTGTTTCTCCTAAGTCACTTCCACCAGAATTATTTGCGTGGTAGTAATGAAGTAGAATGCCTTACCTGACCCTTGCCTCTCCTTTCAACTCAAAGAGTTGTTTTTTTCCTATGGAAGAGGCCTAGGGACGGCTGAGAAGTACCCGCCCAGGCCTGTGTAACCCTATGGATCCACAAGCTCTCGCGGGCACCAGAGGTATTTTTAGCCTCTAATGAATACTCTCACAGGTCCGTGTAACTTGCTTTGAGTCCACGACCCGTAGTATTCATGTGTAGCCACTCAGGCTTGTGTAGCGCTTTGGCCCACAAGATCAGACTACACTTCACTTTGATAACCAATCAAAGTCATCTTTTTGAGGAACATATAAAGTTTGAAAATTTTGAAATTTTTGCCAAATTTGGATGATCATAGATCATTCTTTAACTTACATGTGCGCACGCACCCGCACACACACACCCCGGTGTATCATTTCTCTTGCCCCTTGGTCTTATTGGGGAGAGTTATTTTGCCCTCTTTTAAGAGTTCTAAACGCTTATTTATATTTCAAGATCTAGCATGAACTTGTACTCTCAGCTTGTAATTCGGCCTTTGAAACCTATATCAGCTAAGTTACTTGTCCGTGTAGCCGTCCATTTATGGATTTAACCACTCGTGGTCATAGCCCCGGACTATCCGAACCATCGCGCCGTAAGTAGTGAGAACCGAAGTCCCTGACCTCGAGGTTAACACCTTAAACTACAGTTTGATGTCTGAGTTTCTCGGGCCTTTTCCAGTATACAAAAATAATTGACCCAGTCGGAAAATATTATTTGTTTATATTTACATTGAAATTTAGGTGAAAAATTAAAAAATCTTCAGAAAACTCCAAGTTTTGATTAAACATAATTGGCACATCAGGAAAATATTATTTGTTTAAATTTACATTGAAATTTTGGTGAAAAAGTAAAAAATCTTAAAAAAACTCGAATTTTTAATTTAAAAAATGCGAAAAAGTTGGTTAGAAAATCGAAGATATTTGAATCCCACTTTGACCAAGGGCTTAAAAACTTCGTTTTACAGTCTAGTAAAACATATATTTTCTTCAAGATAATTAAAAATGTCCATCTTCAAAAAAAGTCAAAATTTGAGTTAAAATGTAAGAAAATACGGTGAAAAAGAAAAAAAATTTTTTTTTTTAATTTTTTTTTCGAAAACTACATTTAAACGTGGAGAAAATAGCAACCGCCGAAATGAAATTACCATAATATAATCAGGAGTTATGAATTTATGAAAATTACCCCATCGTTATTTTTTCACGAATTTCGAAAATTCATATCTCCAAGGTTTCTTAAAATTAAGGGCTCAAAATTTAGGATTAGGTGTCTTTTTATATGTACAAAAACATATAAAAAATTCAACCGGATCAAAAAATATGATTCTCAAAATCAGGTGATTTGGCATGGAATGACCCATATATTTGTTTGATGTTAATAAACCTTGATTAAACAAAACGATTTATGACGATTAAAACAGTTTTAATCGTTTTAAATCGTCATAAATCGTCAATTTATGATTAAAAACGATTAAATTTTGAATCGTTTGAAATCGACTCGAATCATCAATTGATGATTGAAGAAGATTAAAAATGATTAAATTTTTAATCGTTTTAAATCGTCACGAATCGTCAATTGATGATTAAAGAAGATCAAAAATGATTAAATTTTTTATCGTTTTAAATCGTCGAGAATCGTCAATTGCCCTTATTAAAAGAAGCGATTTAAAACGATTTGCAATGTTAAATGCCCATAAAAAGGGCGATTCAAAAGTATTCAAAAGCATTAAAAAGTACTTGGGGCATTCCACGCCAAATCAGACGGTATTTAAAATTTTTGTTTTTAATTTCCGTCATTTTTTGATATTTTTTAGTACTGATCAAAAAACTCATCCTTCTAAATTTTAAGATTTTTTTTATCATTGGTCTCAATAGATATGGAACTTTCAAAAAAATTTTCAAACCGCTTTTTTCATGGTTTTTTGCTTATAACTTTTTGAAAAATGGTTTAAATAAAAAAACTCAAACAATAAAAAAGTTTCGTTTTTCCATGTGTTTTTGGAAAAAATTTTCCACGTTATTTTCAAGTCTTAAAACTTTAAAGTCGTTTTTTGAAAATCATGCATATTTCGATTTTCCTGAAAATTTGTGACAACAAACTACTATCTATTCCACAACTTTTGAGGTGGTTCTGGTCGTGGGACCTCCGTGGCTACTATTTTTTGTTTGATTTTTGAAAATTAAAAAAAATTTTTTTTTTTCCTATTAATAATCATTAATTGCTATTTTTGTCATTATATATTATTTTTTACATCGTTTTTCAGTATTTTCTTAGAATTCTACGCAATCAAAAGATTTTTCAAATAGCTCGTTAAATTTGTTTACTTTTAAAAACGTATTGGTATAATAGCTGTAGAAATAGTGACTATCCACTGATTCGCGAGAATTTCACTAATTCATTTTTAGAGAGTATACCAAGAAATTTCTAATTTCACTTCAAAAATAAATTTTTTTCTGGGCTTTAGAATTTACTATCTTAAAGCAAAAGAAAGTATTTGAATCAAGTTTTTTATTTGTTCTGTGCATCATCTATATCAATGCCAGCATTTACTGATACTTCTTCGATAACTTCTATACCAGATGTTTCATGAACTATTTCAATGTCCAATGATAAATTCAATCCCACCTCAAAACTATCGGATTCTCTGATTCTTTCTGTTCCCATACTTGTAAATAAATTGGGTTCAAGTGGCATGCTTTTATTATTATTATGCTGTACCCGAAAATTTCAACCATCCCGTCAACATTTCCAAGTTCTAAAACTGAGCCATGAGTAAGCTAATTTAAAAGACGCGTGTAGGTTTTCATAATGTACAAATAAAAAACCTTATAACAAAATGCCCATACTACATGAATATTGCAGTGTTTAGCTGCCCTTGCCTAAGTTGAAAATATATCCTTCAACAGCATCTGATTGAAATATTTATTTTGGAGCTGTCTACTGTTCCTACTATTTCCACCACTAACTATTTATTCTAACAATAGTAAGATTGTATTGAATAATTCCAATCTACATAACGATAATTTTTAAAAAATTTTACTTGCATTGTTTGAATAATTGTTATAAACAAATGCATTGTTAATATGATTTAATAAAATTTTTTTTGAGGAAAAAATGCTTAATGAAAATAACGATTTTCAAGAAAAAAATCGTTTCTTAAAAAAATTGTTTTATTGCTAAACAGCGCATTTGCTAATTAAAAATTTTTTTTTCTACTCAATATTAATATTAAGGAACCATAATTTTTTTTTAAATCATCATTTATCATGTTCTCTTATACTAGAAAAAAAAAATTTTTTATTCATTTATTATTGGTTTCTTAATCAAACAATTTGTTATGAACAAATAAATTTTAATTTAATAATGCCAATAATAGCAATTAATTGTTTTTTAATATGAAAAAAAAAAATTTTTTTAATTTTCAAAAATCAAAAAAAAAATAGTAGCCACGGAGGTCCCACGACCAGAACCACTTAAAAAGTTGTGGAATAGATAGCAGTTTGTTGTCACAAATTTTCAGGAAAATCGAAATATGCATGATTTTCAGAAAACGACTTTAAAGTTTTAAGACTTGAAAATAACGTGGAAAAATTTTACCAAAAAATTATTCGTATTTTTTTTTCTAAAAGTACATGGAAAAACGAAACTTTTTTATTGTTTGAGTTTTTTCATTTCAACCATTTTTCAAAAAGTTATAAGCAAAAAACCATGAAAAGAGCGGTTTTTTTGAAAATTCCAGATCTTTTGAACCAATGATCAAAAAAATATCAAAATTTAGAAGGATGAGTTTTTTGATGAGTACTAAATAATTTCAAAATATGACGGAAATTAACAATTAAAATTTTTAGAACAGTCCGATTGGGCGTGGAATGTCCCATTTAAAATTTTTTATTTCTAATCGTTTAAAATCGCTTCTTTTAATAAGGAATGACGATTTAAGAGGATTAAAAAAGATTAAATTTTTAATCATTTGAAATCGTCACGGATCGTTAATTGATGATTAAAAACGATTAAATTTTAATCGTTTCAAATCGTCTTTAATCTTCATTCGGAACCGGAAATTGCAATATTATTTTACGATTAAAAACGATTCATGTCGATTAAAAATTTCAAATCGTCATGAATCGTCTTTAATCTTCATTCTGAACCAGAAATTACAATATTAATTTACGATTAAAGACGATTCAAGACGATTAAAAATTTCAAATCGTCATGAATCGTCTTTAATCTCCATTTAGAAGCAGAAATTGCAGTATTATTTTACGATTTAAAACGATTCATGACGATTTAAAATTTTTAATCGTCATGAATCGTCTTTAATCTTCATTCGAAACCAGAAATTGCAATATTATTTTATGATTAAAGACGATTCATGACGATTTGAAATTTTTAATCGTCATGAATCGTTTATAATCGTAAAATAATAAATCGTCTTTTGACGATTTGGGACGATTAAATCTAAAAATCCATGTCGATTATGACGATTAAAGACGATTTATGATGATTTAATTTTTAAAACAACTAAATATTTGATTGGCAGTGGGCAATCAAATTATTTTGTTGTCATAACTAAAATTTAGTTGTCAGAAGATAATTTTTTTCTCAGTGCAATGTTATTATGGAAACTATTAAAGTGCGATGTGAAAGCTCTTAATGTTAATATTGAGAGCTTTAATTTTGACAGGCGTATTTCTATATCTAAATGAAATTTTAAAAATCTTTCAGAGAAAAAAAAATTTGTTTGTTTTTTAAACACCCTGCACGGAGAGAATTTTATGGTGAAAGTCATCATCGAGTTATAGTACAATTTTTAAACTCGATTTTTTAGTAAAAAATATCATTTAAATTATTAAATAAACAATCTGCATTGTAGTACCCTGGTGGGAAGGGACCATTGGCCAAGGCTCGGACCAGGCATTGGCCAGTCGTCATGCCAGAGTCCCGAGCCTTGGCGCAAGCCTTGGTCAAGCCTTGGCTGAACCATTGGGTGAGCATTGGTCCAAGCCTTAGATGATGTCCATATCCCAAGCCTTGGGAAACAAAATATCAAGCCTCGGCCGAGTCTTGGGAAACGAAAAATCTAATGCTCATCCAATGTTCGATCTAAAATATTATTATTTAAATTAATAAATATAATTAAAAAAAAGTTTGATCACACTTTTATCGACATTAAATCGAAGTGTAATTAACTAATTACTGAATTAATGGGAAATAACGAATAAAATTATTTGGGCGCTACCGGGGTTCGAACTGAGATCCTTCTGATTACTAGGCCGGGACGCTATCCACTGTGCTAAATCTGATGTACAGATAATCATGATTTTTTTGGTTGTTAAATTATTTAAACACAATTTAATTCAAAAATATTAAATCGTAAAGATGAGGTGAAATGTAGTTTTATTCAATGAACTTAAAATTATCTGTTGATTAATGACATATATTTGTTAATTTGTAATTTTATGATTTGATATAAATGAATAAATTAAGAGTAAGATCGAGTAGCACTATTAGGGAAGGGGGGAGGGCAAAAGGGGTAGGATAGGCAAAACGGTGTACCCCCAAAATATTAAAAAAAAACAAATTTTTTTTTTTCGTCTAATTGCTATAAATCCGATATATTTGCGCATTTTTAGCCCTACACATGACACCTGGGGCAAAATGGACCATCCGAAAATTCTGAAAAAATGATTCTTTTATATTTTTATCGTCAAATTAAAAAAAAAATTTAATATATTAATCCATTTTTCGCCTGATTCTCTATAGCTGGGGCAAATTCGGCCACTAAAAATATTCGAAATAATATTTTATTTTTTAATTGATAAAATTTTTGAAATATTGCAAAATAATCTGTCACCTTAAAAAAATAAAAAAACACGTTTTTTGAGTTCAAAACAATGACAAATAAAAAATATAGAATTGATTATTTTTATTAAATAACAATTAGTAATTAAGCTAATCGAGGGGAAACGATTAATAAACCAATGATGTGAAATGTTATTTTTCTTTATGTATATTACATATATATAGATACATGTAAAGTTGATAATTTTAATATTAAATAAAAATTTAACCCAGGCTGAGGCATAGGCCAATGGTCAGCTGTCAAGGCTCGACTTGACAAAAATTAAACTATCGGGCCTGGCCCTGGCCGAGGCTTGGGCCAATGGTCAGCTGCTGAAGCTTGGCAAGTGACAACAGGGCCAAGGCTCGGCCTATAGTCAGCCTTGGCGATTCCTATCTGGGTATCTACCAACTATGTGGTAAAATTTACAATTATTTATGATAATCAGAAATGATAACTTTTATTATCTTAAATAGTTATTACTATTATCAACATCGTAATTTTTAAAAACGTGATGGTTATAATTACTACCTAAACTAACAAATAATTTAAATATCGGCAATACAGGTTGAAGCTTGTCTACGTGTCATTTTCATTTTGTTTAACTGTGTATGTGATCAATTTCACGCACACAGACGCGCGTGGGCGCACACACCTACGTACCACATACTTACGCACCCATATGCGTGCACACACGCAAACACGTATACACGCTCGCACGAACACACACACGCGCGCGCATAGACATACTTACGCACATACGCATGCACATACTTACCCACGCACACATGCACACACACGCGCACACACATACGCAAACACGCACACATGCATACACGCGCACCCACATACGCAAATACGCACGCACACACATACACGCGCACACATGCACACACATACGCACGCACACACACGCACGCGCATACATACCCACGCACACACACATACACACTACGCATACATACACACACACGTAAACACGCACGCATACACACATGCACACACGCACGCACATACGCAAGTACGCACCCACACACACGCGTACACATACGGACACACACACACGTGCCCACACACATACCCACGCACACACACGAGCGCACGCGCGCACGTATATAAATGAAGGATTTAAATTTATCCGATTTCTTGTTTCAGAAGTTTTACAACCTTGAATGGTAATAACAATCTTCGATTGTAACAAATATAATTTTTAATAGTTACAATTATCATTTTTGATAGTAATCGTTACCATCATCAATTGTTATTGTCATCATTTTCAATGGTAAAATTAATGATTATAATCACTGAAAAATTTTATACCATTTCAAATAGTTAAATTTAAAAATTTTGTATCGTAAATAATATAATTAATTTCTTTTCGTGTATTATTACATGTTTTATTTTTCAAATACTGTGGTACAAATTTTTCAATCAAAAAAATTAAAATTGTGATGATTAAAAAAATGAATAATTTAAATGATTTGAATTATTCATTTTTCATTAAATGAATAATTATAAGTATTTTGATTTTTAATTTAAAAAAATGGATTAATGAATCTTCTTTTATTTTTCATTTCGCAAAAAATGAATAATGGAAAAGATTTAATTAATCCATTTCTAAAAAACGGATAACGGAAAAAATTTAATTAATCTATTTCTCAAAAAATGGATAATGGAAAAAATTTAATTAATCCATTTCTCAAAAAATGGTTGATGGAAAAAATTTGATTAATCCATTTCTAAAAAAATGGAAAATGTAAGTTATTTTAATTTATAATTAAATAAAAAATGACTCATGTATCTTATCGTAATCATTGAATTTAAAGAAAAATGGATAATTGCTATCTGATCAAATATTAAATAATGAAAAAATTAATAATTAAAATAATTTTAAATTAAACATTTATTTTTAATTAATTAATTATATCGAAAATGCATTTAAGAAAAAATGCATTTTTTGCAACCCTGGTCCCCTCTTATAACTAGGCTGTGTCTGTAACTCTTACAGTCACGGAGCAATAAATAATAGCCCCCTCTTATGAGTAGTCCGTGCCTCTAACTCTTATAGTCACGGAACAGAAAATTATAGTCCCCTCTTATAACTAGTCCGTGCCTCTAACTCTTACAGTCACGGAACAAAAAATTATAGCCCCCTCTTATAACTAGTCCGTGTCTGTAACCCTTACAGTCACGGGACAGCAGACTCCAGCGCCACAATTTGTCTGTTTTTAGAGTCCCGGATTAATCCGTGACTGGTGGCTATAGACACTCCGTAAATAAATACATAAGAAAAAAAAAAAATTTTTTTTAATGAATTATTAATAAGATAATTAAAGGCAATATTCATTTGATTCAGATTACTGTTTTTTTGGATCAATCCAATACAGCAATTTGAAATAATTCGATTTTTTATTGAATCAATTGTGTTGCGTAATTATCAAATGTTCGCGCCAGAACACTTGATAACTCCACGCTTTACTCTACCAGAGGTGCTGCTATCGATGCGCCCTCTGCTACTCGGAACTTCAACTCGATAGCCAGCTACGCGGCAACCACCACTTTCTACAAAACATGTTGTAATACACCACGTGTTATTTAATAACAAGGCAATAAAATTATAAATCCAGCTACATCATGCTAATTAATAAATATCAGGAGATCAATTCAGTTTAGTTCATCTTGCTGATTCATCAGGTAATTTATCATGCTCATCTTTTTGTAAATCTCATATTCTTTAACTTATAAATTACTGTGATCATTTTGTTGACCGCGTGCTAACCTATTCTTGACGGCTATATCTATATAAAAATATATACACTCGCTATCACATGACTTTGCAGTCACAAATAATTAATATTCAAATCACATTCACATTCTAATTATCATTTACTTATTGCTCATCACTAAAATATTCTACTTGTGCTCGATGCTAGCTGGTGTGGTTGATTTCACCGGTCAATCCATCCAGTTATGCAGTTAATCTCTAAAATAAATACCAAATATTATTTGTGATTGCAAATCTTTCAGTTTACGATAAGACTATGCACTCGACTCGTCTCTATAAATTCTTGCTCGGTTCAAAAGTACATGTAACATGTCACATCAAATTTATTATAATTGATACTTTCATTATACAACAATTGTTATATCTGTGCATTCTCAATTGTTTATAAATTATTTCGTCTCTGCGCTCAATGTATGACTATTACTTCACGTGTATGGTGCCGTGTAATTTTGTAAAAACTCAAATGAAATCTATTTCATGAAAAAATGTGCTCCGTTTACTGATCTCGTGCTCAGCTATGTACTCGATATTACTATCTGTGATAATTTTATTAAATATGGACAATATACCAAAATAAGTGACTTATTATTTCTTCCACCATCCCGATCCAGCACAAATAATTATTTAATGTAATTAAGTTTAAGTTAATATTTTACAAATTGCAAAGAGAGTTTCTACACGGAAAAAATAAAACAGGAATAATTGCTGTTTTAACGAGGATTTATTACATTTTCAAATAGTAACGCAGCGCTTCATAAACGAAACTGTAAAAGTTACATTTTGGCGCCGCGCAGTAAGTTTTACATTTTAAGTATGAAATATTACAGTTTGAAAATGTATTAAGTTTACTTTCTCACACTGTAATATTTGTTGAAAATTATCAAAGTATCATTCGATATGCTTCAAAACTTACAGTTTTTCTCATCAAGTTTTACGTTAAAATTTTTAAAACTTGTTTCTCAAAATAACGATATTGCCACTATAAACTGTAAATTTTACATTTTCAGTTAGTAATATTTGTGTTTATTTTTTTCAATAATCGAGTTTGAATAGTGATAGAACCCACTACGAAATGTGAATTTTAAAGTTTCAACGTGAATTTTCAGTTATTTTTTCAAATTAATGCTATTCATTTAGCAATTTTATCAGTAAAATACATAAATTTTACAGCTCAATTAAAGTAACTGTGATTTTTTTAGTTGCATTAACGTTGCATAAATATTAATTTGTCACTCACCAATGATAAATTAAAAAAATTTTATTTTCCTAAATTTAATAATTATTTAATTTTCTTTACTTATTTAATTAAGACTAATATTGTAGTACTACTAATAAAATATCAAAAACAAAAAGGGAAAAACTAAAACAAATAAAAAATTTTCATTAGAAGAGATAAATAAATGTTAAAGGTTAAATATTCATTTAATTTAAATATAATAGTTTAAATAATTAAAAAGTACAGGTTTTAATTTTCCTATTTTTATTATTAATTATCACAACTTACACATACAATCACATGCCACAATAATTCTCACATATTTCGTAAGTCTGGAAATGGACACATCAAACTGAGAATTAATATTATTTGTTATAAATAATGCACTAGACGACACCACGTGGAACAATAACTAAATACGAGACACCCGTGAAACAGAAGACTCTTATTACTATAACCTCTAATATTGAGGCATGGCTAAGTGCAACGTGCACTCACATATACTATTTAAAAAATATTTACGGACAATAAAGTAAGATTAGTATCTTCGTACACTCAGCTAATTGCCGTGGTACGGTCTGAAATTTCAATATCTAAAATGTAAAACTTACAAATTCAAATGCAAGTGATTTCATAGAATTGAAACACAAATTTTCAATCCCTGATTAAACAAAACGATTTGTGACGATTAAAAACGATTAAAAATTAAATCATCATTAATCATCTTTAAACATCATAATCGTCATGGATTTTCAGATTTAATAGTCCCAAATCGTCAAAAGACGATTTATTATTTTACGATTAAAAACGATTCATGACGATTAAAAATTTCGAATCGTCTTTAATCGTAAAATAATATTGCAATTTCTGGTTCCGAATGAAGATTAAAGACGATTCATGACGATTTGAAATTTTTAATCGTCATGAATCGTATTTAATCGTAAAATAATATTGCAATTTCTGGTTCCAAATGAAGATTAAAGACGATTCATGACGTTTTGAAATTTTTAATCGTCATAAATCGTTTTTAATCGTAAAATAATATTGCAATTTCTGCTTCTAAATAAAGATTAAAGACGATTCATGACGATTTGAAATTTTTAATCGTCTATAATCGTAAAATAATATTGTAATTTCTGGTTCCGAATGAAGATAAAAGACGATTCATGACGATTTAAAATTTTGAATCGTCATGAATCGTTTTTAATCTTAAAATAATATTGCGATTTCTGGTTCCAAATGAAGATTAAAGACGATTCCAAACGATTAAAATTTAATCGTTTTTAATCATCAATTGACGATCCGTGACGATTTCAAACGATTAAAAATTTAATCGTTTTTAATCCTCTTGAATCGTCATTCGTTATTAAAAGAAGCGATTTTAAACGATTAGAAATAAAAGATTTTAAATGGGGCATTCCACGCCAAATCGGGCTGTTTTAAAAATTGTAATTGTTAATTTCCGTCATATTTTGAAATTTTTTAGTACTCATCAAAAAACTCATCCTTCTAAATTTTGAGATTTTTTTTATCATTGGTTCAAAAGATCTGGAATTTAACAAAAAACCGCTCTTTTCATGGTTTTTTGCTTAGAACTTTTTGAAAAATGGTTGAAATGAAAAAACTCAAACAATAAAAAAGTTTCGTTTTTCCATGTACTTTTAGAAAAAAAAAATACGAATAATTTTTTGGAAAAATTTTTCCACGTTATTTTCGAGTCTTAAAACTTTAAAGTCGTTTCCTGAAAATCATGCATATTTTGATTTTCCTGAAAATTTGTGACAACAAACTACTATTTATTCCACAACTTTTTAGGTAGTTCTGGTCGTGGGACCTCCGTGGCTACTATTTTTAACTTCCCGCTAAGAAAATCGAAGATTTCCAAAAATTTCGGGAAGTTATTATTTTTACCCCGATTTGCGAAAATCGAAATTTCAACAGATGTCGACGTTTTGAGGTTCTAGGAAGCTATTTTGACTAAATTCAAGATGATGTCCGAGTGTACGTACGTACGTACGTATGTAAATATTCTGTAACTTTTGAACAGATGAACCGATTTTGATCGTCAAGGTGTCATTCGACGCGGCTTGTTAATTACTATAAGCACTCAAAATTTGAGCTTAATCAGTAGAGTACGTTCGGAGATATTTCAAAAATAAAATGTTTTCAAAAATGTTTTTTTTGAATAACTTTTAATTCGCTAGATGGATTAATTCCAAAATCTAATCGGCTCTAAAACTTTATAAGCCGCGTCGAATGCCACCTCAGCCATCAAAATCGGTTCATTCGTTCAAGAGAAACCGTGAACGAAAGAATTTAAAAAAAAATTTTTTTTTAGTTTTTTTGAAATTTCTCAAAAACGACTTGATAAATCAATTTTAAAATTTGATCAGCTCTAGAACTCAATAAAACGCGTCGATTGCCACCTCAACCGTTGCAATCGGTGAATTCCTTCGAGAGATATCGTTGGAGAAAAAATGGTAAAAAACGTTATTTTTCAAAAACAAAGGCACTCAAAAGTATTTTCAAGCTCGAAAATGTATTCTCTACAATGTTTTCGAGCTCAAGGAGCTCGAAAACTGCGGGAAGTTTTGAGGCTGGCCCGCAGGGTCAACTGACAGACCGATTTTTTTTTTGTTTTGAAAATTAAAAAAATTTTTTTTTTTATATTAAAAAACAATTAATTGCTATTATTGGCATTATTAAATTAAAATTTATTTGTTTATAACAAATTGTTTGCTTAAGAAACCAATAATAAATGAATGAAAATTTTTTTTTTCTAGTATAAGAGAACATGATAAATGATGATTTAAAAAAAAATGTTGGTTCCTTAATATTAATATTGAGTAGAAAAAAAAATTGTTAATTAGCAAATGTGCTGTTTAGCAATAAAACAATTTTTTTAAGAAACAATTTTTTTCTTGAAAATCGTTATTTTCATTAAGCATTTTTTCCCACAAAAAAATTTTATTAAATCTTATTAACAATGCATTTGTTTATAACAATTATTCAAACAATCTAAGTAAAAATTTTTTAAAAATTATTTTTATGTAGCTTTTAGCAATAAAAAAACAAAATAAACAAAAAAATATAAAAAATAAATTTTCTTGATTGCTTCATTTACGTTTGTTATTTTCAATGCTTTAGATTGTTAATAAAGAAGTAGAAAATCGAAATTTTTTAATTTTTCTAACAGTGATCTTTTCTAAACCCTTTCAAGAATAGTTCCAGGAAGTAAAAAAAATCCGGGATCTCAGTTTATAAATAATCAGGGTTTTTATGTAAACTTTTAACAAGAAAAAATTAGCTAATCAACAAACTCATAGTTAATCAAAAAATTGGAGTAAAAAGTTTTTTTCTGTAGAATATTATTGATTCATGTGTTTAGAAAGTACCAAATATTTTTTATTCCTGAATATTTAAATTTAATCGACTCTGGGCCCATTCTGAAAACACTCTGATTTCATCCTGCACTCATTTTGAGCCTATTTTGAAAACACTTTGATTTCGTTCTGGACTCACTTCTGGCCCATTCTGAAAACACTGATCTAATCTGTATTAACTCTGAAACCACTTCGGTTTCAGTCTGGAAAAAGGGCACAAAACCACTCTGGAAACATACTGGATTTAGAATATTTACATTCTGACTATGATTCCAGAGTTTTTCCAGAGTGGGTTGAAGGTCGCAAGGGTAAATTTTGTTTGCTAAAAAATACGTTTTTAAAAGTAAACAAATTTAACGAGCTATTCGAAAAATCTTTTGATTGCGTAGAATTCTAAGAAAATACTGAAAAACGAAGTAAGAAATAATATATAATGACAAAAATAGCAATTAATGATTTTTAATAGGAAAAAAAAAATTTTTTTAATTTTCAAAAATCGAAAAAAAAAAAATAGTAGCCACGGAAGTCCCACGATCGGAACCACCTGAAAAGTTGTGGAATATATAGTAGTTTGTTGTCACAAATTTTCAGGAAAATCAAAATATGCATGATTTTCAGAAAACGACTTTAAAGTTTTAAGACTCGAGAACGAAACTTTTTTATTCTTTAAGTTTTTTTATTTAACCCATTTTCCAAAAATTTATAAGCAAAAAACGATGAAAAAAGCGGTTCGAAAATTTTTTTGAAAATTCCATATCTATTGAGACCAATGATCAAAAAAATCTTAAAATTTAGAAGGATGAGTTTTTTGATCAGTACTAAAAAATATCAAAAAATGACAGAAATTAAAAACTAATATTTTAAATACCGTCCGATTTGGCGTGGAATGCCCTAAATTTTTCTTAATGCTTTTGAATACTTTGAATACTTTGGAATCACCCTTTTTATGGACATTTAACAATGCAAATCGTTTTAAATCGCTTCTTTTAATAAGGGCAATTGACGATTTACGACGATTTAAAACGATAAAAAATTTAATCATTTTTAATCTTCTTTAATCATCAATTGATGATTCGTGACGATTTAAAACGATTCAAAATTTAATCGTTTTTAATCATCAATTGACGATTTATGACGATTTGAAACGATTAAAACAGTTTTAATCGTCACAAATCGTTTTGTTTAATCAGGGATTTTCAAATGTTAATGAATGGTTGTCAAACTGTAAAAGTTAAGAAAGTAAACTTTTAATTTTCTGAAACTTATTAGCGATATTTTAAAATGTAGTTTTACTATTTTTACATTTTAAATAGTAAAAGTTCGTGATTGCTAAGGCATTGATGATACTTGACATAAAAATTTTTAAAATTACAGTGTGAGATGTAATAGTTCCATATTCTACATTAAGGTTCATAATTGAATGCCCATACTGTAAATCTTCTCGAACCACTCAACAAATTTTCTTATTCGATACTTTAATTTTTACACAACGGCTAAACTGTAATTTTTACAGTTTTAAAGAGGAATAAATGATTTTTACAGAAGCAAACTTTCTGTGAGCAAAAGTTAATAATTATTTTACATTTTGTTGTGTACGATTTACATTTTCAAACTGTAAATATTACTGCTTAATTTGCAACTAATTTTTTACAGGATAAAATTTAAAAATTACAGTATACATTTTAACTTTTGTAATTTTTAATATGACGGGCTGGTTTTTACATTTTATTATGTAACTATTCCAGTTTTCTTTTTTCCGTATGCGGGCCTAAAAAGATATTACTTTCAACAATAAAATTCATTTGCTTTAATAAAATTTTGACTCAATTGAAAATTTAGACCTTCAATCACATTACAATTTAATTTGAGTGAAACTTTTAACTTATTCATATAAAACGAAAATTATTATTGTATCAACAGTATAAATGACTTGAACTAATTTCTATTTTTTTTAACTGAAAAAAGTTATTGAGTTATATCAAATACCATAGAGTTAGTTCAAATGACTCGGTCCCTTCCCTTAGAAACTCTCAGTTGGAGAAAAATATACTGTCAAACTTAGAGGGCGGTAGACTCAATCGCTTGACGCGCTTGGCTGTATCCAAGCGCACGGAGTACTTGCGCCTAACGAATCTGGTTTCCCTATCCAAAAATTCCCATAGAATCCACTCAACTGCGACAAAAACCGCACAGAATCCTATAGACTGTATTGGTTTCTATGCGGTTTTTGTCGCAGTTGAGTGGATTCTATGGGAATTTTTGGATAGGGTTGATGTCAGGAATCTTTTTTTACAGTGTATTTTTTAATTCCGCATTAGATCTAAATTCGTGAACTATTTATCTATTCAAATTCATTGAACGCAATTAAATATTTATATTTTTCTTAATTTTTTTCTATACTTAAAAAGGTTTGAAATCTTCACATTATTTTTCTATTCAGAAAAATTCATTTTTGGCTGAATTGAATCAATCGTCAAATAGAACTTGTTGAAAACAATTGAAATCATGTCAGATTGAATTGTTTTCAATCAATAATTTTAATCAGGGAAGAGTTGTTGGAATTAACGAGCAGCTTCACACGCAATTTTAAAAAGCCAAATCAAAAGTTACAGATTATTTACATGCATTCGAACATACGTACACACACACACATACATACACTCGGATATCATCTTGAAATTAGTCAGAATAGCTTCCTAGAACCTCAAAACTTCAAGATCTGTTAGAAATTCGATTTTCTAAAATCGGACCGAAACTAAAAACTTGCCTTTTTTTTTAAATTCTCAATTTTCTTAGCAGAAAGTTAAAAAATCTCTTGGTCCAAAAGTTTACTTTTTCGATAAAAACGAAAAATTTTTTTATTGAAGAACATTTTCTCAGTCTAAGAAATGTACACTGTAAAAAATAAGGTACTGACATCAAACTCCCTGGGAGTTTGACGAATTTCCTCTTCAGTGAAACCAAATTCATTTGAACCAACAAAAACTATTTTGTCTCAAGAAAATCATTTTTATTGAATTAAAATCTCTAGTCGATTATGAGAAATTGATTAAGCGTTTATGTCAAAGTTTTTAAATTTGACCGTAAATAAACTAACATTTGATTGAATAGTAAAATATATTTTAATTAAAGTTTGGATATACTTGATTTAAAAATAAAAACTTGTTGAAGCAAACTTTTCAATTTTTAGAAATTTAACTGAAACTCTTGAAACGTTTGGTTTGACAACTTTACATATTTCAATAAAACAAAAGTAGTTTCCTATAATACCGAACGTGTCGTGTCAACCGACTAGTTTCTTGGAGAGAGAATCCGATGAGGTTAGAGGAATAATTTCACGCACTCACATTAAAACTGAAAAATATTCGACAAGAATATAAATGTATTCGTACAAAATATCGAACAATATATGAATGGAAGTCTTTATATTATCGATTCGATAAAAAAATTTATTTATAAAAAGAGTCACATATTTATCTCGTTTACATCAATCTATAAGCAATTGACTGTATATATTCATTCAATATGAAAACGAAGTACTAGAAGCACAACTAAACCAAAACGTTCCTACTGGTTCCGTAGCGTAGCGGTAAAGCATCTTACTCTCGCGCGTAAGGTGCTGGGTTCGAATCCTCCGGATGGCAAAATTAAAATTATTTAATTTTTCACTAAAAACTGTGAGTATATGTTAGGATGGTTGTAAAGTATAATTGATGAAATATAATAATATAATGTAATTGTCCTAATACTTAATAGAAAAAAAAAAATAATAATAATAATAAAAAAAAAATAAAATCAAAAATAAATATTAGGAGTACAAATAAGTTTCCGCCGTTTTATTGTAGATGGCGCGGCACGGAGTTTCGGTTAGCTTTCGCAGATGATAACCGGCTTAAAAAATAGTTTGGACATTCAAGAACAACATAACCTATTAATATCATTGATTTTATATTGGTAAAATATAATTTTTATAAGTTGAAAATGTCAAAATTTGAGCCAAGTAAGCGTCATTTGCGGGAAAGATTAGTTTACTTCTTTAATTTAAAGAAATCTGCTGCTGAGGCGCATCAATTGCTCGTAGAAGCATATGGTGAGGATGCTTTGAGTGAGAGAACGTGTCGAGAGTGGTTTCAAAAGTTTAAAAACAGTGATTTCGACGTAGAAGACAAAGATCGCAGTGGAAGGCCAAAAATTTACGAGGATGCAGAATTGGAGGAATTATTGGAGGAAGATTCATCTCAAACACAAAAAGAACTTGCTCTAACATTAGAAGTCACTCAGCAAGCAGTCTCACATCGTTTAAAATCATTAGAAATGATTCAGAAACAAGGAAATTGGGTTCCGTACGAATTAAAGCCGAGAGATATTGAACGCCGATTATCCTTAAGTGAAATGCTGCTAGCTAGACATAAAAAAAAGGGTTTTTTACATCGTATCATAACTGGTGATGAGAAGTGGATACATTATGACAATCCAAAAAGAAGAAAATCATGGGGATTACCTGGCCACGCGTCAACATCAACAGCAAAATCGAATATTCACGGAAAAAAACTTATGCTGTGTATTTGGTGGGATCAGCTAGGTGTAGTGTATTATGAGTTGCTTAATCCGAGCGAAACAATTACTGGAACCCTCTATCGAACACAATTGATGAGATTGAGCCGAGCTCTGAAGGAAAAACGCCCTCAATACTATTCTAGACACGAAAAAATTATTCTTCTGCATGACAATGCTCGTCCACATGTTGCGGCTCCCGTGAAAAAGTACTTGGAAACACTTGATTGGGAAGTGTTACCCCACCCGCCGTATTCACCAGACATTGCACCGTCCGATTATCACCTGTTCCGGTCCATGGCACATGCTCTGACGGCGCAGCGGTTCACATCTTATGAGGATACCAAAAATTGGGTTGATTCGTGGATAGCCTCAAAAGACAAGTTCTTCAGACGTGGGATTCGAATGCTGCCTGAGAGATGGGAAAAAGTGGTTGCAAGTGATGGGCAATATTTTAAATAAATTTATATTACCGTTCTTCTATAATAAATATTTAATTTGTGTTAAAAAACGGCGGAAACTTATTTGTAACCCTAATAAATACATAAGAAAAAAAAGATTTTTTTTTAATGAATTATTAATGAGATAATTAAAGGCAATATTCATTTGATTCAGATTACTGTTTTTTGGATTAATCCTATACAGCAATTTGAAATAACTCGATTTTTTATTGAATCAATTGCATGAGCAGTTTCTACGGACCTAAAAAAGTATTATTTTCAACACTAAAATTCATTTGCCTTAATAAAATTTTGACAACTGAAAATTCATACCTTCAATCACCTTACAATTTACTTTGAGTGAAATTTTGAATTATTTTATATAAAACAAAAATCATTATTGTATCAACAGCATTAATGACTTGAACTAATTTCTATTTTTTTTTAAATGAAAAAAGTTACTGAGTTATATCAAATACTATAGAGTTAGTTTGAACGACTTGGTACCTTCCCTCAAGAAACTCTCAGTTGGAGCAAAATGTACTGTCAAACGTAGAGGGCGGTAGACTCAATCGCTTGACGCGCTTGGCTGTATCAAAACGCACGGAGTACTTGAGCCAAAGGAATCTGGTTTGATGTCAGGAATCTTTTTTTACAGTGTATTCTCTCTCCGAAAGGTTGACTTGTCAAGTCCTATAAATAATTTTTTTGACTAATCAAGTGCATTTATGAGTTAAATAAAAACACTTTTTTTCTTATCTGATACGTCTTCTATGCTTTTTTATACTAAAAAAATTTTTTCAAGTTTACATTGATATCAACGTCATGATGTTATACAGGATATACTATAATACAATCGAAAAAAGTACTTGTCACTCAAATGACAGAAGAGTACTGGTGCTAAAAATTTTTTAACTTTTTTATTATTTTTATTGAAAAGTAGCTGATGCCCAGCGCCGATGACTTCCCCTTCCTTCATTTAAATATTTTCTTCCAAGAAATTTTTCTCTTACTTTAATTTTTTTTCTTGGTTATTTTTATTAGAATAGTACTAATTTCGAAAAAAATGTTTTACAAACAAAAAATGCCCTATTGCTACAAAAAACTAACACATCTTGCTTCAAAAAAATGTTTCTTATATTAAGAAATATAAACTCGTGAAACAAATGAAAATTTTTCGATTTAAATGTAAAGATATTTTGACTTGAGACAAATAAATTTTGATTCAAAACATGAATTTCAAGATAATTATTTACTTGGCGAAAAAAAATTTTAGTTTTCCGAATTGATTAAAAAATTTTCTCGAATCAAGAATAGGTTTCTTGATTCAATTAACCATTCTTGCTGGGTGCACAAAATTTATCGAGTTCATGGTTTTATAAAATTTTATGAAATCCTTGAAATTGTATATTTTGTGAAATTCGAATTCATCCATGAAATAATTTTTTATAAAATTTTCTAAATTGTTAGAAAATTTTATAAACTTCCGTCAAATTTTCTATACCCGGGAAAAAATAATCAGACCTGACCATGCCTATTCATAGATGATCAGGCCTGAAATTAGACCTGACCATGCCTGTTCATGTATGATCAGGCCTGAAATTAGACATGATCAGGCCTGATCATACATGCCCATGTCTGTCCATGCCTGTTCATGTCTGAAGTGTTAAATACGCTCAGGCCTGACCATACGTGTCCATGCCTGTTCATGTCTGAAGCGTTGAATACGCTCAGGCCTGATCATACCTGTCCATGCCTGTTCATGTCTGAAGCGTTGAATACGCTCAGACATGACCATACCTGTCCATGCCTGTTTATGTCTGAAGCGTTGAATACGCTCAGACCTGATCATACCCGTCCATGCCTGTCCATGTCTGATCAAGCCTGATATATGAGATTAAATTTAAAATCTTAGTTATAATTAAATATAACTTACTTAGTTATAATTATATATAGCTAACGTAGTTATCATTATAAATAACTTATATAGAATTTTATATAACTATTAATCAATAATTAATAAATTAGATATAAAATTTTGTTGACTAAAAATCTATCATGTATAAGATATAAAATTTTGTTGACCAAGAATTTATCACGTATAAGATTTTTATTACTTGAAGTTCATACAAAACTATTTTTTCAAGTCAATCTCTTAGGTCAACGGGTAGCGGGTTAAACTTCCGAGCGCAAGGTCCACGGTTCAAATCTGCACACACTCGAAGTTTTTTTCTTTTATTATTTTTATAGAAATAATTATATATAATTGTATAATATAGTTATCCATAATTATTTATAATTATATAGGGCCATTTTTTATCTATAATTTTTTTACCCGGATGGGCCTGAGCAGACATGATCAGACCTGAACATGCCTGGCCAGGCATGGTCATTTTTCATGTCTGATCAGGCCTGAGGACTCATGCCTGTTCATGTCTGATCAGGTCTGATCATTTTTTCCCGAGTAGTTTCATCAAAATTTATAGTTTATAAAACTTCATGAAGTTTTGTAAAATTTTTTAAAATCATTGGTTTGTCTGTTGTCTACAATATTGTAAAATTTTATCTGTTATATGTTATATACTTTATTGCAAAATTTATGATGAAAATTTAGAACTTTATATCTCAATAAATACTCTATTTATTCGTACACAATTACGTACGTGGGTCAGCGCAAGGACAGAATCGGAAGAATCGAGGTTTGAGACCAGTAGTCGCTGGGATTTTTTCATCAATAAAAAACGTACTTAATTCGCATCAGTAATGTCCTCATCCATCGGAAAAATGCATAAAATCTAGTTGAAATTTTTTTTGTTTTTCAATATCTAATAATTTTTTTTTAAATAATTACTGTTTGTATAATTTTATGAAATTTCATAAAATTTACAAAAAGATTGTTTCACGCGAAAAATCGGTTTTTATGAAGAGATTATATTAACGGGTGACTAACTAATCGTGTCAGAATACTTATTATTTAAAAAATTAAACTTTCTTCGTGATATTGTTTAGTTTAACATTTATTAACTTAATCTCACCCATAATCAAATCAAGAAGTCAGCTACTTTTGTATATCAAATTTTTATTTCATTAATAATAACTACACATACTTAACCAATATTACTTAAAAAATTGATAGCTAAGTACGTTTTTATAAAAAAAAAAAAAAAAATGTTTAGTATTTTGTAGTATTATCATGTGACTGACCAAGGTTATTGAATTATTTGAATCTTATCATTTTTTTTTTTAAATAGTACTGTTTGTTTAGTGCAATTTAACGCCTATACTAAATTTTATCATTTATGTTGGGGTTTGCTTAATTGAAAAATTAAAAAAATATAGTAGTATATGTGAAACAAATAAAGATGAAACATTTTGACTCAGTAAGTAAAGCCAAAAGAAAAGATAAAAGTGGGAAAGAAAGAGTAGAGTATATAAATGAGTGAAAGGACAGAGGATAAAATAAAGTGGGGGTGTCGCTGAGTCACATAGCGGTAGCTTCGTTCGTGTATAAATCAGTTGGCAGTCATACGTAGAACGTTACCACACCCGTTATAATTTGAAACCACGAATCATACTATTGAAGGTGCACAAAAGACTCTTTATCTTGAGCAGTTTGATTTTTATGTCTTTTATTTTTTTTCTATTGATAGTGACTTGGATAGCGAAATTATAAATATATTGTTCCTGGTGGATCAAGAAAGACTTAATTCAATAAAGGTATGAGATGTTTTTGTACTCAAACTCGATAGTTAGCAAATATCATTTTGTAAGTTTTAAAACTTTTTAAGAATGACTTAATTTTCGAAAATATTTTTTTGAAACAATATCAAAACAGTGATTAAAATAACTTTTTACCAGAATTAATCGTGTACTTACATATTTATTTGAGTTTTTAATAAATAAGTTTTGTATTTTTAAAAATGACACCCGGCAGTTGAATTCAGGTAAATGACTAAAAATAAATTATATTTATCAAAGTCTACTTTTTTTTTCAAAAATTTAATTAATTATCGTTTAAAAACGAATTATCTCATAACGTATAGTATAATATATTTTTAACTTCCCGCTATCAAAATTGAAGATTTTCAAAAAAAAGAGGTCATTGGTTTCGGTCAGATTTTCGAAAATCGAATTTCTAACAGATCTTGACGTTTTGAGGTTCTAGGAAGCTATTCTGACTAATTTCAAGATGATGTCCGAGTGCACGTATGTAAATATTCTGTAACTTTTGAACAAATGAACCGATTTAGATTTTTTTAGGTAGCGTTTAATGCGGCTCATTAATTCAAACAATTTGTAAGAAATTCAGTATAATCGGTACAGTATATTCGGCTCTAAAACTTTATAAGCCGCATCGAATGCCACCTCAACCATCAAAATCTGTTCATTTGTTCAAGAGAAACCGTTGTCGAAAGAATTGTGAAAGTGTTTTTTTTTTGTAATGAAATCCAAATCGTTGAACTAATTAATGATCGTTTTTTTTTAACGATAGTGGTTGAAAAACTGCGTTGAATATCACCTAGAACATCAAAATCTATTCATTATTTCGAAAGATATCAGTGATTAAAAATAAAAATAATAACGATTTACTTAATTTTTTCCGAATAAGTCATAATATTGTTCATTAATATTTTCTCCAATCAATGATAAAAATAAATATAATCGACATTTTTTTTTAACTTATAATTACAATAAATTAAGTTACTATTTTTTATCCAATAAATTATTAAGTACATTTAATTAAATTTTTTTAACTTCCGGCTGAGAAAGTTGAAAATTTTCAAAAAAAAGGGAAGTTCTTGGTTTCGGTCCAATTTTTTTCAATGTATTAACAAAAAAAAATCAGTAATGAAATTTTGTACTGATTCGTTTTAAATTCGTTTTAATATAGCTTGTTACAGTAGGGTGTTTGTTACGTTACGAAAAACATTCAAGTATCGTCGACTTATTAAAACATTGTTAAAGGGGATATTCATTCTCTTGTCGTAAACTTCATAATATGTTTTACAAAATGAAGTTATGATTTCTCATAATTCAAAGACAAAGTTACGAGAGTTTATTTTCCATAGTTAAAAAATTTTAACTGCTATCATAATTTTAAAACTAAGAAATAATATAACAAAATAGACATGAAGATAAAAATACCAATTGACTTGGTGGACTGGTCAGTTGTATTTTTGATTTATTGATTATAAATTTTAAAAAAATCCATCTATTAAATATACTCAATAACGTTTTTTCTACAAATATCGAAAGCTAATGCAAAAAAATTGTGTTACTGACAGTTAATATCTTAAAATTTTTCAAACTAGCCGCCTTTATTGAAAAATCACTGTTAAATTATCTTATTATTATCACGCCAATGCTGCTGTGAGTACTTAGTAAAACACAACGACAGTCAACAACACAAAAATGTCCGGAAAGATAATTTGAGCCCATTTTTGGTAGAAATATTTGATTTATTTATAGACGAAAAGGATCAGAGTCCGCGCAGAGAATTTTATAGTATTTTTTACATAAAAAATTTATAGAACAATTACTATATCATAGTAACACGAGGACAGTATGGAATTATTGAACAAATTACCGTTAACGTAGAAATTTTTAAAATACATCGAACAGAATTTACAAGGTTCATTGTAATTTTGACAAAGCAACAGATTAAAGAATTTAAATTTCTTGGATAAAATTTAATCTGTTGCTTAGTCAAAATTACAATGCACCTTGTAAATTCTGTTCGATGTATTTTAAAAATTTCTACGTTATCGGTAATTTGTTCAATAATTCCATACTGTCCTCATGTTACTATGATATAGTAATTGTTCTATAAATTTTTTATGTAAAAAATACTATAAAATTCTCTGCGTGTATACAGAATATAAATAGCATTATTTTATAAACATTTTTGTGATGAAATAATAATCAGTTCGATTCATCAAATTGTCGTGAGTTATCGTATTTATATATGATACTGAAAGCGGCAGAGATTTAAAAAAAATTTTGGTAATTGTTTAGAATTGGAGCTCACCCATGTTTAAATTAGCAAAGATCCTTATTGTAAGCAATTAGCAATGAAACCAGGTTGGTCTTTATGCAATTGTCGGCGGATTGACGATATATTTGCCTAATTGAGTATAAAATAAGCGTCAATATTCGAGTGTTTGTAACAAAGCTATAAACATGATATATTAATGTCTTTTGATATTTTTCCAATATTCCGAGCAATACTGCACTATTTGACATAATTTTTTTCTTATTTTATGTATTAACACTTAAGTCAACCACAAAAACTTAAGGTATATGCCACATTGCCATAATATGTGTAGTTTCGTCCTAAGTACGTTAACGGGCTCATCAGTAAGGCTGTGTTAACGTACTCTTGCCTTAGACTACATCTCTTACTAGTACCCGCCGGCGTAAAACTGTGTTGTGGGCTTCAGCTAGACACTATACTAGCAAAGGGAGGTGGATACCGTCCAAACTACTTGCAACAAAATATTAGGTGAGCTGTTGTACACCTTAAAAGTATTGAAATAACACAAAATATGCCGATTTTCACTCTTGTAAGTTTTAAAAAATTTTAACTCTTAGTTAGACCTTTCTATCGCCACCGTCCTTCTTACGGTATTGCTTTTTTTGATCAACTTTGTACACTCAATTGCAAGGTCCGGATAGATATCCAGTGTTAGAGTTTTTAAAAAATCATTTTATTTTTCCGAGGAGCTGATAATTTTAATAATCTCAAAACCTAAAATTTTAAAGTGATAGTTTTTTCAAAGCCGCCATGTTTCTCTTGGATCTCTAGTAAAACTGGCCAGTTACTAGACAACAACTCGATGTCATTTATACTAGGGAAAGAGTTGATGAATCATTTTCTAAAATTTATATTGATTTGAATTAACAATTACAATTAATAGGTTGAAATTTCTATAAAAATTCTAAAACCATCGAATCGCATTAGAATATGACTTAAAATAAATATTTTGAAAAAGGAAAAATTACTCGTATTGTGTTGAAATAAAAAAGATATAAATTTTTTTTTTAATTTTAAAATACATATTAAGTTATAGAGAAATAAAGAGATCGTCTTTCTTTCAAACATACGTTTGTGTGCATAACACGTAAGTTGTCGCGAGGAAAATAAAAGACATTTAATCGAAGCCGATATTAACTAAAGATTAACGAAGACTACTGAACTATTACTCTGCAGTTTAGAGTAAAAAATACTTCAATAGATTCGAAATTTTATTCGAAGTACAAGTAATTTTTCATCATAACATCAATAGGTTTAAAGAAATCCTATATTGAGGAGTAAAAATTAATACACGTAGAATAAAAATTGGTAGATTCAGATTGATTAACAATAACTGATTAAATATGGAATGCCATCAGAGTATAAAATCATAGAATTAAACCACTTCATCTGCTGTTAAAAAATTACTCACTAGTAGAGTAAAATATAGTTTAGTGATATTAATATTTCAACGAACAATATTGAATGTTGAAATAAAAAATACCAATTTTTGGAAACGGCCCAGGATTACTCGAAATTACAGAGTAATTTTCTTAAAAAAATTCTTTCCGTGTATGATAATTTCGCCGAAAAAGTCAAATAATACTTAAATTTACTATTTTTTCAACTTTGACCTTAAATAACTTTTGAAAAATTAAATTTATCGAAAAATGATAAGAGCCCTTTTTTGTAGAGCGTTCAATTTTCAACAAAGATATTTATTAATTTTTCCGAAACACTGATCCCCTGGTGAGTGCCAAAATTCCAAACTTTAAAAACAATTTTTCCCCTGTTATTTAATTGGGAAATCGAAAAATGCGGTGAGCTACTTCTAAAACTAGAATTTAAGAGCCGACCTAACAGAATTTTTATTTTGACGTATCCTATTAATTTCTGGTGGCGCCAAAAAAAAAAAAAAAAAATGTTAACATGCAGGAGTTGCCAAAGTTGAACGAAGGGGCCCTCCTTGGCCCAGCACTGGGGAATCAAGCTTTGGCACGTCTATATTGGCCCATGCTTGGGTCAAGAATGGTTACTCAATCCTGGCCATTCCAATCACTACCCGAGCCTGGGCCAGGACTGGGTTCCCCTATCTTGGCCATTCAATGTCGACCCAGGCTTGGGCCAGGACTCGTTAATCTAGCCTTGGCCGAACCAATGATTACCTGTGTTTAAGCCAAGACTAGTTTCCCCTGCCTTGATCATTCAATGGCAACCCAGATTTGGGCCAAAGTAGGATTATCCAAGTTCAGCTATACTTATAGTTACCCATCCTTGGGCTAGAGTTGGCTAACCCAGGTTTTTTATTAATTATTCAATCAACTTACTATTATGGTTTTCTAAATTAATAATTATTTATTTTTGAATTAAACTAAGTTTTAATTAATAAATATTTTAACATTCCGATTAAAATTATTTACAACTAATAATTAAAAAATTTTTTAGTTCTATTATTTGCAATCAATAACCGTAATTTTATAATTTTACTTATAAAAATTAATTTAAGTAAGAAATAACTCAGGAATTTTTATAATAAATGTTATTTTTAATAATAGTGGCAGAGCAAGATAATTCAACTGGGTTCTTGATAAATAACCAATTAAATTTAATAAATTTTATTTAAAAAAATTATGTAGTTATAATAAAAATAATACGAAATTATTATTTTTTTTTTCTTAATCGAAAATATTAATTAAATTGCTCTTCATACTTCATAAAACCGAGTGTTTGTAGTAGAATGAATAAGTAGATCATATAAAAGTTTCAGTTCAAAATTAGTAAGTTCGTCCAGTAGCTACCGTTCAAACCCAGCGATCAGAAGGACGGCAGCCCCTTATAGGAAAAAACGATAGGCCCATGCTTGGCCGAGGCTTGGCGAAAGATTTATTAACTCTGGGGAAAGCTTGAAATCCAAGCTTGGTCCAAGCCTGTCTAAGCATCGAAATGATAACACCGAGCTAGGGATGGAAAGATCTATCAAAGAATCGATTTTCAATTCCCACTTCGAGTCTGTTCATTTCGAATCTTGGAATCGATTAATCGACAAAAAAGCCGATTTTGATCGATTTTCGAGTTAAAATTAATATGCAGCAACATTCAAATATTTTTTATCCGAAATTTTCAAAAATTCAGAATTTTTTGAAAAAGCGATATAAAAATTCAAAATAAATCGTGGATGTGTTTTTCAACAAAGGGCATGTTCGGCCGAACTAAATCCTGAGCAAAATCACTAAGGACTTAGTAAGATTTGGTATAGTAAATATGCTTTTACTATACAAAATCTTACTAAGTTAACTCAGGACTTAGTTCGGCCGAACACGCCCAAAGACTATACATGTAAAGAAATTGAGTAAATAAATAATGATCGGGTCCTCGACCTCGATGATTGGCGTGGAATGCCCCATATATTACTGTCCATAGCGATTCTTACTTCAGCTAATGTGAATTTATTTAATGTTTGGCTGTTATTTAACATTAACAAAAGTGTACGGCTTTTTTTATAGTATATTGTACAACTAGTACGGTAAGTTGTCGATTGCCCACGAGAGCGAAGTTGAACGCACGAACGAAGTGAGTGCACTCATTCGTTCGTGTGGGTAATCGACAACACCGCACGAATTGAACATATTTTTTTTTTATTATTAATGCGATATGAGTACTATTTTAGTGCTCGCTGTTTTGTTCTCCAAGTAGCTTTTTGCTGATTCGACTGTTGCCACGACATTTTTGTGGGTTAAAAGATAATCTGCATGCGACTAGAAGTAAATTTGCGTGCGATAAGTTCACTTCTGTCTTCAAAATTTTCATAAATTTTATTTAATTTTACGCTGTGACTCAAAGAGATTATCTGACATATATTTTTTAGCAAATTTGCGCTATGCGCAATATCTCCTTTGCAAAAAAGATCAGCCAAACATACGATTTATTATTTATTTATCCTAAAAGTTTTACCGTACAAAATTTCAAAGAGCATCAAACACTTCATTAAAATACACGGAGAAAAATGCCGCTCAAAATTAAATAGTAATTACAACCACAACCAAAAATTTGCTATCTCAAATAAAAAATTACAATCCATAAAAAAAAATTACGATGACTTGGAGAAAATTAATTTTTTATTTCAATTATTACTATATAGATTGTTATTTTCACTTATCATAATAATTACAATCCTAAATAGAGATAATTACTTAAAAAATTTAAAAATCGCTCACAAGTTTAATAATTTTTATTTTTATTTTATTTGAAACTGAAACGGTATTATCACACTTAATAAAAAGTACAATTGTATCAACTTAAATTTCATTTTAAATTTTATAATAATTATCATTAGATATTAAAAAATGTTATCTAAAGGGAAAAATTACAATATACATTTAAAATTACTATCATTTGTAAAAAATTCAAGTTAACTGTAAAAAAAATTACATTAATGCTTCGTTATATTTTCGCTTGGAAAAATCAATATTTACTTATTCATATAAAAATAGTTCAATCTTACAAATAGTAGAAATCGTTATTAGAATTATTAAAAGTTAGTACATTAGTCATAACTTTTGTTTCGTAGTTGATAAATATTACAATTCTAATGTAATTCTACCTAGGTAGTGTACATTTTAGAATGTCGGTAAGACAAATTGCTACTCCGGGAGATAAAATTACTATTTGAGATTGTAATTTTTAGTTCAGGGTATATACATGATGCCATTGATGTTGTATCCTACCCATATACTTGCTATAAATTCAGAATTTCTAATCGTCTTTGTGGCTGAGCGGTCAACGTACTTGGTCAGGGTGTAAAGAATCAGTGAAGACCGGGTTCGATCCCAACGTCAGGCAAATAATTTTATTTTCAAGCTTTCATTATAAATTATTCCGCATTTGTGTATACGTATGTGTTTGAGTGTTGTGTGTTTCTGCGTCTCGTAAAAGTGAATCCCCATCCAACCTATGTATTTTTGGAGCATATATTGATAACGAATACAGGGTAGAAGACTAGCAAAAGTAAAGGGGTAAAAGAATCAAATGTTAAAAATTTTTTTCGGGAGGCCCATTTTGCCCCAAATTTCAAAATTTTTAATTTTCAAAAGACGCGGCGAATTAAGACAAAAAACATGGTATGGGGCTAGAAACAAGTAAGAACCAATGAGAATATAAGCCATTTTTGCTTAAGAGGCCCATTTTGCCCCCCCCCCCCTCCCCCCATGTAATTTTACCACGGTAGTAATTCATAAATTAATATAAAATTTAACTTTTTATACTAATGACTATGTTGTAGTAACATAACATAAACAATACGACGTTATTTTTTAATCTGCGCATGACGAAATGGCGACATCTCCAAAATGTGCGTTTCCAATAATGTCGCGTCGCCACCACGGCCCCACAAGTGAACTTATGGACTCGTGCACTAGTTAACCTGTGGGCGAGAGAAGCGCAACTTTTTTATATGTTGACGGTGAGCCAACCAGGCTTCCGTAATGTATGTGTGTGTGTGTGTGTGTGTGTGTGTGTGTGTTTAAGTCCTGTTCGTTAGTAGGTAGTACCTGAATACGCGTCTCCCGACACGCATGATTATTATTTTAGAATGTCGGTAAGACAAATTGCTACTCCGGGAGATAAAATTACTATTTGAGATTGTAAAAATTACTCGCCAGAATGCATCTTTCACAAATCGCGTTAAATAATATTTACTAAGTACAATAGTAAAAATGGTTGGTACATTGTAGTTTTCATTTTGTCGTTAGTAAATTGTATCTTGAATGCAGTAATTTTTATAATCAACAGATATTATTATTCTAAATAATATGTTGTAATTTTACTTTGAGTTATGTAAAAGTTACGATTTTTTTAACATTTTGAGATTACTTTCTCAGATGATAATTTTTTTTTCAAATTTAGTAAAAATTCTTTAATTTTTTTCTCCGTGTAGGTATCCACCTCTTGGACCAATTTGTCTCGGACTAGTTTATCTAAAAGTCGAATGTTAAGAATCGATTCTTGATCGACTTCAAAAACTAAAAGTCGATTCTAAAAAATCGATTTTTTTGCAAGAAAAGTCGATTCTCGATTAGAATCGGAATCGACTTTGCCATCTGTCACCGAGCCAAGCTTAAGTGACAGTGTTGTGCCAAGACTGTAGCTAAATAATCACCTACGCTTATTAAAAATAAATTTAAAAAAAAAATATTAGTAGATATGTGCATGATGGTAACATATTGAAATAAATTTGTACAATAGAGAAATCGAATGGATCGATGAAACTAATTTTTTTTGCATTTGCTGGGTGTCGAACCTGGTCCTTCACGGCTGCTAGGCAAGTGACTTATCTACTAACCTGTTACGCTACACATAGATGCCAGCGGTTTTTAGGTACCATTTGTTATTTAGACTGGTAAACCAAGGCTTGTCAGTTGAGTATTGGCTGAACCTTGTCCCAAGACTGGCAAACCAAGGCTCGTCACTTAAGCGTTGGTCGGATGTCGGACCAACCTTTCGAGACCGAGCCTGGGTAGCCCAGTATCGTGCCAAGACCGGCTCCGTTGTCAATATTTTTTTTCCTACAAGGGAGTTCGCGCCCAGAGCCCAGCAGAATTTTCACCGAGTTTTTTTCACGTCATTTACTTCACTTGAATAGTTTAAACGTTAATGATCACAAACTCTATTAGGATAATAATAATAAATTTTTTTTTAATTAAATGGATTTGTTTTGTCGGTCCATGGGCCAGGTCTAGCAAGCAAGCATGGGTCAGGGCTGGCAACCAGGCTTAGCACGATGTTATCATTCCAGACTTCTACCAAGGCTGGCTTACAAGTTTGGCCCAGAGCTCTACATAGTTGAACCAAGCCTGGGCCCGTCGTACTTTCCTGTCTGGGTTGTTTTTCAACACACTCTAATATATATATATTTATATTTATATATTAGGGTAGGCCAAAAAACAAACTAATTTTTTTTTTTAAGTTACCGTGAAAATATCGTTCAAGATGATGGAAAAAAAATTCTCGTAAAGTTTAAGCTCCTATTATTAATAATATGTGGCTGTCTATAATTTTCGATTTTTCATTTTCTAACACGGTGAAAAATTCTTAACTTCCGAATAAATCAAGATACGGAAAAATTCTATTAAAAAATTTTATCGCAAATTTACTGATCTACGAAAAAGGTATCTTATGATTTTTGCATAAATTCAATCATTCCAAAGGTATCAAAGGTCGAAGTTTGATACAATTCAAAGAACTTGTTTTTGCTCGTTCTGAATTTTATAACATGTCAACTAATGAGAATTTTGAAATTTTCAATGTAGTTGTTTGTAGGAAATTAAATGCTCTATAAAAAGATTTGATTTAAAATTTTTGCAAATTTAACCATTTCAAAGATATTCGCTCCCAAAAATCACGCTGTCTAAAAATTATAATATTTCTCGATTCTGAATATGATACAATTTTTTTATCGCTTAAAAATTAATATTATCATTCTTTGAAGCTCTCGTTAGTAGAAATATAGGAAAAAATAATTTTCATCAACCCAAAAAGACTAAATATTCTATTTTTCAATCTTAATCTTTATTTAACAGTATCATTTTCCATCGTCAATCAAAAATAATTTTATCGACTTTTTTTTGTTTTAATTAATAATTTTAAAAAATTTTATTCCAAAAAAGCTATTTTTTACCTCAAATTGAATTTGACTTTAATACTCATTTTGTTTTTAATGATGAAAATTCAATTTTAGTTAGAAAAAAAAAAAAGTGAGTAATGAGTATGTGTGGCCATATAGAGCATATATACTTTTTTAACAATTCCGTATATGACTATATTATAATCGATATTTTGAAAGAATGTTCATGAAAAATTAATTGTATTAAATGCTTTTCTTTATAGTTAACCTCGAGGCAGTAAGCCAATATTTGGGAGACTATTCGAAAAGCCAAGGATCTTCGGATAATATTACCATAATTGTTGTATTTCTAACGCCGCCACATCAAATTGTATCGAGACCTTTTTATACTCATTTTCTACTCGCGGATGTTCCATCAAACAATATGGAAACAAACAATCGGTTCATGTCAGATGCTAATTCTCAATATGATGTTAACACTGAGCTTGTGAATCAACAACCATATAATAAAAATGAATCTGCTTTCAATGCATCATCATTTACATGTGAAAAGTCGTCAACTATTTATCAAGAAAATGGGACTGTGGCTTATGAAGATCGAAACAATGAAGATCTTGGTCCTGAAAGTAACGTTGATGCAGTTGATGATGCAGGTGACATTTGTACACTTGCAAATGTTTCAAGAGAACTTTTTTGCGATAAAAATTCCGACGATGATCTAGCTATGGAGAATACGATAAAAAATGAATTTTCATCTTCAAGCAATATGGGTGAGTTCTAAAATCTTATTACTCGATTTTATCAGTAGAAGAGCGTGGGGTCGTCCTGGTCAGCGGGTCGCCCCGGTCACCCAAATTTTGAAAAGTCTATCATATAATAGATTTTGAATTTAATTTTATTTTATACTCTCATTGAATTAAAGGTAATTAATGAGCCCTAACGTTAAAAATTAATTACTTATTAATCATAATTAATAAATAAAAAAATGATCGACTTTTGATCTAATAATCAAGGACATTATCATAAGGTTTTTTTATATATTTTATAAGAAGAAAAGAGTTTATAATTGATATGTATATAATCTACAGACATTTCTTAATCCATTTTAATTTTTATAAAAGTATAATTTTCAATCTTTTTTTTTTTAAATTAAGTTTATTTTCTGAACCCGGGAAAAAATCATCAGGTCTGATCATGTATGATCATGCGTTAATCTCATGCATGATCATGCCTGAATATTGGCCAGCCATGAGCATGCATAATCAGGGCTGGTCAGGCATGATTGTGCTTTTTCGTGCACGATCGCGCATGCTCATGGCTGGCCAATATTCAGGCATGATCAGGCCTGAGCAAGCACAATCCCTCAAATTATTAAAAAAAAATAAAAATAATGATAAGTCAATTTGAAATTATCTTATTTTGTGAGTATTATTGTGTAGTTAATGTTTACTGGTTGAAAAGTACTTTTGAAATTTTACCCGCGACGGGTTTCGAACCCTCGACCGTCATGTTAGGAAGCACGTCAATTGTCCACTAGGCTGAACTACCTTATTCAGTTTACGACGATTTTTAACATCTTTTGAAACCTTAAGGTTATAAAAAATAAAATATTATTTAAACTTGATCTTGATTTGGTTATTAAATATTTTCTGAATAATGGATGAAAAGAATTGTAGTTATCAATTATGAGAAAATTTAACAGTTACATTAATTTAAAAAAAAAGCAATTATATTGAGTTTCATTGTCAATTTGGCAAGAATTTATTATTTCAATTCTTTAATTAATCCGAAAAAACAATTTTTAATTAATTTCATTTAAATTATTTTAAGTTAATCGCGTATTACTAAAATCTCGAATTTATAAACTAGCTTTGAGTAAACATGGTTAGAAACGAAAATATATATGCGTAATAAAATATTTATTGATAAAAACTTACACAATTCATCAAAAATTTGAGATTTGTAGATTCATTTAAATTATCAAAAACGGCGCAAGCAAATATTTAGATATTTAAAAATCAAAACTTAAATATTAATTAAAAATTAAATAAGCTCATAGATTTTTCATGAAATTGGTAGAGAATGATAATAGATTACTAAAAAAATAGGTAAATAACAGTTTTAAAATTTATATTTATCTATTATAAATAAATTTAAATACGAGAGAGGTTAAACAGGCATATGACACTGGCATAAAGACACGGTTGATTCACGCCGCCACATTCACATATATATATATAGACTTTGAAAATATAAAATAACTGTGAAGTTTACTGATTATCTGTTATCAATCTTTGCGATCCGTTGATTAGATGCTGAGTAATAAAATTTTAAACATAAAAAAATTTTTTTGCTATGTTATTTAAATGGGAAATAAAGAATTGCAAATATATTGCCTATAGGCACCTCTTAATATTAATATTAGGAGCTCAAATTTTAGCAGATTTTTCAACTTCCCGCTAAAAAAAATTGAAAATTTTCAAAAATTCGAGAAGTTATTGGTTTTGGTCCGATTTTCGAAAATCGAATTTCTGTCAGATCTTGACGTTTTGAGGTTCTAGGTAGCTATTTTGACTAATTTCACGATGATGTCCGAGTGTATGTATGTGTGTATGTACGTACGTATGTATGTACGTATGTGAATATCGGTAACTTTCGAACGGATAAACCGATTTTGATCATCAAGGTGGCCTTTGACGTGGCTCGTTAATTTCTACAAGCTGTGGAAATTTGAGCTTGATCAGTAGGTTGCATTCGGAGAAATTCCAAAAACAAAATTCTTTCAAAAATGTTTTTTTTGGATAACTTTTAATGTGCCCGGTGGATTGATCCCAAAATCTAATCAGCTCTAAAACTTCATAAGCCGCGTCGAATACCACCTCAACCATTAAAATCGGTTCATTCGTTCAAGAGAAACCGTTAACGAAAGAATTAAAAAAAAAGTTTTTTTTAGTTTTTTTAAAATTTCTCAAAAACGACTTGATAAATCAATCTTAAAATCAGATCAGCTCTAGAACTCAATAATACGCGTCGATTGCCGCCTCAACCATCTCAATCGGTTGATGCATTCGAGATATCGTTGGAGAAAGAAATGATAAAAAACGGGTTTTTCCAAATATCTTCGAAACGACTGACCCGATCTATTTTTAATTTTAAATATTTAAAAGATATCGGTGTTGAAAAATTAAAAAAATAACATTTCTTGTTATTTTTTTCGGATAAATCATAATATAATGTCTAAAATGTGTCTGACATCATACCAACTTTTCCTCTTTATGGTTTCTTTCGATCATCATATAATGTCATCTAACTTATTTTTTAGTTTAAATCATAATATCAACAAAAAAAATTGAAAAAACGCAGTTTTTAATATATTTCTCGGATATTTCATATTTTATTGTTTCTGACATGAGTCAGAACTTATTTAAATCTTTATTTTGATCCTTAACATTGACTTCTGCCTCAATACTCTTATTTTATTGAACATAATCGGGAATTAAATTGTAAAAACCGCTTCTTCATTAATCATTTTCGATTCTTAAATTTTCAAACTTCAACATAAAATGTAACTTGTTAGAGCTCGAAAATATCATAAAAAAACAACTGCATGTAATAGCATTTTCGAGCTCGACGAGCTCGGAAATATATTCACACTAATAATTTCGAGCTCTTTAAGCTCGGAAACAGCGGGGCATTTTGGGGCTGGCCCGCAGGGCCAACCGACGCCCCGATTTTTTTTTTTTTTTTTCATCATCAAACAATATTTTCACTGTTACTAAAGAAAAAAAAACCCTGATTAAAAATACTTATTGAAAAGGATTGAAAAAGATTAGAATTGAATACTTTTGAATACTTTCTATACCACAAGATTTTCATCTGGACATAAAATTAATACTTTTCAATTATATTGAATCCAAAAATAATATAAGAATTTCTAAACTTCCGAGGAATTGAAAAAGATTCAAAGGAATTGATATTTTTAATCTTTCTGAATACTTTTCAATACTAAAAAAGTTTCGAATTTTTAGGTCGCGTATGGGATTGAAAAAAATTCAAAGGAATTGAGAGTTTTCAATTTTTCTGAATCCTTCTCAATACCAAAATAGTTCCATAATTCCAATTATTACTTGAATTGAAATAAATTAAAATGAATTAAAATTTTCGAATCTTCTTCAATAACAAAATAGTTTCCATTTCGGGTTATGTGTAGGATTGAAAAAAATTACAATAAATAGAAAGTTCTTAATTTTTCTGAATCTTTCTCAATACCAAAATAGTTCCATATTTTCAATTATGACTTGAATTAAAATAAATTAATATGAATTCACATTTTTGAATCTTTCTGAATCTTTTTCAATAGCAAAATAGTTTCACATTTCATATCACGTCTAGGATTGAAAATAATTAACTTTAATTAAAATTTTTGAATCTTTCTAAATCCTTCTCAATACCAAAATAGTTCTATATTTTGGATCGAGTTTTTTTTTTTTTAAGTTTTTTTACATTAAAATTGAAAGATAAAAAAAAAATCGACAAAGTGTTGGTACAACCGATTGACAGCATTTTTTTTTTAAAACGAATTTTTATCGTATCGTTCAGAGACGTTTTTTTTTTTTTGTTAACTAAAGTTATAAACAAATGGATTTTTTCTGTACGTCGTCATTTTATCAATTTTTTTTTATCCAAACCAGACTTTGAAAAAATCCATTTTTTTATAACTTTTATTAACAAAGAAAAAAAAAATCTGTCTATCAGTTGACCCTGCGGGACAGCCCTAAAACTTCCCGCTGTTTTCGAGCTCCTTGAGCTCTTCGAGCTCGAAAATACTATTGTATGCCGTTGTTTTCGGAAAAAACCGTTTTTTAGCATTTCTTTCCCCCACGATATCTTACGAACGAATTAACCGATTGAGATGGTTGAGGCGGCAATCGACGCGTTCTATTGAATCCTTGTGGTGATTAGATTTTGGAATTGATCAATCGAGCTAATTCTGAAATATTTGAAAAAAACTGAAAAAAAAATTTTTTCGGTTTTTCTTAGAGTCTATTTGATCGATCGATTTGAAATTTTCAGAAAAGTTGACGGCCAACAAACTCTTTTGATTCCCACCTCAAACATTTTAATCGGTCAGTTCATTAGAAAGATATTAAGAGTTTACATCCACACACACACACACACACACACACACACACACACACACACACACACACACACACACAAAATTTACTATAGTCTGTTAAAATTACGATGTATGTTATATTCTCTACTCTTTAACATCGTAATTTTAACAAAGACTATAGTAAATTTTGAAATAAGATTTAAAAATTGACGCCAATGAAAGTCTAGTCCACGATTACAATGTTAACATCGTAAATTTTGGTAGAATTTTCTTTCCGTGTACAGCCACTCGGACATCCTTCTGAAAATAGTCAGAATAGCTTCCTAGGACCTCAAAACGTCGACATCTGATGAAAACTCGATTTTCGAAAATAGGGTGAAACCAATAACTTCCCGAATTTTTTAAAATTAATAATTTTCTTAGCGGGAAGTTAAAAAACGTCTCTGAACGATACGACAGAAATTCGTTCCAAGAAAAAATGCCGTCGATTGGTGATATCGAGATTTTGTCCTTTTTTTTTTTCTTTCATTTTAATGTAAAAAACTTGAAAAAATTTTGGTCTATCAAGCATCTGACGCGATTTTGCCGAGAGAGAGCGCGCGTGATAGGCAGTTGCTCGTTCGAGAGGGAGAGGTCCGAGCGCCTGCTCGTTTTTTCGTCATATCTCGCGAAATATTTGAGATACAAAAAAAACACTATGATACCTTTCTTGTGTATTTTTTTATTTTGAACATTTTGTTTCTCATAAACTGCCCCAACAAACCAGTGGTTCGGGAGTTATTTCGATTTCAACAATTAAATTGTTATTAACAATTGTTGGCACCACTTTTGAAAAAAAATGGACTCGATTTTCGTGATCCTTGGCCCAAAATACGTAAGAAAAAGTTTGGTCCAGAGTTGGCTAACAAAATGTATACGGGCTCTCTTCTTCGAAATTGGAAAAAATTCAAATAATAAAAAATTTAATCCCATTCAATACTTTTGAATTCTACTTTGGAATTGAAAGGTATTGAAATAATGAGAGATTAAATTCTTTTCAATACTTATCAATTCCACTTTGGAAATGGAAGGTATTGAAACGATAAAAGATTGAATTCTTTTTAATACTCTTAAATTCCATTCTAAGAATTACAAAGTATTCAAATGATCGAAATTTCAATTCCATTCAATACTTTTGAAAATCTCCGTATGGATTGAAAAGAATTGAATAAATTTTCAATCCTTTTCAATGAGTATTTTTAATCAGGGAAAGTTTGGTAAATCCAAAAGTGCACGACTCTTGTTGCTCACTTGCAAAAAAAAAAAAAGGAAAATGTACGATGAAACTTTCAAGGACAATTTTTTTTCTTTCCCTTTCTATTATACTAGGAATTTTAATTTCGCTCCAAAAAATAGTCAGATGTATTTTTTCGCGCAGAAGCGGCTAGTGTGACGAAAGTATATGTAAAAAACATCTATAGATATACAAATTTGGTTGTCCTTTTTATTAATTATAATTAAACGGGGCCGAATTTGATGGCCATTTATGACACACTTTTTCTTCGGCTCTAAAATAATCTTTTAAAAAAAGAAAGTGATCCAAATAATGGCTTTTTTCTCGAGTTTTTGTGTTTACGGGTTACGGACACTTTTTCTACTGCTTGACGGGAAAATTTTGTTTTACATTTTGATTTTTTTTTAGTTATTTAATTCATCAAATTGGTCTTTATAAGTAATAAAATTAATCCTTATTAAATTCTCTATCCGATGATGTGTAACTTGGTTGAGCTCCGTGGACTTACAAAAGTAAAACAGTAAAAACAGTAGCGAAAAAGAGGCAAACTGAATTTTTCGATCGTGAAGCACACTCTAATGCTTCGCATTAAGAGTCGTGCAAAATAGTCACATTTTTTGGCCCACCCTAATACATATATGTACATACATATATAAATTTTTTAACGAGTATACTGAAAAAAATAATCGCTAGCTGCTAGCGATTATATTCTTTAGCAGCTAGCGATTAAAAATCGTTAGCTACAAGCGATTTTTTCGCTAGCAGCTAGCGATTAAAAATTGCTTGCTGGAAGCGATTATTTCGCTAGCAGTTAGCGATTTTTTCGTTAGCAGGCAGCGATTAAAAATCGTTAGCTGGAAGCGATTTTTACTCTAGCTGCTAACGATTTTTTCGATAGTAGCTAGCAGGGTGTAGTTTTAACTCAGTGTGAGTGTTATCTTCCACACCGTTCGGTGTTATTAGCTCAAAACTCATACATCGTCCAATCATAAGATATGTAAGGCGAGGGAGGGTGACAATATAGGCCCCCTAAAATTTTGGATGCCTCGAAATATATGCGGGCAAAATGGTCCCCCCAAAATTTTTAACATGAAAAGTATTGGGGGGGGGGGGGGTAAAATGGGCCGCCTAGACTTAGAAAACCTACGAATATTTTTTAGCCAAACGGGTTCCTAAACTTTTTTGAATTAATCGAATAGTAATTCAACAGAAAACTGAATTAAGTTATTTTTAAGTCCAAATCTTCAGTATCAACTCTTTTATACTAAATACATAGCAAAAGTTTCAAAACATAAAACAAGCGAGGAATATACATTGAATTTTGTTGGGGGCCCGTTTTACCCAACTTTTCAGGATTTTTTCATTTTGATAGGCACAGCAAATTTACACCAAGAACTCAGCAGAAGGAAAAAAAAAAGTGAAACAAGCTGAAAAACTCACATTTTAAAAATTTTGGGGGGACCATTTTACCTTATTCGCTCATTTTGTCTCAGTGGCCCATTTTGTCCCTCCCCTCCGCTCCGAACACTTTTCATGTTAAAAATTTCGGGAGGCCCATTTTGTCCCCATTTATTTCGAGGCATCCAAAATTTTAGGGGGCCCATATTGCCCCCCCCCTCGCCCTACAGATCTTATGATTGGATGATGTATGAGTTTTGAGCTAATAACACCGAACGGTGTGGAAGATAACACTCACACTGAGTTAAAACTACATCCTGCTAGCTACTATCGAAAAAATCGTTAGCAGCTAGAGTAATAGAGTAAAAATCGCTTCCAGCAAGCGATTTGTAATCGCTACCTGCTAACGAAAAAATCGCTAACTGCTAGCGAAATAATCGCTTGCAGCTAACGATTTTTAATCGCTAGCTGCTAGCGATTATTTTTTTCAGTGTAGTATTTTTGAACCCTAAATAACCAATTATGATAGGTTATGACTAAATTCCGTGAAAAATCGATCATGAGGACAAATACAATAATTAGATTTTTAAAAAATCTACCTAAAAAAGGAAAAATTTGTATAATCAACACAACTGTTATTAATTATTCCTTCAATATCCATTTACATTTTAATTTTTTTAAAAACTCTTTATTTTTTTTTTAAATCTACTAATATTTGAATCTTGAAATATTTTTTTCTATACTATTATTTGAAAAGCAATTCAATATGATATTATTTAGTTCTTTACAACTATCATTCACATTTAATTAATTTTTAATGAGACATTCTATTGAACAAGAAACTCAAAACGCAAATTTAAGTACAAAGTTCTGTTATTACGTTAATTGATATGCCATTTAAATTTACTGCTATTTATCTTTTTTAAATCTCACTGGAATTAATCATTTTATAATGTTTATTGGGCCAATAATAATCTCTAATTATTTTCAAAAACATTTTTAATGGCCAACTTTCTAAAGTTCTCAGATTTTCGCTTGAAGAGCTTTCTCCTTAACAATTTCAAACCGTATCAGTCACTGAACTTAATGCACTGATTGTCACTTCAACGAAGCGAAATCGAGCCAGAAAATACTATTACACTACTTTTCTAAATCCAGTTAATAACTTCGAATACTTAGGAGTCATGTAATTATCATACTTTAAATTCTGCTATAATTAATGGAAGATGTAATCAGTACACTGTAAAAATATCGGGAGTGAATATGGATTTAATTTCAATCTGCATTCACACCGGTCCGGCGTTTTAATACTTGAATAAATTAATCTTTAATAGAAATAGTTGTTAATTAGAAACATAATTATTTCAATGAATAATTGATTCAGATATTCCCTGATTAAAAAAATCGATTTAAAGAGATTCAAAAAAAAACTTTTTTAATAGATTTGAATACTTTCAAATACTTTGAATCCCTCAAGTTTTGAAGAATCGAATTCCTACAAATCATTTTTAGTCACCTGTCTAACGAATTTGAAACGATTAAAAAGGATTTTAAAAAACAAATACTTTCAAATTGCTTTTGATCGCTAAATAATAATTTAAATTTCGGGTTTATTAAAAGATTTGAAACGACTTAGAAAAATTCAAATATTTTAATATCTTTAAATCTTTTTTAATCGCTAAATAATACTTGAATTTATGCTTAACAAAAAGATTTGGGATGATTCAAGATGATTCAATTTTTTGAATACCTTCGAATCCTTTTCAATCGCTAAATAATAGTCTAATTTCTGGTAAATTGAGGGATTAGAGAAAATTCGAAGAGATTCGATTTTTTGAATACCTTCGAATCTTTTTCAATCGCTAAATAATAGTGAAATTTCTGATTCATTACGGAATTAGAGAGAATTCGGAGAGATTCGATTTTTTGAATACCTTCGAATCCTTTTCAATCGCTAAATAATATTCTAATTTCTGGTTCATTGGGGGATTAGAGAAAATTCGGAGGGGCTTGATTTTTTGAATACCTTCGAATCCTGTTCAATCGCTAAATAATAGTGAAATTTCTGATTAATTACGGAATTAGAGAGAATTCGGAGAGATTCGATTTTTTGAATACCTTCGAATCCTTTTCAATCGCTAAATAATATTCTAATTTCTGGTTCATTGGGGGATTAGAGAAAATTCGGAGGGACTTGATTTTTTGAATACCTTCGAATCCTGTTCAATCGCTAAATAATAGTGAAATTTCTGATTCATTACGGGATTAGAGAGAATTCGGAGAGATTCGAGTTTTTTAATACCTTCCAATCTTTTTCAATCGCTGAATAATAGTCTAATTTCTGGTTTATTGGGGGATTAGAGAAAATTCGGAGAGATTCGATTTATTGAATACCTTCGAATTATTTTCAATCGCTTAATAATAGTCTAATTTCTGGTTCATGGAGGGGGGGGGGGGTTAGAGGGAGTTCAGAGAGATTCGATTTTTTCAATACCTTCGAATCTTTTTCAATCACTAAATAATAGTCTAATTTCTGGTTCATTGGGGGGATTAGAAAGAATTCGGAGAAATTCGATTTTTTTAATTCCTTCGAATTCTTTTTAATCGCTAAATGATAGTGAAATTTCCGGTTCATTGGGGGATCCCTAATTAAGAAATCTAATTTGAAATGATTTGAGATTACGCAACTCTTCATTATTTTAAATCATTCCAAATTGACAATTATTTTACTTTCGAGCATAAATTTTGGAACGAATCATTTTAAATCATATGGAATTAAAAAACAACGAAATATTATTTTATGATTAAAAATTATTAAAAATAATCCAAACTCTCTAATCATTTTAAATTGAATTGAATTAAGAAATAATACCGCAATTTCTGGTTCCTCGGTTGATTTTAAATGATATTCAAAATAATTCAAACTCTTAAATCAAATCATTTTAAATTAAAATGAATTAAGAAATAGTATCGGTTTCTGGTTCCACCAGTGGATTTAAAACTATTCGAAAGAATTCGTCGGATCAAATGCTACTTAACCCTTTTGAAACATAAAATGATAAATGAATTTCTAGCATCTTTAAAGAACTTGAAATGATTCAAATGGATTTGAATAGAGAAAAAAAATATTTGGCTTGAAGAAATTTATCTCGAGCCAAGAAACTTTTGAGGATATAGAACGGAAATCGAGATTTCTTTTAGGAAAGTAAAAAGATTCGTTGTATTTTAAATCTTGAACAAAGAAAAAATATTTTTGACCTAATAAATCTTTAAAGATTGATTCAACAGTAGAATTAGTTAGTTATATATAATTTTAATTCCTTGATTTAATAAATGTTGTTTCTCACTATAATACATTAGTAGATTTCATAGAAATGTAACTATTGTATTCGTCCTCACAATGGAATTTTCGAAAAAATTTACTACCTCTCAACTCAGCTCGACGAGCTGATTCACAAAATACATTTGATTCAAAAGTTTATATATATATATATATATATATATATATATATATATATATATATATATATATATATATATATACGATATAACGCGACGTCCTCCGACGATAGCGTCCACAATTCTACACCGATCTTAATGAAACTGAGTATACTCATTCTATGGACGATTACCTTGAATGAGTTCGAAGATGAGCCAATTCGGTCAATAAGTTTAGAATTTATGGTTAATTGAAATTTTGTAAAATTTTCAAAAAAATTTGTTTACTGATTTAACTGGATGTAACTTTCGAACGGAAAGAGATAGCTTATTTTTGTTTGTTCTATGTGAAAGCTCGTTCGATTGCCTTCAATTTCCCCTACCCGGGAAAAAATGATCAGATCTGATCAGATATGAACAGGCATGAGTCTTCAGGTTTGATCAGATATGAAAAATGACCGGGTCTGATCAGACCTGGCCAGGCATGTTCATGCTCATCCAGGAAAAAAATTATAGATAAAAAATGGCCCTAAATAATTATATATAATTATGTATAACTATATACAACTATACATAATTATTTCTATAAAAAAAATAAAAAAAAAAATAAAAAATTTCGGGCGTGTGCAGGATTTGAACCGTGGACCTCGCACTCGAAAGTTTTACCCGCTACCCGTTGACCTAAGAGATTGACTTGAAAAGTAAGTTTCGTATGAACTTGAAGTAATAAAAATCTTATACGTGATAGACTCTTGGTCGACAAAATTTTATATCTCATACATGACAGATTTTTAGTCGACAAAATTTTATATCTAATTTATTAATTATTGATTTATAGTTATATGAAATTATATATGTTCTATTTAATTATAACTACGTTAGCTAGATATAATTATAACTAAGTTAGTTATATTTAATTATAATTAAGATTTTAAATTTAATCCCATATATCAGGCTAAATCAGACATGATCAGGCATGAACCGGTATGAACAGCCGTGATCAGGCCTGAGCGTATTTAACGCTTCAGACATGAACAGACATGGGCAGGTATGATCAGGCCTGAGAGTATTTCACGCTTCAGACATGAACAGGCATGGACAGACATGGGCAGGTATGATCAGGCCCGAGCGTATTTAACGCTTCAGACATGGCAGACATGGGCAGGTTTGATCAGACCTGAGCGTATTTAACACTTCAGATATGAACAGGTATGATCAGGCCTGATCACCCGATGAAAAAGATTTTATACAATTGTATAAAATTATACATGAATTATCTATAAATTGGATGGAAAAAATGGCCTGATCCAATTGTATACAATTTCTATATAAATTGTACACAATTGGATCGGGCCATTTTTTCTATCCAATTTATGTATAATTTTATACAATTAAATAAAATCTTTTTTCATCGGGCATGTCTTAATTTCAGGTCTGATCATACATGAAGAGGCATGATCAGGTCTAATTTCAGGCCTGATCATACATGAACAGGCATGGTCAGGTCTGATAATTTTTTCCCGGGTATACAGCTCATTGATTCAACCATTTTTTCAAATAGATAAATGGTTTTGAACATTTACAAATTATTATAAAAACTAATTTTATGCAGGTTTTCACTTTGATTATCACCACAGTCCTCAACCGATCGCTTTGAAACTTGGTATACGTATTTTATGGGTGACTACCTTAATAGAATTGGAAAATGAGCTCAATCGGTCGATTAGTTTAGAAGTTATAGCATTCCAAAATTTTAAAAATGTCAAAAATTCATATTTTTACTTATTCTTTCTTCGATATCTTTTGAATGTTGTAACTTATCAACTTTCTATAAAATTCATCTAAAAGCTCTTCAAATAAGCTTTCATTTTCATGCCTATATATGTGTCTAGACCAATGAAATTTCTTATCTTCTCACTCATTAAATGAAATTTTTAGTAGATTTCATAGAAATCTAATACTATTGTATTTGTCCTCATAATGGAATTTTCGAAAAAATTTACTACCTCCCAACTCAGCTCGACGAGCTGAGTCAGAAAATACATTTGGTTTAAAAGTTTATGTATGAATTTATATATATATATATATATATATATATATATATATATATATATATATATATATATATTTGTTATCTTACCACAATGAAATTTCTTATCTTACCACTCATTAAATAAAATTTTGCTATTGTATTGGTTCTCCTACTTTCAATCGTTTCCATAGAATTCTAACTACTGTATTCATTAGTAAATTTATGAAACTGATGGAATTTATATCATTGTTGTGTAACACTCATAAAATCTATATATCTCAATTCAAGCCTGTAAATTCAATTTTGTTCTATTGACAGTGTTTATGACTGATTTCAACTATGACACTTAGATCTATCATAATTGAAATTTCAACTCAAATTATTTTATTTAATTTTGTATTAACTATTAATCCTATAGTAAAAAATACAGAATACTTTTTCGTAGATAATTTGATTGTCTTTAACTTCAATTTTCGTTACTTAATTTACCGTTCCGATAATTTTTTCTTTACTTTTTAATTTCAATTTTAAAATTTTTTGCGTTTAACTTTAAATTTCTGACAATTTTTTTTTGTTCCATAACCTTAAGAATTTCTGAAATGTCAAAAAAAAAAAAATTTATTTTGTTATTAAAGTTTATTTGAAAGATTGAAATAACCAAATAATGAGAAATCTACTATCATTTCGGCTGCCGAATGGCCTTTTTTATTATTGCAATCAAAAAATCGAAATTTTCAGTAAAAGAAAGTAACATTATAAAATGAAGTATATAACGGTGGGCCCTGGCTACTTCGTGTCCAGTAGCCACGAACCACAGTTAATAAAATTTCTCGAATAATTTAAATTAATTAATAGTAAATTCTTAAATATAAATATTAATTAAAGATTGTTTTATTGCTGATTCGGAAAACGGGAAATAGATCTCAGGATGTAGGTAGACTCGTTCTGACCGGACACGCGGCTGAAATATAACTTAGTCGAAGTGACGCTGGTGATAAGAAAATTTGATCAAAGAGACTCAATTATCTATTATAAATTTTATTTAACCAAATCCCAAATTTTATTTACACAATAGTTTCCCCTTTTTATTAATTTTATTTTATAATTTATTAATCAAGATTTAGCGTCCAACATGAAATTAATTCCTTATTAAATGCACAAGATTTATTTAGACGCGGGAAATAAAATGTACAATTAATTAAAATTATGCTACGTTGAAGAGAGAGAAAATGGTTGTTACAATTTTGTCTAGACTTATCTGGTTGTACGTGGGCTTACTGGTGATATCGATCTACGATTCGTTGCGGGCTTCTTGGACTCGATGTCGATCCTCTTCAGTAAAATTCTCACGGGCAGATGTTGTATATCAAACCACCACACTCACTCAGTAATCAAATTTGGTTTTTCTTTAAGCAGATGAAGGTGTCTCACAAATCTCCTTAATTAATTAATTTGAATCAAAACCAGTATCACTTATAAAATTAATAATTTAGTTTTAATATAAATAAAAGTTTTAATAGACAAAATTATTCAGGTAACAGCTTAAACGAAATAGAACTGATTACTGGGCTAAATGACTAGATATAATAAACTTATCGTTAGGCCGACTCATATAAATTGTAATGAGTCCTGGTGCTAGAGTAGGGACCTCGCTAAGCGTCATCAGTCCACTCTAGGTGATGGCCAGGGCCTAAGTTTTCGAGCAGTTGTTTGCTGGCCCTTTTATATGCTAATTTTGGAGGCGTGGAACTACCCCACTGTCGTCAAAATTCAAATAGAATTTGATCTAGGGGTCCTCTGACATGGCCCCGAGTGACTGAGGAGTGTTAATTAACATATAATTGTTCTAATAGATAGCCATAGAATCTGTTAGATTTTGCGCTCGATTTTCAAGTCGTAAAATCAGAAACGCACGTTCACAAGTAATGCGATCGTTTGAATCAATAAATTGTTTTTTAACTTGAAATTCAATGCATATCACAAACCAAGATAAATTCCGTTTTGAGGCAAGTAAGTTTTTTCTTGGATCTACGTAGAGGTTCTTTTTTCACTGCTCTATCTTTGTTGCTCCTACATAATGAATGAAAATTTTGTTCACGTAATAATGTTAAGCAGATAAAAATTAATGAAAATATAATAATAATTATTATTTCATAAATTTTATTATAATTATTTGTAAGTTTAGCAAACATTCGGGCACATATGCATTTTAGTTATTTTCAATTCAGATATTTTAGAAATATCCGAGTGGAATTTTATATGTTTTTTTAACTTCCCGCGTGTCTGTATGTATGTATATTAGGGTGTGCCAAAAAAAATCGATATTTTTTTTTTTCGCTCTCCGTTCTAAATATCGTAGGATATGTCAAAAAAAAAATCCTGTCCAAAGCGGAGCTCATAATTCTAATTTTAAGAGGTCCATCATCGAATCTGAAGTTTTCCCATTTAAATAACATAGGAAAATGTTTTTTTTACATTATTTTCGCCTGCAAACTATGAAGAAATTTTCTTTCCAGGAAATAAATGAATAATTCTTATTTGGTATTAAATTTTGAACAAAAAATTTCATTAAGTCATATTTCTATCATTATTATTTGAATTTCTACAGAGCCTTGAAAACATAATTTTTTTTTAATTTTACGTTTTTTACATTTTTAAGCCAAACTATTAAAGGTAGAACAAAAAGTCAAATGACAATTTTGTAGTCCATCTGACGTACTACAGAAAAGTTCCTCACAAATTTTTTTTTATATCAATATTTACAAAGTAACAGACCTTTAAAGTCTTATTTTTTTTCATTTTAACTTTTAAAAAGTATACTATTGATGGCAGCACAAAAAGTTAGGTGGAAATTTTTTAGTACATTGAATATACTACAAAATCATAAGGGTGAGATTTTTCGTATCCTCAACTGTTGAAAGTTACAGGTCCATTTATTCATATTTTCATAGTTTTTTTAAGTGTATAAGGTAAACTATTGATGATAGAAAAGAAAATTCAATAATAGTTTTGCAGTACGTTTAACGTTCTACAAAATTAGTCTCGGTAAACTTTTTGTACTTATATTTCAATTTATATTAAATAATTAAATAAATGCTTATAGTTGATAACTAATCATTTGCTTTGATAACAACTTTATTTGCAACTTTTGATATTTATTTAACAAAACAATCATGATTTATCGAGTCGTTTTTGAGAAATTTCAAAAAACTAAAAAAAATTTTTTTTTTTAATTCTTTCGTTCACGTTTTCTCTTGAAAAAATGAACCGATTTTGATGGCTGAGCTGGCATTCGATGCAGCTTAGAAAGATTAAGAGTTTATTAGATTTTGGAATCAATCCATCGAGCGAATTAAAAGTTATTCAAAAAAAACATTTTTGAAAAAATTTTATTTTTGGAATATCTCCGAACGTACCCTACCGACTAAGCTCAAATTTTCAGTGCTTATAGTAAATAACAAGCTGCGTCGAATGACACCCTGACGATCAAAATCGGTTCATCCGTTCAAAAGTTACAGAATATTTACATACGTACGTACATACATACATACATACACTCGGACATCATCTTGAATTTAGTCAAAATAGCTTCCTAGAACCTCAAAACGTCGACATCTGTTGGAATTTCGATTTTCGCAAATCGGGGTGAAAACAATAACTTCCCGAAATTTTTGAAAATCTTCGATTTTCTTAGCGGGAAGTTAAAAAATTTTTTTTCAGTTTTTTTCAAATTTTTCAGAAATGGCTCGATCGATGGATTTCAAAATCGAGCTCAAAGAGCTCGAAAACAGCGGGAAATTTTAGGGCTGGCCCGCAGGGTCAACCGATAGACAGATTTTTTTTTCTAATTTAATTAATTTTAAAGTTTGAAACTGACATTTTTCAAGATTATGAAAAGAAAGAAAACAATCGAATAACTTTTTTAAAAAACTGCATTAATTGAATTTAAAACTATTACAAAAAATAAAGAGATTATCATACTATCAAAATTTAAATAATAAATACATATAATTTATAATAATTTAAAATAAAATATTTTTTAATTTAGAAAATTGTATGGTTTAAATGAAGGCAAAAGTATTTTTAATATTGATATCGAATTCATTCAAACTTTTAGTATTTTAAATAAAATAATTTTTTTTAAGCTTAGTATTGGGTATATATAGTACTGGATAGCTTTTAGTAAAAGAATAAATTTTTATTTCCAAGTGCATATAGTGGCCGAGCGGGCTAAAGCACATGACTTGTGAACATTTCTCAGAGCTTCAATCGAATGGTCGACAGTTCGAGTCCTATCATATGTCGGAAAAAATAAAGATTTCTTCTTTACCGAAGTTGAAAAATTATATATAACCCCCAGTGGTTAGTTAGTTGTTACTAGTATTTAAATTATTTTTTTAAACAAAGAAATATACGATATTATTTTCTTATTCAATTCAATTGAAAATGATTTCAAAATTTAAATTATTTCAAATAATTTTTAATTATATGAGGAATTGAAAATGTATGCTATTACTTTCCCATTTAATTCAATTAAAAATGATTCTAAAATTTAAATTATTCCAAATAATTTTAAATTATCTGAAGAACCATAAATACACGATATTATTTTCATATTCAATTTAATTTAAAATGACTCAAATCATTTCAAATAATTATATAAATCCTAAAATAATATTTTACTTTTTCATGATTCGATATGATTAAAAGTAATTTATTATAAAATGACGCTTGAAAGCACTATGATTTAACGATTTGGGCATATTTAAAATTATTAAGATTTGAATCATTTTGACTAATTTCAAATTATAATTTTATGATATAAATTAATTTAGAGTTGAGAATTTTAAATTATTTTGAATTATTTTAAATTATAATTTTATGATTTAAAATAATTCGAAGTTGAGAATTTTTTATTTTTTTGAATTATTCCAAATTATAATTTTATGATATGATACAATATGAAATAATTTAAATTTTTTAAATCATTTCAAATTAGATTTCTTAATCAGGGATTAGAGAGAATTTGGAGAGATTTGATTTTTCGAATACCTTCGAATCCTGTTCAATCGCTAAATAATAGTGAAATTTCTGATTCATTACGGGATTAGAGAGAATTCGGAGAGATTCGAGTTTTTTAATACCTTCCAATTTTTTTCAATCGCTGAATAATAGTCTCATTTCTGGTTCATTGGGGGTATTAGAGAGAATTCGGAGGTATTCGATTTTCTGAATACCTTCGAATCCTTTTCAATCGCTGAGGTGAATTCAAAAGTATTGAAACTTGACCACTTTGAATCGCTTTAAATATTTTCTAATCGTTTAGGTGAATTCAAAAGTATTATAAAGTTAAAATTTTAAATCACTGAATATTTTCTAATATCAAAAGTGAATTCAAAAGTATTTAAATTTTATGATTCTGAATCGCTCCAAATACTTTATAATCACCGTGGTGATTAAAAAGTATTCAAATTTAAAAATTTAAAATCTATTCAAATACTTTTAAATACCGTATAAGGACTTGATTCGATTCGAAATAATTGGAAATTTTTGAATCACTTCTAATCGCTTTTTAGTAGATTTCATAGAAATCTAACTATTGTATTTGTCCTTATGATGGAATTTTCGAAAAATTTTACTACCTCCCAACTCAGCTCGACGAGCTGAGTCAGAAAATACATTTGGCTCAAAAGTTTATATATGTATTTATATATATATATATATATATAACGCGCCGTTCTCCAACAATAACGTCCACAATTCTACACCGATCTTAATGAAACTTAGTATACTTATTTTATGGACGATTACCTTGGATGAGTTCGAAGATGAGCCAATTCGGCCAATAAGTTTAGAAGTTATGGTTAATTGAAATTTTGTAAATTTTTCAAAAAAAAAATTTGCCGCTTTAACTGGATGTAACTTTTAAACGGAAAGAGATAGCTCATTTTCGTTTGTTCTATCTGATATTAAGAGCTCCAATTTTTACAGGCGTATTTTTATATCTAAACGAAACTATTGAACCTGTTTCCGAGATTAAAAAAAACATTCGTTTTTATTTGAACACCCTAATAAATATACATTTATAAACTTTCGAACCAATAAAATTGTTAGAATCTTTTCGACTAATTAGGACATATTTCAGCAAAATTCCACTTATTACTTAATATTTTTTATTTAGAATGATTTGACAATGGTTACATCTAATATTTTTACGGTAAAATTTTATCAAACATAAAATATCATTGTTAATATTGTAAAATTAATTTAATTAAAAGAAACACCATTTGTATAAAGAAAAGATAGTTTCTTTAAATTTTAAATTTCGCGCGCATACGTTCTAATGATTTATTGTTTTGCGCATGTTAGTCACTGAGATGCTCGTATACTTTTCTCAATAGTTCAGTATCCGGTGATTGAGTATAGTGTAGAGTAGTCGTCTTAAAACTTTCTGTGAGACCATTCAAAGTTTTGTGCTACTAAACGTTTATATTGGTTTATATTCAATCGCCATTATATAATTCTGCAATAGTTTTATTTAAAATTTTTGATTGTCACAATTTATGTGATAAGTGAGCAAACAAGATATCACAGGTATTATAATTATTAAGGTAGGATTTAAGGCCTTCGATCAAAGTATCTTAAAAAGTATTTTAAATGTTACAAAACGGATAAAAATAGTATAAAAGAGAAAGAATATTTATACTATTAGAAAAATTTAGCAATCAGTTAATAATAATTTTATTATTTTATGTTTCAAAAATTTTTTAATTTTTTATTTTGAGAATTTAAAGTAGAAACAATTTTTTATATTACTCGCAGTCGTATAATTTTAACTTCCAAACATCCAAGAAACATTTTTATGAACCATAAAATTTTCTCAAAAGAACTAAATATTGACATACACTCGTTGTTTTCATTAATGTCTGACCTCCCAATCTCTAAATTCAAAACCAGACAGGGGGCCAGACATTGATCACAACGAGTGTACTTGAAGTTCAATGGAAAAAAAAAAATTATGAGAAAGTTTTAATATTGTTTTCAAAGACAGTGATTTAAAAACGTATTGCGTTTTCTCTTATAACTGTACTAAGTTTATTAAGGCTATGTTTTTAGACTGCTGAGTGAGAATTTACAGTAGTCACGGCGAAAAAGTCATCCTAAAATGGATAGTGGGGGTATAGGAAATACGTGCTAACTAATGGTAGTGGGAGGACGTCTTTTTTGCCGGGACTACTATAAGAGGGGTTGATGATTCATAACATGCTTTCAATTTGCGAAGGAATTCGTTGCAAAGGAGTTTTATATTTACCGATAAAGAATGTCTTAAATAAAATTTGCTTCCTTCTATAAGACTAGAACTAATTTCAATATGGGTTCAAAAAATTATTTAATCATTTTTGTTTTCTTTCGTGTTTGGATTTCAATTTTAACCCCAAATTAACATCTCTTTTTTGCACATCTTGCATTTAATTTTGTATACTTGTTATATTATACATCATTAAAAATAATAAATTGTACATTTTTTTTTATCGATAAAATTATAATTAATAATTACTCTTAAACAAATTTTTGATCATTGTTAAATAAGATTTATTTTTTTAAATCAACTGACTACACGGATAATTTACAATTAAATTGACTGGTCACGATACTGAATTTGGCCGACGTCTAATAATCTTTGGATGTTTTTAAGAACCATAAATTACAAAAAAAAAATATTTTAGATAATTGCACTTATAGATTTTTAAATTTTGTACATGTGCATATTTTTAGATTTTTTTTTTTTTGTAATTAAATAGTAGAAAAAAAAAATTCAAAAATTGTCAATTGTCTGCTAACTTCAGTATCATGACTGGTCACAAATTAATTCTCTAAAAAAAATAGATTGTCACAAGCTTAATTTTCAAAACTTTAAAATAATAAAATAAAATTTTATTAACAAAAAAATTAAAAAATGGACTTTTAGAAAATTCTGAAATCAGTACATGCATATTTTTTTTTATTATATCAATTTAATTATTTAATTTTTTTATATGTAATTTAAAAATTGTCTTATATCTGTTACATTTACACTCATAACATTAACTATCAATACATCATACCCTTTTAAAAGTTTCATGTGTACAATAACAAAATTTGTATGATAGTTTCAAAAATCAAAAAAACCTTTTCACGAAGAAAATATCAATAATTACTCATAATCAAAACTTGCTACTTTATTTTTTAGTTTATTCTAAAATATGCTTTTATAATTCTATTTTAAATTTGTTGCTCGAAAAATCTTTTTTACAATATATTCGTGTTAATGGTAATAATTTAAGTATTAAATATTTTAATAGATTATTTTAAAGTTATATTAATTCAGCAAGGATCGATGTACTGAGTAAAAAAGGAGAATTTACGACTTATGTTAAGTTAGCAACCCAACACAATTTCATCCATTCTGCATGACGGCTTGTAACGCCCATTCCTCTTGGTAGCAACGTCGCTCATGCGCGCATCCGTCAATCCTACTAGTCTTAGCTAGCTTTTCTTACTTTTACCATATTATTCTCGTTCAGACTCGACGCACTTCTCTTGGCAAGTGTCCCAAGTGCATTCCAACATATTAATGACAATTCGTTAGTTTTAGCCACTATTTCATTTATTTAGACTAAAATTATTATTTTTTTTTATTTTATAAGAAATGTCAAAGCGAAATGAAATTAAAGTCTTGTATTTAATATTTAAATTTTTTGTCAAACTTGATTATCTCTTTATGAAGAGTAATTTTGAATAATACAGTCTTTAGACAGATAAGTTTATATATATATATATATATATATATATATATATATTTTTTTTTTTTTTTTTTTCAGAGCAACAACAGAATTTGATAAATGTGGACAATGTAGGTGATAGCGACGAGTCAGATGATGAATGGAACTTCTACAGAATCAAACCAAATAAAGATACGGAAAATTCTTTGCAACCCAAAGTGTCATCAGTGGTTACTGAAGCTAGTGAAATCATAGAACCCGAAGTTATCGGAAATAATAAAGATCTATGTGACCAAAACCCCATAGATAGTGAGACAACAATAAACTCACTTACACCTGTTCAAACTGAGGTATTTTTATTTAAATATAAAGAAGTTATTATTTTTGTTTTTTATTTAAATATGTATTTTTATTTTTCAGACAAACGAAAATATCGAAACATCATTACTTTCCGCAGCTCTAAACAACAATTCTGAAGAAATGGACTTTTCATTAAATCCAAACGCTGCAGAATTTGTACCAGTATCATCACCTTCTTTGATTCCAACACGATTTATGGATATGCCTATATCTGGCTCACCATTGAAACAGACATCAATAATGGACGATATTCGTTTACCAAGCCCGAAAGAATTTAAAGAAGAAGCTAGTCATCGTCCTCATGAAGTTGAAGAAGAGAAAGACGAAAATACGTCATTAAACGGCAATGCTTTAATTTGTGAAAATATCGAGGAGTTTGATGAGAAACATAGAGTTACTTTGAATTTGGATGAATCAGAAATTTCATCCACAAGAGCAGAATTTGGCGACGAATCAAATATCAGCTGTCTTACCACCGATTTTCAAAGAACAAGTGGTCTTGATGGATCCTTCACCGATACATGTAGTGGTTCCGAAAATGATCCAATGGTTATGTCTGTTGGTCCAGGTGGATTCAATCTACTTAGAAATCCTGTTGATTTAAATGCTATCCATGACCTTAACGACTCTGATTTGTGCGATATCAATTCTTTTAGTGAAGAAAAAGAACAGACTCTTATATCATCAGATATCCATCCGAAACAATTAGATCTAATGTCTTCAGAGACTAATCACATGTTAGACTCAGAAAATCTTTCAGATCATGAAGATACTAATAATAAAATATTTACATCATCAACTGCTTCTACTGATAAGGAAGATGAAATCACATCACAAATTGCCGTTATGAATTTAAAAAACGAGCAGTTGTCTGAAGTATGTTTAGAAAAGACAAATGATTTTATGGATATTACTGACAATCTTGAAGATATTAACAAAAATCAAGAAAATTCTTTACTTTCCAAACAGCAGCTTGAGTCTCAACAATGCGTAACCTTAGAGGATGTTGAAATTCATACATTAACACAAAGCCAGCCTGAGTCGCCATTAGAACAATCTTTTACTTCCTCCTGTGAATATAAAAAATTAGAAAATAATGAAGAGGTTGATTCAACAGACCAATGTAAAGAAAATCCTTTCTCTGGCCCAGAAACACTAGTTTCCCATGATTCTGTGAAGATTATTGCGGAACAAGAAAATACTTACAATGATGTACACACATTGGAAGACGAAGATCAAGTACAAAATCTCTATAAAGAGAGAGACAACGAACTCGTTATTCCAATATTGAATGTTTCAGAAAGCAATACATCTACTGATGCTGAAACTGCAATAGTTGAAGATTTAAAGAATTCAATAAATGAAAAAGAAATTGAAAATATAATAACTAGTTCAGAAAAATCGATGAAACTTTCAGAGTCACTTCAGGAATTCACTGGCTTAGAAAAAGAACTTAGTCCTATTGGAAGCAATGAAGATACTATAAAAAGTAATTCTGAAGAACATTTCGAAAAACCAGAGCTACAAAATATTCCTTTAGAAAATGTGGTTATTGAAAATTTAAATGAAGGTGTAGATAAAATAACAACTGTACTATTGGCGGAAAAAACAGAAGTTTCAGCTGTTGCATCAAAAAATATTACAACTTTTACTGCGAAATCAAAGTCTAATAAACCAACATCAAAAACTGCTACAAAAACATCAACAATAAAATCATTTACAAAATTGACGCTTACTGCTCTGTCAAAGCCATCAGGAAGCGTTGGGTCTCGTTCTACTGTTTTATCTACTGCTACAAAAAAAATAACAAGAACTAATGTTGTTACAAATCCAACATCTACCGATAGTTTAAAAATGTCAACGTCAAGTAAACCTTTATCAAAATCTGGAACCAAGTCCATTTCTCGACCAACTTCTGTATCTCAATCGAAACCTCCTATTACTCAAAGCTCATCAACTACTAGTGTAGAAAAAAAATCTACTGTTTCAACTAATGGAGATCCGAAGACAACTACGATCTCTTCGAAGCCTCTAGTCAAGTCATCGATATCTTCTACTCGTCTTACCACGACATCAAAATCAAAGTCTTCTGTAGGAACCACTGGATCTAAACCAGTATCAAAAACTGCTGCGGATATAAAGTCTACTGGAATCACTTCAAGACCCAAAACGGCTCCTTCTGCATTAGCTGTTCCTAAAAATCGTATATTAAATTCGGCAAAACCAGCAGTTTTCGATAAGAATACTAAAGAAACCGCTAATAAGCAAATATCGAGTCGACTAACATCGACTACAAGTTTAAAAACAAATAGTACAAGCGCTAATTCCACAACTACGACAGTATCGACAACAGCGAGACGCAGTGCTGTTCCAGCTACCAAACATCTGTCATCCACTCGCACGACTACTAAGAATGTTAAAACATCAACTAAGACGAATACTTCGAAAATTCAACCATCGAATAACATCAATGAGATTAAAAATGATAAAATTATAGCAGCACCTACAGCAACGATTACAAATATTGAAAATGTACCGGAAAAGGATTCGTCACTTACACCTACTATAGGAAATCAACAAATTATTCCTGATGAATTATAGTAATTCAATAAATGAGCAATTTATGATCAAGTTACTCATAAATAACATGATTGTTTAGTTTTTTCGTTGGCTTCCTGATATTCATTTTTATAATGTTTTTATTTATAATTCAAGCTTCCAAAAAGTTTTAAACTCTTCATATGTTCTCTCTCTCTCTCTCTCTCTCTCTCTCTCTCTCTCTCTCTCTCTCTCTCTCTCTCTCTCTCTCTCTCTCTCTCTCTCTCTCTCTCTCTCTTTCTTAATCATCATAACAATTGTTCATGAGACAATTGCTTCATTTTATTTATAAAATTACAATAACGTTATAAGTTAGACAATAAAAAAAAAAGAAACGAATACTTAGCTCACTTTTCTTTTTACTATTATAGTGTATCGAAAAATTCGAGAAAGCTAAAGTAAATGGAAGAAATAAAAATAAAAATAATTAAAAACTCAGATATTTCTGTTATGTACATATCTATCGTATTTTGAAGTAATTAATATACATTTCAAAATAAAATGAAAATGTCCTCAATAAGCAACGAAATAACCTTGGAGTTATTCCTCTTGCTTACGATTTTGACTATTTTGCTTTTTTCATTACTCACATATGCAAGTATACTGAGCTCTAAAATATCTAGAATGAATGATTAAAAAAATGTTTATTTTTAAATACATAAATGATAACGATAATTTGATAAAAAATATAAATTAGAAACACAATTAAATAAATCGTAAAAAATATGAGCCAGATTTTTATATTTTAAATTTTTAAAACTATTGTAAGATAAGCCAAATTTTTCAATTCTTAATTTCCTTGGGTAATTTTAGCCACTACTATTATCTATTAGCTAGGTTTAGAATTGAGAAATAGGGTTGAAATAAATTATCATTATTGTACTTTTTATGAGTTTTAAAAACAAAAAAAAAATAAAAACAGTTTGTAAAAGTATTCATATTATAAAAACGGTAAACTATAGGTGAAATAAAGAAAAAGCAAACTATAAAGAAAAAACTGTGTATCCTCACATTTACAAACTATAGTGTATTTTATAAAAGCCGCTTTTTTCTAATCTTAATGATACTCTATTACTATTCCTAAACTATTTTAAAATAATATAAATTGAATAAAGTTTATAAAAAAAAAATTGTATATCAACATTTTGTTAACGTTTTATTTAAATGTTAATTTTATTTTCTTAACATCAATATATTGATAGTACACATTTAAATTCTTTTATAGGTACGAACAGCTTTAACTCCATGTTTATTCTCCGACAAATGCTGAAATAATTTATAAAATTAATAATTTTAGTTATGTTTTCAATGAGGAGTTATTGATCGAAATAATCTATAATTTTGAATTTATATCTACTTACAACAGTAATACCAGAATCCGTAAACTCATATACACGAATTGATTTATTGCCATCAGGAAGATCTGATACAGTTATAAATTTATTTCCATCCCGTGTGGTTACACTCTGCAAGAAATTCGAAATTTTTTTATGATTATGAAAATCTGTGTACGATCAATTATTGGAAAAATAAGATCAATGATAAATGATTATTTTTTCATGATACCAGCATCGCAACTTTAAATTTCAGTGTCTCTATAGCAAGTCAAAACAAGCTAATTTCAAGCCGATCCCGGGAAATAATGATTTTGCCTAATTATGTATGATTTTATATGAAATTATGTATGATTATATATATTTATACATGAATTTATGTATGATTATATATAATTATATCTACCTCCGTATATAATTATTAGGCTGATTCAAAAAAATGGACTATTTTTTTTTTTTCGATATCCGCTGTGAAATATATTCAGAGAGACAAGAAAAAACGCCTGTAAAAATCAGAGCTCTTAATATTAATATTTAGAGGTCGCGCATCGCAAATTTCTATTTCCCATTTAAATAACATAGGAAAAATTATTTTTCAATTTCATAATTTTATATCTTAAGAACTAATGGACAAATTTCAATGACTGAAGCATATTTTTGTAGGAATTTTAACGCTCTACAAAAAAGGTCCTTACAAAATTTTCGATAATCATACTCCTTTAAAAGTTATTCGAGGTCAAAGTTGAACTTACAAACAAATTCAATGTTTTTTTTTCTTTTTGATGATACTATTAATATTTTATTAGTGATAATATTTTCTGATGTATTTTTACTATTTAGAGATTAATTCAACTTTGAGTCCAATATAAGAGATTAATTCCCATTGAGTCAAATATAAAGTAACCTTATAATAATGCGATGTTAAAAAATAAATATGTTACCATGGAGAACCCATAACTGATGCACTTAATTATTTAAAAATGTAAATGTTCACAAATCTGACCTCTTCATAACAAAATATTGAGAAAAGATTAATAGTATCATCAAAAAGAAAAAAAAACATTGAATTTTTTTGTAAGTTCAACTTTGACCTCGAATAACTTTTAAAGGAGTATGATTATCGAAAATTTTGTAAGGACCTTTTTTGTAGAGCGTTAAAATTCCTACAAAAATATGCTTCAGTCATTGAAATTTGTCCATTAGTTCTTAAGATATAAAATTATGAAATTGAAAAATAATTTTTCTTATGTTATTTAAATGGGAAATAGAAATTTGCGATGCGCGACCTCTAAATATTAATATTAAGAGCTCTGATTGATTTTTACAGGCGTTTTTTCTTGTCTCTGAATATATTTCACAGGGGATATCGAAAAAAAAAAAAAAAATAGTCCATTTTTTTGAATCAGCCTAATAATTATGCATGACGTTATATATAATTTGATCTGATCATGTCTGACCAGTACATTGTCTCGAACTATGTATAAAGCTATATATAGGCCTATATATAATTAGATCTGATCAGACCTGAATTATATCTGCCTATGTATAATCATATATAGGCTTATATATAATTATACATGTTATAAATGTCTATGTATGATTAGATCTGATCAGACTTCATTGATATGAAACATATAAATATTTAATTATGTATATATATATATATATATTTCTATACTAATATATAAATCTATAGGCTTTGTCTGTACATGGTGTTTTTATGTCGAATTATGCGTCAAATATCATTTTTATGACCTACTCATACTGTATCTACCCTTCTTGGAATTTTCGTCTGTCTGTCTCTCTGTCGGTTTGTACCTTTATAACTAATCTACCAATTATCTGATTGAGATGAAATTTTTTATACTTATACAAGATGCTGTCACTTAAAATATAGACTACTTTTTAAATCAATTATAAATCAGAATTCCGGTAGATAAATTATTTTTCTAAAAGTATAAGAAAACAACAGTTAAATTACAGCCATCAATTGTTTTTATTCCATTAGCGTCAATTGTTTTTTATATTTTTTTTTATAGATTAGATTTTGTTTCATTTATCAATTATTTTTGTCAACTGAATCGTATATCACATTGTATTAAACAGTCAAAATAAAAGCGTCTAATCTGACTTATTTGTAACTAAGTAAGAATGTAAATCTATCAAATATATTATCTTTGAAACTATAAAGCTTACGGATTTAAAATTCAGCGTGAAGGTTTGTTATGTCATGTAAGTATTCCTCATAAGGGTTTTAATAAAATCTACTCCTAACAGGGTTTGCGTGGGCGTCAAGCGTTAATATGCTTCCGTTTTTCAAATACATACGTTACAGAGTTGAAATTCTTCATGAACGTTTATTATGTCATGTAGGGATCCCTCATGAAACGACTTTAATAAAATCAACTTCTGAGGGGGTTCGCGAGGGCGTCAAACGATGATATACTCCTGTTTTTCTAGTGTTGGTGTTACTGACTCAAAATTCGGCCTGAACGTTTATTATGCCATGCCAGTACCCCTCACTAAATAACTATAACAAAATTGGCTCCGAAGGGGCTCTGGGGGGGGGGGGGGGCGTCAAGCGTTAATATGCTCCCGTTTTTCAAATACATACGTTACAGAGTTGAAATTCTTCATGAACGTTTATTATGTCATGTAGGGATCCCTCATGAAACGACGTTAATAAAATCAACTTCTAAGGGGGTTCGCGGGGGGGGGGGGGGTTGTCAAACGTTAATATATTCCTGTTTTTTACGTGTAGGTGTTACCGACTCGAAATTCGACGTGAACGTTTATTATGTCATTTCAGTATCCCCCACTACATGACAATAATGAAATTAGCTCCGAAGGGGGTATGCGAGGGCTTCAAACGTAAATATATACTCCCGTTTTTAAAATATATGTGTTACAGAGTTGAATTTCAGAGTGAGCGTTCATTATGTCATGTCAGTATACCCCACTAAATGGCTATAGAAAAATCGGCTACAAAAAGGAGATGCGGGGGCATCAAACGTTAATATACTCCCTTTTTTAAAATATATGTGTTACAGAGTTGAAATTCAGTATGAACGTTCATTATGTCATTCAGGTATCCCTTATAAAACGGCTTCGGAAAAATTTACTCCGAAGGGGGTTTGCGTGGGCGTCAAGCGTTAATATGCTTCCGTTATCCAAGTACATACGTTACAGAGTTGAAATTCGGCATGAACGTTTATTATGTCATGTAGGCGTCCCTCGTGAAACGGCTTTAATAAAATCAACTCCTAAAGGAATTTGCGGAGTGTCAAACGTTAATGTATTCCCGTTTTTCATATATATATATATATATGTGTTACAGAGTTTAAATTAGGTATGACGATTAATTGTATCGTGCACTTATGTACTAAAATAAGTTTCAAAGGTTCGATATTAATTTTTTATACACTCTTTAACGGAATTACTTCGATGAATCTATGTTAAAAAATAATAATAATAATAATAATAATAATAATAATAATAATAATAATAATAATAATAATAATAATAATAATAATAATTACATTTCAATCAAAATATTAAGAACTTCCTCTTTTATCCGAGATCTGATGACAAAGATGCGTATATTTTTAATTAAAAAAAAATAAGCAAATAACTTTTTTTGTCTCATCATTATGACTGTGGTGTAATTATTTCTAATTGCATTGTGTCATTAGTTCTTTATAGCTTATTACAATAATATCAATATAAGGTAATTGTTTATATTCAGGCTCATCACATTTTTCAATGTTCCAAGTGCTTACACCTTAAAGATCCATAATTAAACTTTTTCCACGTGTTCAGCTACACGGCGGATTGAATTTTCTGTATGAGTTTATGTCTCTAACACCAGATATCTATCTGAACCTTGCAATTGAAATGTGAAAAAATGTCAAAAATGACACAAAATCATGTGAATTTTCAAAAATAAATTTTTCTAATAAATATAAGTAATTTTATATAATACCGTAAGATGGACGGTGGTGATAGAAAGGTCGATCTAAGAGTTACAAATAATTTTTGAACTCTTGTAATAGTGAAAATCAGCATATTTTTGTTATTTCAGTATTTTTATTGTGTACAACAGCTCACATAACATTTTGATGCAAGTAGTTTGGATGGTATCTGCCTTCCCTCGCTAGTATAGTGTCCGGCTGAAACCCACAACACTGTTTTACGCCGGCCCGTACTAGTAGGAGACGTAGTCTAAGGCAAGAGTGCGTTAACATAGCCTTACTGACGAGTCCGTTAACGTACTTAGGACGAAACTACAAACATTATGGCAAATAGGCATATACCTTAAGTTTTGGTGGTTGACTTAAGAGTCAATACATAGAATGATATGAAAAATATGTCAAATAGTGCAGTGTAGCACGGAACTGAAAAATCTCAAAGATAAACTCGAAATTAAGCAAAATTTGTACCTTAATTACATACCAAGTGTGTATCAAAGCTTATATAACAACAAAACTTTCTTTTTAATTTAAAAATACAGAAAGAAAAGATATTTTAATTTAAAAAAAAATATTTTTTTTGGAAATTTATACGGAAAATAAGTAAGATCTCAGAAATCTTTTTAAAACTCCTTACTGATTATACATAGTATATAGATTCACCGTATAAACATGTATACGTAATAAAATCCGGAAATTATCTTTACGTTAAGTTTTTCAATTCACTATTGTTCCCTTGTAGGAAATGACGACGGGCCCAGGCTTGGTTGAGACTTGGCCCAATACTTGCTAATTCTGGGCCAAGCTAGAAATTCAAGCCTGGTCCAAGCTCGTTTGAGTATCGGGATGATAACTTCATGCCAGGCCTGACACTCTATCCTGGCCCAATATCGAGTACCAGTATTGTGCCGAGGCTGCATCTAAGTATTGGCCCAATATCGAGTGCCAGTATTGTGTCGGAACTGCATCTTAATATTTTCCCAATATCGAATGTCAGTATTGTACCAAGACTTTTGATAAATAATAAAGCAGCTATATATACTTATTAAAAATAAATTGAAAAAAAAAAAAGAAAAAAAAATTATATCGGTAATCATGTGCGTAATGGTAAGATATGGAGGTAAATTTGGACATAGAGAAATCGAGTAAACTGATGGGAATAATTTTTTTTCCATTTGCTGGGTCTCGAACCTGGTCCTTCATGGCTGCTAGGCAAGTCTCGTATCCACTAGGCTGTAAGGCTATTCATAGAAGCCGGAGGTTTTTAAGTACTATTTGTTATTTAGCTGTCTTATAATTATATGATATGTGAAATTTTAAAATAATATAAAATCATGATATTTACTGCTTAAAGTTATTTGAACTCAAATAAAAATATAATTATTAGCCAACTCGAACAAATTTGATAGAAAATTGACTCGTAGGCCGCAACTATCAAAGCAAGACTTTGTAGTCGAAGATTGGCAAACTCTTGGGCCAAGATTAACAAACCGAGGCTCGGGAGTCGAGGATTGGCAAACTCTTGGGCCAAGACTAGCAAACCGAGGCTCGGTAGCCCAATGTCGTGCCAAGACAGGTCCCGTCGTAAAAAATTTTTTTCCTACAAGGGTTTCAAGCTTCATAACTTTTTTTCTGTTAGTTGTACACTGAGAGAACAATTTATTTGAGCCAAATGAGATTTGTTTCAGGCAAATAAATCCCATATTTGAATGGACCCAATCAGTATCTATTTGAGACAAAGATATGGTTCATTTGAATGAAATAATGATTTGTTTATAGTTATCAAATCTGTATTTGATAGCGCCACTAGCCTTAGTGGAATTTTTTTCAACCAAGATTTGTTAACTACAATCAGCGCCATGTATTCATACCGCACCTTGTTACAAGCGTAGCTTTTACTTTTCTACTTTTAGTACTCTACCAACACAAAACTCTCTTAAATAGATTTCTATGCGAAAATATCAATATTAAATATATTTATGTTGCAAAATAATTCTATGAAAAAATTTTTCTATTTTAAAATTTTTCTATGTTGACCAAAGTCAGTTTCAACATTTCTCTACTCGAAAAAAAAAAACTAAGTTTCATGAATGATTTTGTTTCTTACCACCAGCAATCGCGTGGCGCTACCATTAAATTCCAACAAAAATACAATAATAATGATAATTTTTGTGTTAAAGGAATGAGGGATTTCCTGACCTGTTCAATTGACAATTATTAAGTTAGAATCTAATCTGCGTATGAGTTATTACATGTGGATTAGTGATACTTAAATGCATCATTTTTAATTCGCACTGTAATACCATACTTTAATTGAAAAGATTCTAGTTATCAAAGATGTTAATTTTTTATATACGAGGCGCTGATTGTATAAACAAATATATATTTGAACACTGAGAAAAAAAAAATTTTTTTTCAAGTATTTTTTTTACTTATTTCTGTGAATACTTAGAACAAGAAATTTTTCCCAAATTGAAGTATAATATTTCTTATTTCTAGCAACTATTGCTTTGATCTAGTAATATATTACTAGATACATGAGTTACTTGTAACAAGTAATTATTTCTTGAATTAAGTTGACATATTTCTATATTCAAAAAAGCAATTACGTAAGCCAAGAAAAATCTTTCTTGGACCAAACAATTTTTTTCAAACTTCGAGAATATTTTTTTCTTAAGTCAAGAAACTTTATTTTTGGCTAAAGACATTTTTTGTATTGAGTCAAATAACAAAGTTCTTGAACTAAAACAAAAAAAAAAAGTTAAATAAGAAAAAAAAGTTCTCAGCCCAAGTGATTTTTTTTTCAGTTCGAGAGTATTTTTTTCTCAATTTAACGAATTTTTTTTTATGGTGTGACGAGTCACATTTACATATATAACAAAAAAAAATTATTAAAAAAAAACACAAATAAACGCAAAAAAATATAATGCGTGTAAAAAAAAAAAATAAATATATTTACATAAATAAAGAGAGAAAAAAAATAAGGCGAGTGGAAATAACAAAGTGCGGAGACGCAGAGTGCAAAAGAAAAATTAGTACCAGGAGTCTCCGCTAGGCGCAGAAGAGCGCTGCAACATTTTCCTAGTTGGACAGTTAGAATAGAAGTAATAAGTTCCGCTCAAAGGAGTGAACAGCCACTCTGACAAATACTCGCTTCATGAGAATATCTCAGTAGAATACAAGTACCCTTGGGGAAAATAATCGTGAGTAGATTTTTGGAATGATTTTCAGGCATATCCAACAGCGCAGAGGAATCCGAAGAAGCATCCATACGGATTATATTTAAATACTAAACATAAATTTTTAATTATTGAACTTGAATATTTTATATACTAAATGAAAATATTCAATTATTAAACTTCAGTATTTTAATTACTAAATATAAAATTTTAATTATTGAACTAAAGTTGTTCAAATACTAAATGAAAATTTTCAATTATTATACTTCACTGTTTTAAGTAATAAATGAAAACTTATAATTACTAAATTTAAGTATTTTAAATGCTAAATTAAAATATTAAAATATTGATCACGAGTATTTTAAATACTAATCTTAAATTTTTAATTATTCAACTTGAGTATTTCATATACTAGATGTGAATTTTTATTATTTAATCGGAGTATTTTAATTACTAAATTAAATTTTTTTATTATTTATTTCAAGTATTTTAAATACTAAATTTGAATTTTCTATTATTCAACATTAGTATTTTTTTTACTAAACCTAAGTTTTTAGTATTAGTAGATTTCACAAGTATTTTTACTTGAATTAAGAAATTATTTACTTGGCACTATTAAGGTCTCCAAAATACTTGATTCAAGTATTTTTACTTGAAAATATGCACTTTTTTCTCTCAGTGAATGAAATAAATGATTTTATTCAGTCAAACAAATCTACTTAGTTGGCTCAAATAAATTGTTCTCTCAGTGTACGAAGAAAACACTCAGGGGCTTTTTGGTAGAGAATTTAATTTCCTACGAGACTATGTACTTTGATTTTCGAAAAAAAATTTTTTGAACACTTTTATATATAAAAAACAAAAAAAAATTTTTTTTACATGCAATTCAAATGAGAAAATTAATATTCCTTGAGCTCTTAGCAGGATTAAGCTTTCGAGCTGCTGTTTTGGGAAAATTTTTCTAATACCTAAGACTAACTTTTAAGACCATAAGGCTTGAAAAAAAAAAAAAATGTTTATTTTGAAGCACCCTATATATATATATATATATATTAGGGTGCTCCGTTTGAAACGAACATTTTGTTTTTTTTCGCTCCCCATCGAAAATCTTGTTCTATATGTTAAAATAAAAATTCAGTCCAATTTTGAGCTCTTAATATTAATATTAACCACTGGAACAACGTCGTTGAAGTTTTCCCATGCTAAAAGCACGTAAATTTAGTTTTTTTTCTTTTCAATTAATAAAACTCAGCCCCACTTTTATGTATCGTATGGGTCCAAAGTTTTTCTTAAAGAGAATTGTATGCTCTTCAAAAAAGCCAGTATCTGCTTAGCTCTGAGTTCAACTCTAGCTTTCCTGTGAGTCTTTAATGTCAAATTTCGTATCAAATCGATGGTTTTTTGCTGTTAACTCATGAACGGTTGAGTCTAGAGAAAAAACGTAACTGACTTTTTTGTAGAAAATTTAATTTTCTATAAAAAAGGTTTAATGACTTGTATCTCTAAAACTATTATTTTAAAAAATATATGATGTTAAAGTTATTAAAATTTTTAATTTTAGCAAAATTTCGAGATTAATTATTTTATAATTAAATAATATTTATATTTTTACCGTACGATGGACAGTGTGGCTCAATAAGTTATAGATTAAGTTGAACGGAATATAGTATAGTGCCGGATAGCTCAACTGGTAGAGCACTCGGCGCGATACCGACATGGTCTAGGTTCGATTCCCAGTTCGGGCTATCTATATTTTTCTCTATTTATCTATAAATTGTCTTATTGAGAAGGTTTGCATGTTTAGGTTTCCACTTATTAAATTGTCTTAATTTCTTACTTAATAATTAAAAATGTCTAGAGCGCTGCCGTGGCAATTAAACCAATTAAGTCAAGGTCACACGAAAGCAACCTTTTTCTAAAAACATAATTAGCTGATAAACTAAACGCTGCTGTAGCGATAGTTTAAAAACTAGTAAGCGCTGCTTAATAATTAAAGGACTAACATAAAAAGCATATTTTATTATGTAAAATCATTAGACTGCCAAAAATGTATGTAAGTAAGCTATCATTTTCGTTTAAATTAATGATTATTTTGATTTAATAATTAAAATACTATCAGTAATTTATGAAAGATAATGATTAATACATAAATATACAAAATATAAAAAATACCCTTAAATATTCATCCAAATTAGTTTAAGAACCCATTTAATTTAGAATTTATTCCTAAAATAGATTGTAAATACATAATTTTGAATATCTTACAAATTTTGATTTTTTTTTTGGTAAGTAATTAATAAAATAAGCCGAAAAACTACTAAAAATATAAATATTATTTAATTATAAAATAATTAATCTCGAAATTTTGCTAAAATTAAAAATTTTAATAACTTTAACATCATATATTTTTTAAAATAATAGTTTTAGAGATACAAGTCATTAAACCTTTTTTATAGAAAATTAAATTTTCTACAAAAAAGTCAGTTACGTTTTTTCTCTAGACTCAACCGTTCATGAGTTAACAGCAAAAAACCATCGATTTGATACGAAATTTGACATTAAAGACTCACAGGAAAGCTAGAGTTGAACTCAGAGCTAAGCAGATACTGGCTTTTTTGAAGAGCATACAATTCTCTTTAAGAAAAACTTTGGACCCATACGATACATAAAAGTGGGGCTGAGTTTTATTAATTGAAAAGAAAAAAAACTAAATTTACGTGCTTTTAGCATGGGAAAACTTCAACGACGTTGTTCCAGTGGTTAATATTAATATTAAGAGCTCAAAATTGGACTGAATTTTTATTTTAACATATAGAACAAGATTTTCGATGGGGAGCGAAAAAAAAAAATGTTCGTTTCAAACGGAGCACCCCAATATATATATATTAGGGTGCTTCGTTTGAAACGACGATTTTTTTTTTCGCTCCCATCCCGAAATTTTGTTTGAAATACCCCCAAAAAAATTCTCTGAGAGTTTGAACCCTTAATATTAATATTAAGTACTCTACCACAGCGTGTGAAGATTTCCCATTTAAAATACACGTAAACTTGGGTTTTTATTTTTTAAACTTCTATAACTCCGCGGCATTTTATGATATCATTTCACCCAAAGTTGGGATTTTCTCAGAATTAAATGTTCTACAAAAGTGCCCATTGTCGCGAAGTCGTAACTCATACGAGTGGAGTAGTACGGACCGCTAAACCAAATTTTTTCATAGAATTCTTGTTTTTTCTCTCATTATCTCATAAACAACAAGACCTACAGAAAAAATGCAAATGACAATTTTGTAGGAAATTAAATTTCCTACAAAGAAGGTCCTTAGCACCGAATTGCTCAGATTGATATTTTCTGAGATGTTAGTCAAATAAAAAATCAATATTTTCTAAGATTTGATTTGACATTTTTTGGGAATTCAATGCTACGTAAACTTTAATAATTAATATATCAGAAAATATCAATCTGAGTGATTGGACGGTTTCGAGCGACCCTTGAATATTAATAATAAAGCTTCTCGATTTTTTCACCATCAATTTGCATCACAATGAATGAAAATATAACCCGAGAAATAGAAATAATAAGTTATTTACATACTTTTTTATTTTTTAATTCAATTTTTAGGTTTTTTCGCTTATTCAAAACTTACAAAATTTTATTGTTTAAGACTGTCCTGTATATTTTTGGTTATGCACAAGTTATATTTTACTGAAATGACAATAATTGAGTTATAAAAAAATACAAAAACTAATTCAAACTATTAATTACATATTATCAGTTAATATTCAAAATTCTTGAGCGCCATTTAAATATTTAAATTTTGGGCTGAATCTCTCAGCATAGTCATGATTTTACAAATATAAACTATTGCTGCCACGAGAAAGAAAAAATTTTTAAGTAAAAAATCCAAATTTTAATCATTTTTGATATTTTCAAAATTCGTGAGCGACCTCTTGAAAATTTTTTATCGAGCTGATTTTTGGAGAGACGTCTTAAAACATCGTAAGCCAACAAATTTTCATGCGAGATCGAAAAAAAGAAAATAGTCGGTTTTTTTGGGCCACCCTAATATATATATATATATTACATAATATGATAATTTTTTAATATCAATGTTATTAAATTTTTATTTTGTCAACTATCAATCAAATTTAAATCCCCAATGCTTAAAAAATGCTCGAAGGTTTCGACAGCAATTTAAAAGTATAAATCGATATCGATTTATATACGAATATTTATAAGTTTATAGATAAATAGATTTGATTATATGTATCTAATGAATTCTATTGTAATTTATGTACAAAACCAAATTTATCATTAGGTGCATTATTTACGTAGGATGTATCAATTTAATTATTTGAGTTAAGTAATGTCATAAACTTTTATTAATTACAAGTGTGTAACAGACTAGAGGATCAGACTACAATCTAGCGATAACCAAAGTTAAGCAGCATCGACGTGGGACATTAATTGGACGGGTGACCTCGTATTAGAATAGTAGTGAACGGATGGTAATTTTTTTTTTTTCTTTTATTTAAATTTAACCGACATTTATATTGATCCAAACAATAAATCCTAATTAAATTACTTAATTAATAATTTACAGATGTTCTAAATGAGATTCTAAAAATTACTATATTCGTTCATGCATGATTATATATAATCATATATGATTATATATAATCAGATCTGGCCAATTTTTGGATCTGATCATATATAAGCGATTATATATAATTATATATAATGAGGCAAAATCATTTTTTCCCGGGATGCTGCAAACAATTACTAGCCGATTCGTAATTCACAAATACCTTCATAGAGCGGGCAGAAACATGCGTATGTTTTCCCTTGGGAAAAAACACAATTGCTACTGCCCGGTGTTATTTATATTTAATGTTCATTTGCAGCCTTATTATTCTCATTTGTTTGCTTGTCACTTTAGTTTACTCATTTTATTTTTCAAGTGACAGTTTTAATTAACCAAATAAAATTACTAAAAATGAGTAAAAGTAATATTTTTGTTTTATTTACTATTTAATAAGTGACTGTTAATCACAGATTTCTCATTCTCTAACAGTTCTCCGCATCATCGGCTTGAAATAAACTTGTTTTTTTACTAGCTGCTAATACTGAATTTTGAATTTCCGATGCAGGTAATCATGAAAAATATGATGTGTCTCAGGATGAAACACGATTTCAGACTGCGGGTGATGTCAGCCAATTTCACCCTAATCTGAAATCGTATTGTTTCATCTCTTGTCACACAATATACTATACAATTAAAGAAAAATCAAATAAACACTTACTTTAAGAGTAAGACCATGAGGCATAGTTTCGTCGTATGGAGTTCCTAAGGTAAATTTAGTGGTTGAACTTTTACCTTCATTAGATACGGTAATAATCCAGTGATCACCACTTTGACTGATTTCTAAAGTTGGTTTTCCTTGACTGAAAGCTTTTGAAGCTTCTTGGTTTTCAACTCCACCAACAGTTTTAAGGTACGCTTCCAAACCCTCACTCGATTCATGCTCGTATTTTCCAATAATTTTTACCATAGTTAATGTATTAGATAGTCTTCAAGAACGAATCTGAATATACTGATGCCACTGCAATTGTGACAAACATTTATAAATGGAAGGAGCGGTTTCTTCTATCCCCTCAAAATAATTTAAAGGAACAAATTATATTACGGCTGTCTGAGAGGAGGCTGAGTTTTAGAATAATCTGCCCCCACTACTGTATTATACCAAAAGATTGTAAGTGAACTATGTACATTATACTCATCAGTTCCCTCCGCTTATCATTCTCTCCATCTTATTTTTTTTTTTTAGTTTATATAATATACCTTAATATATTAAAACACTTTAATAGCAATTAGTAATAAGCTAGTGAACATTAGAATGAATAAGCGAAGTATCAAAAAATTAGTTTATTGCCAGTAATTCTAAATTTATCAGGAGTTTTTTTATTAAAGTTCGATAATTACTAAATAACACGAATAATACTGTTATTTTTTTTTTGTTAAGAAAAAAAAATAACAGTATTATTATATCTTTTATGATAATTTCAGATTAATATAAAATTATCAGAATAGTTCCAAACTTTTTTATCGAATCTTCATCGTAATCTTAAAAGTTATCTAACATATTTTTAGAGAAAAAAAAAAGTTTAAAATTGAAATTATTTTTTGGCAGCTAAAAAAATAAGTAAAAAAAAATCTGTTTCAATTGTCTTTTTTTATATAAAAAATTTGTTAAGTGTATAATCCAACGTCACTTTTTCTACTCCATGAAGAACTAAGTATTGTATAAATTTAGTCATTTATTCACTTACATGCCATTATTGTAACCAAGTAGTGAAATTCATAAATTAATGATGAATTGAATGTTTGACAATCATGTGAGCACATGTTTTTGTATGACATGAATAAGCTTATTACGACTGAAAGAGCTATTTTGTTTAATAACGACATAATCATTAATAAAGTAAATGACTCAACAGTCAATACTTTTAGTCTGAGGTTCAAGCACCAAAATGCAGACTGCATGTATGCAAAATTAATAATTATTTAATTTTTCTACCTTTCATCAGGACATATTTAAGATATTTATTACTGATATTGATTATCTAAAAAGTTGAAGATTTTGGTTTGATAAATTATGAATTTTGTACTTTAAATCTATGATAACACATGATAATAAGTTAAGTGGTTTTAATGAAAGAAAAGAAGCTTACAAAAATATAGAACATTAAATAGATAATTCATATTTGATAATAAAGGTTTTTATTTTTAACTATCACGAGTCTATAAGTTGCTATTAATTTCAACATACCCTGATAAACTCAATCATTATATTATTAATTTATAACTTAAAATACTTACGATATTGTATAAGTTCTTTTATTTACATATACACTTAATCATCCATAAAAATAAATAAAAAATTCATTAAGTAAATTTAATAAATTAAGTACATTATAATATATTTATTTACTATGACTCAGATGACTTTTGGATGCTTTATCTTTGCAATTTCCTCTTTCACTTAAAGCAATTATAGATATAAAAAATAGTTTATTTTTAATGTATATTATAATTGCATGGAATATTGTTAATATTTAAATTAGAACGGTCTATAACTAATTATAATAATTTTTTACTATATCCTCGTCATCTATAGCATCACGAATGTCATTAGACATACAATATTTAAAGTTTGCATAAACAAAACAAAAGAGGTATAAATGCTCCAATAGCAACAAAGACAGGCAGCATTATTGAAGAATCATCAATTGAATATGGATCTGGAGTGCGAGGACCACTTGGATGTCTGGCTTTTATTGGTGATTCTTCTTCATCTTCTTGATTTCCATGGTATTCATCAGGTTCTGGAGGTATTGGACCCAATTTTGGTACATCTGTAATATATACATACATATGCACAAAAAAAAATAGAAGAATTTTTTCTACAAAACAAATGCGAGTATTCGGACTGAAACTTAGGCTAAAATAGTAATTAAAACTATGTATAAAACAGCAATTTGAGGATATGCGATTTCGTTTTAAAATATTTCAAGCTATTTGACACAAAAATAAAAATTTCGAAAATGTTACAGATCAAAAATTGAGAACGAAAAAATTCCCTGAATTTTTATTTTTGAACATCAAGTAAAAGACTTAGTACTCGATCAGGGAACTAATACCCGATTACTCATGTATTTGTATATCTATATTTAGTATATATTATACATAATCATATATATGCTTACATATAATTAGATCTGATCAAACCTGACTAATATGAGTATGTAATTACTAGCTACGATCACCCACTTCATTGGGTTATTTTTCGGTAATAGTGCATTTATTTATGTATTAAATTTTCGCGAGTGTTCTAAAAATTTTAAAAACATTCTGATATCACTTAGCATTGGTTCTTATCGTTCTAGGATATTTTCTGATCGGGTTGTTCCGATCATTTTCATGTAATTTACAACATTTAAAGATATGATAGAATTTTCCAGATCATCCTAAAAATGTATAGAATATTTCAATGCGGGCCTTCAAAAAAGAAAAAAAATTGTGTGTGTCAGCTCCGACGCACGATTGGAGTTTACTCCTTCAGATCGACTGTCTAAATAGGCACAAAAAAGGCTTACTAGTCTAAGAAAAAGATTAATACCATATCAAATGGTAAATAAACGAATCAATGAAGATACCTAAATAATGTGTTTTTATTCTATTTTAGTCTAGTCAAGAAGTTGATTTCCTGCGAAAAATAGTTACAGCCCTAGTAAAAATGAAAACGAGGCGCTGGCTAGCGCCTGGCCAGTTTCGCTAGAGATTATCTAAATCCAACATGGCGACTTTTTAAATGTAATTTAAATGACAAATGTCTCAATATTTTAGGTTATATATTTGAATATTCAAAGTAATTATTATAACTATAAAGTTAAATAAATAACTTGATAATGATACATTTATTAATGCTTAAGATTAATATAAATAAATTAATCCAATCAACACTACACGGAGAGAAAAGAATAGCTCTGATTCCTATGCTAGAATGGTAACCATTACTATGCTACATAGAAACGAAGATTTTTGTGAAAATCCTGAATGAATTTGCTGAGAAAAATCTTTAGAATTGTGGCAAAAATATGAGTGATAGCTCATTCGATGCGGAATCCAATTTTAAGCAAGATGTGTTTTTTATTTTTTTTATTTATCGAAATTTAAATTTTTTATTAACAAAAAACATAAACAAAATACAGAATCTTAGCTGTCTTACTCTAACCTCGAAACGCCATGTTACAGCAGCCGCGCGGAACCTCATTTTCAACAATAAATAAAAATTATTATATATAGAGTTAGAGTTCAGGAAGTCGAGACTTTTTTTCAGAAATTTCCTCCTCTTTAAGGATCTTTTTTTAGATTTTTGATATCGCTTATAGTTATTGAGTTATTAACCAAAAGCTAAGATTCTGTATTTTGTTTATGTTTTTTGTTAATAAAAAATTTAAATTTTGATAAATAAAAAAAATAAAAAACAAATCTTGCTTAAAATTGGATTCCGCATCGAATGAGCTATCACTCATATTTTTGCCACAATTCTAAAGATTTTTCTCAGCAAATTCATTCAGGATTTTCACAAAAATCTTCGTTTCTATGTAGCATAGTAATGGTTACCATTCTATCATAGGAATCAGAGCTATTCTTTTCTCTCCGTGTAACTACTTGAAGAAATTAACATAAATTTATATAATAAAAATACTATTGAATAAATTACTAAATTCAAACTGTAAAGTAAAAATTCAATAAACTATTTTTTAGTATAAAATTTATAATTTTTTACAAACGCACTGAAATACTTAAGACAAATCAAATAATTAAAAATTTTAATGAACATTCTTATTTTTACATATAGCTACGACTAATTTTTATGACTTAGTCATCATCATTTTTATTGTATTTCATTCAATAAATTATTTTTCATTATAAAATTTATAATTTTTAACAAAAGTACTAAAATACTTTGCAAAAATTAAATGTTTTTTAAATTTTTAAATTAAATTAAACTTTATCAGCATCCGGCATTTTCTACACTTTAAAAGACACATCACATTTATTTAAAAATATCATGTTGCTGGTATAGATAACTCTGGGAGTACTCCGAACTAAAATTTTTAATAACTCAGTTAAGTCACAATCCGCAATATTTGTTTTGATTGCCCACAATCGGAGTTCTACAATAGTGTCAAGTCTTTTCTCCATTTTCAAATATTAATTTTAAAACTATGTTGTTTATTAAACTACTATATTAGGGTTACAAATAAGTTTCCGCCGTTTTTTAACACAAATTAAATATTTATTATAGAAGAACGGTAATATAAATTTATTTAAAATATTGCCCATCACTTGCAACCACTTTTTCCCATCTCTCAGGCAGCATTCGAATCCCACGTCTGAAGAACTCCTTGTCTTTTGAGGCTATCCACGAATCAACCCAATTTTTGGTATCCTCATAAGATGTGAACCGCTGCGCCGTCAGAGCATGTGCCATGGACCGGAACAGGTGATAATCGGACGGTGCAATGTCTGGTGAATACGGCGGGTGGGGTAACACTTCCCAATCAAGTGTTTCCAAGTACTTTTTCACGGGAGCCGCAACATGTGGACGAGCATTGTCATGCAGAAGAATAATGTTTTCGTGTCTAGAATAGTATTGAGGGCGTTTTTCCTTCAGAGCTCGGCTCAATCTCATCAATTGTGTTCGATAGAGGGTTCCAGTAATTGTTTCGCTCGGATTAAGCAACTCATAATACACTACACCTAGCTGATCCCACCAAATACACAGCATAAGTTTTTTTCCGTGAATATTCGATTTTGCTGTTGATGTTGACGCGTGGCCAGGTAATACCCATGATTTTCTTCTTTTTGGATTGTCATAATGTATCCACTTCTCATCACCAGTTATGATACGATGTAAAAAACCCTTTTTTTATGTCTAGCTAGCAGCATTTCACTTAAGCATAATCGGCGTTCAATATCTCTCGGCTTTAATTCGTACGGAACCCAATTTCCTTGTTTATGAATCATTTCTAATGATTTTAAACGATGTGAGACTGCTTGCTGAGTAACTTCTAATGTTAGAGCAAGTTCTTTTTGTGTTTGAGATGAATCTTCCTCCAATAATTCCTCCAATTCTGCATCCTCGTAAATTTTTGGCCTTCCACTGCGATCTTTGTCTTCTACGTCGAAATCACTGTTTTTAAACTTTTGAAACCACTCTCGACACGTTCTCTCACTCAAAGCATCCTCACCATATGCTTCTACGAGCAATTGATGCGCCTCAGCAGCAGATTTCTTTAAATTAAAGAAGTAAACTAATCTTTCCCGCAAATGACGCTTACTTGGCTCAAATTTTGACATTTTCAACTTATAAAAATTATATTTTACCAATATAAAATCAATGATATTAATAGGTTATGTTGTTCTTGAATGTCCAAACTATTTTTTAAGCCGGTTATCATCTGCGAAAGCTAACCGAAACTCCGTGCCGCGCCATCTACAATAAAACGGCGGAAACTTATTTGTACTCCTAATATTATAATAATAATAAATTATAAATAAACTCATTTATGTGGAATTTATTTAATTATGTAGTTCTTATTATATTTTATTAAACTGCTTAGAAATGTTTAATAATGAATTAGAGGTTAATCATTGTTTTTTGTAAGCATAAATATCCATTGACATAGACAATACATAGGCGTATGTTATGCTAATTTCTTAATTATAGGTGGCACTCAATCTCTAGAACTGCCTCGATTTCGCTAGCTAGCGCGTAGTTTAAAACGAGGCAGCCCTCGTTTATTTTTACTAGGAAGGTCGCCTAAAAATATGGTTGATAGCTTAAACGATCCGAAATGGCGTCTAGAAAAAAGCGTTATTTGGATTTTTTCTGGAAAAGCAAATTACAATTGTTCCCGGGTCAAAAAATTTGATCTGATTTTAGTCTAACTGGACTGTATTTGGACTACTTGGTCTGTTATTGAACTTTTATAAAAATTTTAATCTGTTTTTGATCTACCCGGACCGAAAAATTTGATCTGATTTTAGTCTAATTGGACTATTTGATCTGTTTTTAATCTTTTACAAAAATTTTAAGCTGTTTTCGACCTGTTATTTTAAAAAACAATTGCGTTACGGGCAGACTCAAATAGAATTCGTCAACTTTAAAAAATTTCAGTTCTGAAAATTTACAAGGACAAAACTAGATTAAATCATGGACTTATAAAATTTTTATTCATGGGCGATATTTATAAAAAAAATATTAAGGTACAGAATTGATTATGTTTTGTTTACTATTTATTTAGTATCTTTTGTTTAAAAATGTCGGCAGTTAATGAAAATTTGACAGCTTAATTTTTAGTTGTCTTGACTAAATATTTATAGCATTGAATAAAAGTGATAAAACAATTCTTAAAATGTCAAGAAATTTTTCTTATTTACTAGATAAAATCGAAAATCTTTTGGGATTAGAAAATATCAAAATTCTTGGGCAACGGAGAAAAATGTTGGCTAAAAACCTACCAATTTTTATTATGCTGTCGATCAAGCTTGAAACAGTAAGTTGAGCATTCAAAAAATTACTATGCTCTTATAAAAAATTATTATGCTGCATCAAAATTATTATAATGTATGAAAGTCATTGATATTAAAGCTTTTCGATAAGTTTCTCGCGCGTAATAAGTATTGTGATACAGCATAATCATTTTTTATAAGAGCACAATAATTTTTTGGATGCTTCACTTCCTGTTTCAAGTTTGGTCGACAGCATTGTAAAAATTGGTAGGTTTCGAGCCAACATTTTTATCCGTGTGACATCTTATTCCGGAAGTGCATTAGCATGTTTCAAATACCAATAAAATTAAAATAAATTTATAAATCTAGATTATTATTATTATTATTATTATTTATATTTAAAAAAAGTCCTGTTTTTGTCCTTAAAAACAATCGAACACAGACTAAAAATTATAGTAAATAAAGTCTGTTTTTGTCCTTAAAGACAATTGAACACAGACCAATAATTATAATAAAGAAGTCTGTTTTTAGTCTAAACCCGATTTCAAACAGACTAAATATCATACAAAAATAAGTCTGATATTGGCCTGGATAATGACTAGTACGGACAAAAACAGATTAAATTCCTATATAAAATAAATACGATTAATAAACTTGAATCAAAGAAACAATATTTGAATTTATCATTTATTTTAAAACAGATCTAATTTTTTGACCCGGGTTATTTAACAAAAAACCGTTAAAAAAATTAGCCGTCCAGCTTTTTGGCAAAATCTCAAAAAGTATAAGTGATAGCTCAAATATTAAAAAAGTTTCTGAAAGAGCAGAAAATTTTAGTAAAAAAATTCTCGACTCCCCGAATTGTAGCTTCAATATTTCTAATTTTAATTAAACATTGAAAATCGGATTTTGCGCGGCAGTTTCGCCATGCGCGTGCCGCCACTCTAGTGAGCGTAGTTTTTAAATAATTTTTTTATGCAATTAAATATTAATTGAAAAATTTAACAAAATTCTGGTGTCATCTAGACACTTCAAAGAATATGATTCTGAGGTAATAAAAGTTTTATCACCCTTTTTCAAAAGTTATTCGATTGTTAATTAACATTTCTTTGATGGGTTTGTGTTGTCATAAAAGGCGGTATAAAAGTTTAAATAATTAATCTATAAATTTTTTGTTTCTTGGAACCTTTTTTATAAACATACTCAACAAGATGACGGTATGAAAACTTATATAATATTTTTATTTCATTAATTATTAATTTTTGAACTAACAAAAAAATTAAAAATTTAAATAATGTATGTTAAATAATTTTTTTTTTAATTTTAAGCTATTACTGATTTCATATTCTTGTTAGGCATTATATGATTACTTTTCAAATTTTTTCGTGCCATTTGTTTATAAATTTTTTCAAACAAATGGATTAATTAAATATTTTTTTTCACCATATTGATGGTGTAAGGAAATGATGATTTAAAAAAAAAATTGTTCTTAAAAACAATATCTTATTGTTTATAATCGTTTATTTTTTTCATATTTTGATTATTTAAATAAATAATGAAGGAATCGTTTTTTAAAATCATAATTTGCATTTCTAAATATAATGGCAAAAAAAAATTTTTTCAATTTTTTAAAAAACATCTGGATTTTGAAGTACGACAAAGTTCAAGCACTGACTCAATTTGTCAACAAACAAATTGCTGTAACTTTGCAACTATTGCAGATACAGTTTTTGACCTTCAAGTCGTTTTTATACAATATGAGTTAAGCTTTCCTATAAATTTTAAACCTAACGTTTATCTGCTATAGTTCTCTAACAACACGCATTTATTTATATAAATTATAAATGCGTTTTGAAGAAAAAGATTTTTTTTTTTAAATCATTATTTACTTACGCTAACAATATAGTGAAAAAAAATTTTTCAAAAATATTTAATTAATCGATTTGTTTATAAAAAGATTATAAAGTTTTTAAAATGGCATGAAAAAATTCGAAAAGTAACCATATAATGCCTAACAAGAATATGAAATCAGTAATAGTTTAAAATTAAAAAAAAACACTTGAGAATACAAAATAATAATGCTCACTGTAAGTATCATTAGAGTACGACTGATATACTATATATATTAGTCTAATCAACATGTGCTTTTGAGGTCAAAATTTTTTATTCGCCTCGGAAAATTATGATCGAGGTGTCATTCGATTTCTCATCGCATCTAGAAACTTTTTGAAAAATTTGGAGTGGCGCTTGCAAAAATTACAAAAGTTATAAACAATTTAATAAAAAAAAAAAAGGGGGTTTCGTTTTTTGTGAATATCTCAAAAAGTATTCAAAATTTTTGAAACCTGAGAAAAGATCCAAAAAGAGAAAGAAATTTCCTAAAAAAAAGTCCTACCTCCCCGAACTCTAGGACCAATATTTATAATTTTTTCAGAGGGTCGAAAATACGGCCGAAAACGGGAACTCTCGCTTGCGTAAGCTCCGCCCACTTCGGACCTTTAAGAAAAAAATATTATTTAAACTTATTAAATATGAAAATTAAGAAATGAAAAAATTCAGGCACCTACAGGATAGATTAATGAACAAAAATCCGGCGATCAAAAATTTTTATCGTGATTTTTCAATTAGTTATCCATTAATTAATTAACAATTTGTTGTCGCACTAACATAAACATTGAAAGTGCGATACTTGTTAAACTATAAATCTGGGATTTTTTTCCTTTTATGGAGCTATTTTACAAAGGCTATAGAATAGATTCCTGTTGGAAAAATTAAAAAATTATTAATTTTTACTTTGTTATTAACAATTTACTTAAGTTAAAAATTATAAACCTCGATTAAACATTGAAAAAAATATTTTTTTTATAATATTGCTATTGGTCCGTTTCCTTATGATCATAAGCTATTTAAAAATGAATTTTAATAACTTTTATCCCATATTGTTTAAAAAATTGTTATAAACAAATGCGTTGTTTATAAGATAATCAAAAAAATTTTTTTTTAAGCATAAACTTTGATGAAAATTATGATTTAAAAAAAAAAAACCGTTTCTTAGAAAAAATTTTTTATTACTTAAAAACGCATTTGTTAATTAACTATTTTTTTCTACCACTTGTTATGAAAGTTAAGGAACCATTTTTTTTTTAATCATTATTCATCTTGCTCTTCGATGTCTGAAAAAAAATTTTTATTTTCATTCAAATTTTAATTGTTTATACAATAAACCATTTGTTATAAACAATTGAATTCTTTATTAATATTTTTTTTTTACTCTTAAAGATACAACGAAAATAGCCTAGTATCAGTTTTTGGAAAAAAATTAATTTTTCGATTTTTTATTTAATTTCAAGTTTTCTTGTATATTCAAACTTACCTTTCGTGCCTGATTTTCGTTATTCATTATCAATATAACTTATAAACTATTGCAGATACAACAAATTTATCAACACTTCTTTTCTTCTAAATCAGCTATTAAACAGATTTGTAACTAAACTAAAGCTCTAACTTAATTATGTATATAATTTTTTTGCAATTATTTCTCAAAATTAAAGGAAAAAAATTTTTTTTTATTCTGACACATTTATTCATTATTTCTAAGATTATATAGTTACAGCCTCAGCTAAGAGCTCAACTTGTTCATAAACTAATGCAGAATGAAAAAGATATAAGCAACTTTTGTCGTATCTGTTATAATTAATGAGATATTTCGACTTTAAAAACAAAAAAAAAAATTTTTTTCCTTTAATTTTCATAAATAATTGCAAAAAAATTATATACATAATTAAGTTAGAGCTTTGGTTTAGTTACAAATTTGTTTAATAGCTGATTTAGAAGAAAAAAAGTCTCGATGAATTTGTTGTATCTGCAATAGTTTATAAGTTATATTAATAATAAATAACGAAAATCAGGCGCGAAAGGTAAGTTTGAATATACAAGAAAACTTGAAATTAAATAAAAAATCGAAAAATTAATTTTTTTCCAAAAATTGATTCTGGGCTATTTTCGTTGTATCTTTAAGAGTAAAAAAAAAAATATTAATAAAAAATTTAATTGTTTATAACAAATGGTTTATTGTATAAACAATTAAAATTTGAATGAAAATAAAAATTTTTTTTCAGACATCGAAGAGCAAGATGAATAATGATATAAAAAAAAATGGTTCCTTAATTTTCATAACAAGTGGTAAAAAAAAATAGTTAATTAAAAAATGCGTTTTTAAGTAATAAAAAAATTTTTTTAAGAAACGGTTTTTTTTTAAATCATAATTTTCATCAAAGATTATGCTTAAAAAAAATTTCTTTGATTATCTTATAAACAACGCACTTGTTTATAACAATTTTTTAAACAATATGGGATAAAAGTTATTAAAATTCATTTTTAAGTAGCTTATGATCATAAGGAAACGGACCAATAGCAATATTATGAAAAAAATATTTTTTTCAATGTTTAATCGAGGTTTATAATTTTTAACTTAAGTAAATTGTTAATAACAAAGTGAAAATTAACAATTTTTTAATTTTTCCAACAGGAATCTATTCTATAGCCTTTGTAAAATAGCTCCCTAAAAGGAAAAAAATCCCAGATTTATAGTTTAACAATTATCGCACTTTCAATGTTTATGTTAGTGCGACAACAAATTGTTAATTAATTAATGGATAACTAATTGAAAAATCACGATAAAAATTTTTGATCACCGGATTTTTGTTCATTAATCTATCCTGTAGGTGCCTGAATTTTTTCATTTCGTAATTTTCATATTTAATAAGTTTAAATAATATTTTTTTCTTAAAGGTCCGAAGTGGGCGGAGCTTACGCAAGCGAGAGTTCCCGTTTTCGGCCGTATTTTCGACCCTCTGAAAAAATTATAAATATTGGTCCTAGAGTTCGGGGAGGTAGGACTTTTTTTTAGGAAATTTCTTTCTCTTTTTGGATCTTTTCTCAGGTTTCAAAAATTTTGAATACTTTTTGAGATATTCACAAAAAACGAAACCCCTTTTTTTTTTTTTTTATTAAATTGTTTATAACTTTTGTAATTTTTGCAAGCGCCACTCCAAATTTTTCAAAAAGTTTCTAGATGCGATGACAAATCGAATGACACCTCGATCATAATTTTCCGAGGCGAATAAAAAATTTTGACCTCAAAAGCACATGTTGACTAGACTATATATTTATCATTTGAAGACGCCGTAGAGTATATATTATATACCTATATATATATATATTATATACCTATATATATATATATATATATATAGGTATATTGTATAGATACAATGCATTTGTACGCTTTCCCGTAAGATACCCTATACACTCACGCCTGAAAAGTGAAAGGTGTGCAGAATAAGCTGCGCGCAAAAACGTAACGAGGTCACTCGTTGAGTAGATTTTACACTTTATTTTTTTTCATACCGGGTTCCTTATATGAAAATCGATTCTTAAGGAGTAAACTCCAAAAATCTGACTATCGGTTGACCCTGCGAGCCAGTCCTAAAACTTCCCGCTCACGGAGCTCGAAAACATTGTTGTAAATACATTTTCGAGTTCATCGAGCTCGAAAATACTTTTGTATGACATTGTTTTCGAAAAAAACCTTTTTTCAGAATTTCGATATTTTTCGAACAAATCGACCGATTGAGATGGTTAAGGCGACGATCGACGCGTTTTATTAAGTTCCAGAGCTCATTAGATTTTGAAATCGATCTTTCAACTCGTTTCTGAGGAATCAATAAAAAACTAAAAAAAAAATTTTTTTTTTTCGTAATTCGCAAAAACTTTCGAGTTTACTTGATCAAATGATCTGAAATTTTCAGGAAAGTTGATGGCCAACAAAATCTTTCGATTGCCACCTTAACCATCCAAATCGGTTCATTAGTTAAAAAATTATATACCGTTCACACACACACACACACACACACACACCCATCTACCCACACACACGCGCGAACACGGATACGGACATAGTGAAAATAGTCAGAATAGTTTCCTAGGACCTCAGAACGTCGTCATCTGATGAAAACTCAATTTTCGAAAATCGGAGTAAAAACAATAACTTCCCGAATTTTTTAGAAAATCATCGATTTTCTTAGCGGGAAGTTAAAAATAGTCTATTTTTTTTAATGAACTTAATATATATATACACGATATATTAGTTTCTCTCTCAAAATATCGCGATACCTGGCTTATAAAAAACACAGAATAATAGTCTTATAACGAGGTCTGACTGTATATATAAAAGAAGAGGCCTTTTATTGTAAGCGTCGCAAAAACTCAATACCACCCACTAACCACTGATGGCGTTTGTAGTGGTAGATATCCCTAGATGTGTAACGGGGTAAATTGAGTTAATTTATCGACCAAAATCGTGATTTGTCACCGATGGTCATTTACCCTACCTGCAACCCTAAACGAGCATTCTATTAAGTTTTTCGACTTGTCGCCGGACGCGCTAATTGAAAATACTCGAACGCCAGGCCCAATCATAATTAGGTAGAGGAGGAGTTTTCCCATCATGGCCGAAAATTATCGAGTGAAATTAATAAAACTGGAAGACAGCAAGGGAAAAGGAGCAGAGTCAGCAGGACCGGGTAACCACCCAGACGGATACGGAGACAGAGCCAATAGGACTGGGCAACCATCGAGACGAGACTTATCACCGGAACGATTGGACCCGACGGACCTAAAGTAGAAGCCAACAACATAGACGCCATTATCAGACGCTGTTAATTATATCAGGTAAATTTATTTTATTGTGACTTGGTTAATTATTGTGGAACCAAGCGATAAGAATATCAAAATTATTACAAAATACCTGGCAGGTAGCCGGTACCTTTTATTATTAAGAACTGATTGCGTCTGAATAGTAGGTTGAAAGAGAGTTCAAGTGTTTGGCGAAGACGAGAATTTGATTCGAGAGAGTTAACACGAGGAGGAAAAATCGAGACAACCCGGTTACTCCAGGCATACACGGTCGAGAACCTAATACACGGACTAGAGAGAACAAGACCCGGATGAAGACAACTAATACAGAACGAGCGACGGAAAAGAAATCAACGTAAATCGTAATAGGTATTTGTAAAATATTCCAGGCAGGAAGCCGGAATATTTGTTAATTAAAATAAATAAATTAACGTCGTGTCCGCGAAGTATTGTCGTGTCAATTAACGTGTAATAAAATAATCGAAAACCCGGACTCAACAATAATTAACTTTGATATTTCCAGGCAGGTTGTTTGTCACTCGCCGGAAAATTCTTCTGGAATCTTCCAGGCAGGTCGTGTGAAGCATTGCCGGAAAATCAATTGCGTTCTAGTCAAAATTACCTAGTCATTAATATTAAGATAAAATTAAGTATAAGTAAATTAAATCAATAAATCAACTAAAATCAATTAATAAATTATAACGTTAAAAGTGTCGTGAAATAAAACGGGAAAATTGATGTTCAAGTTTTGAGTATTGAATATAGAGGTTGTGATAAATCGTTAAGCGGTCACATAAAATAAATCATAAAATCGACTTAACAAAATTGTTGATAAGGATAGGTTAACGTTTATAAGAAATTAGTTGTTAATTTATTAGTGATTTTAAAATGGTAATTAATTTGATGGAAATTAATTTTATATAAAGAAATAGGTGTAATGAAATTTTATAATGTAAAAAGTGTGTGCAAATGTAAAATGTATAATTATGGAATTTGGTAATAATTGAGTTAGTGCTAAAATCACGTAGAGGGTCCAGGGGACCGCGTGAATTAATAATAAGGTGTTATCACGTAGAGGGTCAAGGTGACCGCGTGAATTAGTTATAAAAGTCGCGTATAGGGTCCAAGGGACCGCGCGAAAGTAATATAAGGTTTTTGTCACGTAGAGGGTCTCGTTGACCGCGTGGAGTTTAGGTTAAGAAAAGTGTGTGTAGAATAGTCCAGGGGACTCAGTGTGAAAGTGTGTGTGATGTAGGCAAAGGTAGTTGGCTTAAGTTAAGGTTATAAATTGTTAAAATAAGTCAAAGTTAGTTGACGTTAGGTAATAAGGTTATAAGGTCATAAGGTTTATTTGATAAAAAGTTTATAAGGTTAAATAAATAAAGGTTAAATTGTTAAAAGTGCAATAAATATATTAATTATAAATTATCCTTCCTCATCCTTCTCTTACAAAATAAAATTTACACCGACCCTGACGATCTAAGATCCGGCTCTGGGAGGCCGTTATTATTTCCAGTGGCGCCCTTGATAAAGGACGACCAGAGTAGCAGCATAGCCTTGTTATAGATGCCCTCTTTAGAATAGAATAATTTTTGTAGCGATAACTCATCGTGGATGGGTGTGAGAGGTAAAAATGTTTAGTATTCTTTTAAGAATGTTCCAGTTTTTTCTAGAAAGATCTGGAAATTTCGAGAAGGTTCTAGAATGATCTGAAACGTTTTTGGAGTAATTTTTACTTCTCAAACCTTGATCTACAGCCATTCTTCGAGAATGTTCCAGTTTTTTCATTACTCATCAGTCATTACTCTATAACATGCATCCACGTTTCGAGAATATTCCAGTTTTTTATTTAAATCTATATTTATATGTATGAAAGAAGTCACACTCTGCAGCCAGAACTACACATCGCAAACGAATAGTGTTTATATGTGGCAGTAGTTATATCAGTCTCCCAATATGCACTATGGTGGTTGCAAGTTGGAAAGCTCCAAATTGTACTTTATTAATTCAAATCACTTAAAAATGATTATAATTTGTCTAGAATGTTCTGGGTTGTTCTATAAATTTTCAAGATAATCTGGAAAATTCTAAAATATATTTAAATTTTCGAAGTCATTCAAAAATTACTCCAATCCCTCTTAAAATGTTCTACATTGTTTCAAAAATTTTGAAACTTATTTGAAAAGCTACAAATTATACTTCGTTGATTTAAATCACATAAAAATGATTGCTATTTTTCTAGATTGTTCTGGAAATTTGATAACATCCTGTAAAATTTTAGTATGTGAGTAAATGTTTTAAATTAGTTGAAAATTATTTTACCGGTTTAGAACGCTGTAAAATGGTGTTAAAAATTTTTAATTCATATGCGATCATGTACGTGGGTCAGCGCAGTAGATAGCAACAAAGACTAAGAATCGAGACTTAGGTTCGAGCCCAGCAATCACCAGGTATTTTTTATCAATAAAAAACAATTAATCCGTCTCACTGAATCCCGCATCCATTAGATCAATTATATAAGATCTAGTTGGAATTTTATTTTTGTCGCGATCTAATATTTTCAACTTGCCACTAAGAAAATTGCGAATTTTTAAAAAAAGGGAAATTATTGGTTTCGGTCCGATTTTCGAAAATCCGAGTTTTCATCAGATGTCGACGTTTTAAGGTCCTAGGAAGCTATTCCTAGGTGTGTGTGTGTGTGTGTGTGTGTGTGTGTGTGTGTGCGCAGGCGTAGATTTGAAAATACTTGGTGGCAATTGAAAGGGCTCATCAAAACTTAGAATTGATTAGATTTTGGGGTTTTCGGTTTTTTGCGTATAACTTATGAACCACTTACCCGATTCGCCTCAAAATGTAATCAGTTTTAAGTCTTGTTGAGCCCTTTCGATTGCCATCAAGAACGTTCAAATCGGTTCATTCGTTCCAAAGATATCGTCGGACAAACATTATAATTTTTCAGTGAAGGTATGTTTTACCGTCCTAATAAGTTTTTGAGCTCGAAGAGCTCAAAAAGCTACAAGCAATAATGTTTCCGAACTCCCTGAGCTCGGAAACAGCGGGAAGTTTTGGGGCTGGCCCGCAGGGTCAGGCGGTTTTCAGATTTTTTTATTAAATAATTACTGACTGTAGAATTTAATGAAATTTCATAAAATTTATTGTAACTCATGTCGAAGAATACGCCATTAACTGGCTTAAGTCAGTCTTATAAAATGTTAGGTTAAAATACAATCCTTTCTGATTGGTCAAACAAGTGGTTTAATATGGATTAAATATATAATATTTATGTTACCAGGCCATTTTCGGTATAAAATTTTATTGAATTTCATAAAATTTTATAAATTTTTATAAAATCTTATAAAAAAATTTATTCCCGGGAAGTTAGAGTTCGTGAACGTAAATAGAGTTTAATTTACGAAAATCGATCATATATATTAGGGTGCTTCATTTGAAACGAAGATTTTTTTTTTTTAGCGGACACAAGAAAATTTTGTTATTTATGTTGAGAAAAAAGTTCCTGAAAATTTCAACAATCGACGTGGATCGAGTTAGACCAAAACCGTTTTATACACTTTTAAAAAGCAACAAATACTCTACAAATAAAAACTGGTTTCAAAACGATAGCTCAAAATCGGGCTGTTATAGTAATTTTAAAGGAACGTTTTTTGATTTACATGCTTTTTAAATGGGAAATCTTTGATGCTTAATAGGAAGTACTTAAAATTAAAATTAAGAGCTGAAATTTTCAGGGACTTTTTCTCTTAACATAAATAAAAAAATTTTCTTGTATCCGCTAAAAAAAAAATGTTCGTTTCAAATGGAGCACTCTAATATATATATATATATATATATATTTAGCGGCTAAGGGTAAAATTAAATATAATAAATAAATTATTTAAACCAACTATTTATGTTAAATAAATATTGCACGACTCATGATGCGAAGCATCAGTGTTCTTGTAGCTTGATTTTGTTATCGCTTTAGAATCTTCATCTCCTTCTCTTGTATACAATTTTCTCAGGCCTTCTTCTAATCTTCTGTTGATTTCCTCTATCTCTTTGTTTTCATATACTAATCTCACAACCTCCTCACAGCCCATTTCCTTTAGTGTTTCTTCCACTTTTTTACCCCACGTCGAGTAATTTTTGTTTAATATACCGCGCATTTCTTTTTTTAGGCATACTTTCGGCCATCTTCCCTCTCTCATCTTTATAATGTCTTTTATATATCTTACAGCCCTTTCTTTTGTTTCATAACTGCAGCTTTTTAATCTCATTTCCTTCCTCCAGATATATCCGGGTGTATTTCTCCTCACTCCTATCGTCATCTTTGCTAACTTTGCATAGGCACTTTCTATCTTTTTGGCTCTAAACCACCCCCACACCTCAACCCCGTACATCAGCACTGACTTAACTAGAGAGTTCATAAGATATAGCCTGTTTTTAAGCCTGTTTCTCCTTGTTCTTTTGATTAATCCCCATGTAGAGTTCGCTGCTTTCACTGCTTTACCTGCCAGCTCTTCTGTCTGTTTTTCCATGCTGTTTCCTGTTGTAAACCAAAAGCCCAGATACCATAAGCTTTTTACTACTTCCAACTCCTTCCCTCCTAGTTTCCAGGTTGTCTTTTTTAGTTTTCCACTCTTTCTAAAAACCAAGATCTTCGTCTTCTTCGCGTTGATCTCCATTTTATTCTTTTTGGCCCATTTTTCAGTTAATCTTATCATCTCTTTTAAGTTTGCTTCATCCGCGATCACTGCCGCATCATCTGCATACTTCAGACAGTAAATTTTTGATCTCCCAATCACTGTTCCCCCAATTTTCTTCTCGCTCATCTCCTCTTTCAGGTCATCAATCATAATGTCAAACAGAAAAGCACTGAGAACGCACCCTTGCCTCACTCCTTGGGCTGATTCAAATCCCTTAGTCACCTTGTCTCCGATTATTATTTCGTTGTTCGTTTTTTCGTATATTTTCTTGATCATTTTCTAAATCTTACCTCTTATTCCCTTTTCCCATACCTTTTTCATCATAATCCTTCTGTCCACTTTGTCAAATGCAGCTTTTAGATCTAGTAACAGTGCATATAGTTTTCCCCCTTTTTTTTATTCTGTTATTAATCAAGGAATTGAGTACGAATATATGATCCCTTGTGCCTCTGCCTTTCCTAAAACCTGCTTGGCTTTCACTCAATATGTCCTCCTTATCCGCAAGATTGTTCAGCCTCTCCGCCATCAGGGTCGTTAGCAACTTGTACCCTACATCTAATAATGAAATTCCTCTATAGTTATCTGTTACGTCCTCATCTCCTCCTTTATGTATCGGGACTATCCTAGCTTTTCTCCAACCTTCTTCAATATCCCCACCATTCCATATTCCATTTAAGACTTCTCTAATATCCTCAATCATCTCAGCTGGTAGGTTCTTCAAAAACTCAGCTGTGATCCCATCCTCCCCAGGTGTTTTATTGTTCCCCAGCCTTCTTATTCCGCTCAGGACTTCCCTAAAGCTAAAATCGACCTCCAAGTCTTTGTAGACACTGTTATCTGTGCTCTCATACTCTTTGTCCTCGCGATCTTTCCCCAACTGGTCTTCATCTTCTTCTTTTTTTAATAACTTAGCGTAATATTTCACCCATTGTTCACCCTTTATTCTACAACTTGGTTTTTTTCTTATTTTACCTCTATAGTTGTTTATCGCCTTCCACCAATCTGCTATATTTCTCGCCTTGTCAATTTTGTTTCTTTTTTCTTCTTCCATTTCTTCTTTTTCCTCCCTTATTGCTTGTCTGTACCTCTTGCGGCTCTTCACCAGCTCTTTTTTAGCCTCATGGTCTCTTTTTTCTCTGAATCTCCTAAGTTTTTTTCTTACTTCTTTTCGCCTCGACCTACACCTCTCATTAAACCATTCCTTCCCTCTCTTACTTGTAAAGACGGAAAACAGAAAAATCGATGTTCGGCGTATATTGCCGAAATTAATCGAACGCTTATCATTGTAGCTACGCTACATATATATTAGGGTGTCCCAAAAAAAAAACAAATATTTTTTTTTAACTTCCCGCTAAGAATATCGAAGATTTTCAAAAAATTCGGGAAATTATTGTTTTCACCTCGATTTGCAAAAATCGTAATTCCAACAGATGTCAAAAACAACAAAACGTCGTTTTGAGGTTCTAGGAAGCTATTTTGACTAAATTCCAGATGATTTTTTTTTATACTCCAATTTTTGTTATACACCAATTTAATATAGTGGAAACCTAAACATGCAAACCTTCTCAATAAGACAATTTATAGATAAATTGAGAAAAATATAGATAGCCCGAACTGGGAATCGAACCCAGACCATGTCGGTATCGCGCTGAGTGCTCTACCAGTTGAGCTATCCGGCACTATACTATGTCCGAGTGTATGTATGTATGTATGTACGTACGTATGTAAATATTCTGTAACTTTTGAACGGATGAAACGATTTTGATCGTCAAGGTGTCATTCAACGTGGCTCGTTAAATACTATTAGCACTGGAAATTTGAGCTTAATCGGTAGGGTACGTTCGGAGATATTCCAAAAATAAAATTTTTTCAAAAATTTTTTTTCTGAATAACTTTTAATTCGCTGGATGGATTGATTCCAAAATCTAATCAGCTCTAAAACTTTATAAGCCTCGTCGAATGCCACCTCAGCCATCAAAATCGGTTCATTCGTTTAAGAGAAACCGTGAACGAAAGAATTAAAAAAAAAATTTTTTTTTAGTTTTTTTTGAAATTTCTCAAAAACGACTCGATAAATGAATTTTACAATTTGATCAGCTCTAGAACTCAATAAAACGCGTCGATCGCCACCTCAACCGTTGCAATCGGTGAATTCGTTCGAAAGATATTGTTGGAGAAAAAATGGTAAAAAACGTTATTTTTCAAAAACAAAGGCACTCAAAAGTATTTTTGAGCTCGAAGAGCTCGAAAATGTATTCTCGACAATGTTTTCGAGCTCAAGGAGCTCGAAAACTTCGGGAAGTTTTGAGGCTGGCCCGCAGGGTCAACTGACAGACCGATTTTTTAATCTCTAATGGGCTCAAAAGTTACTTTATATTATAAAAAAAAATCCATACTAAATTTCAGCCAGATATCTTTAAAGTTGAGCTATCACAAAGGGGGCTCCCCTTTCCCATTTAAAATACACGTAAGAATTTTTCATTTTCGTTTTTCGTTATTAAGACTATGAAAAAAATTTTTTTTTTAAATTCCGCCTAGTATAATTTTGTAGAAAATTAAATTCCCTACAAATAAAGTTCTGATGCATTATGTACGTCAAACGAACTGGGAAAAAGTTACGGGGCTTCAAAGATCGACAAAAATTTAGTTTCCTGAGTGTTAAATTTTTTTTTATTATTTTTTATTTTTATTCTATCAAAAAATTTTTTTTTCAAGTTTTGACAAGCATGGTCTTGTAGGAACCCTGTTTAAAAATATTGATCGAAAAGAACTAAAAATGATGAAATTCGAATTCTTTTCAATACTTTCAATTTTTTTTGTTTGTATATATAGATATGGGCTGGCAATAGCCTATCGAACAAGGTACTTGCTTACCACAGCGTTGGACCAGGTTCGATTCCGGCATGCACCAATGAATTTTATTTTTCACAATACTATTTATGTGCATTACATTGGCAGCTCTCTGGTGGTGGAATACCGACGATTTTTCGAGCGAGTGGAAGTGGCGCCGACTTCATTACAAAATGATAGCGAAACACAAAAACTCGATCGAATCTGCAGGACTCTGCTGCCTCTATGACTAAGCTAGCGGGTGGGGCTTCTTATCAAAGAAGAACACCTGTATCGGCCGAGCATTGATGGCGGCGGAGGCCCATAAACATTCGCAGAACCTCTAGCTTTGGTGTAAGCCAACGTGTCAAAGCAATAATAGAGGGAGTCCTCCACCACCAACGTTGCCCTTGGATATCAGGCATCCTCCATTGTATAAGAGCCTTATCTTACACAGTGGGCTCTGTAGGATGGACCATAAAACACCCACATTAACTTCCTAGGAGACATAATTTCGAATGACAAGACCCCCCGATGACAAGGACACGATGTAAGATGGCTACGGCAGCTGGAAGCTAGGACTCATAGCGACGGGAGTACGACGGTGGGCTTAGCTAATGCTAGGTCCCGGTTCTTCCTGAATTAGTGGGGACTGCTGACAGCGGCTGTGTCCCGCGACGTGTTTCCTTAGACTCGGGGCGGGGAATCACCGAAATAAAAACTATGTCTCCTCCATCTATCAACTCACAAACAATAGTATCTACAATAGTTAAATTATATATAGTTGTCAGAAGGACAGTGGGCTTGCTAAGTTCATTGTTAGGTGGACTGGCAAAAACGCAAGGCCTAATAGCAATGATCACCAGGACCGCGATCCTCTCCAATAACTATAAAAATTGTCCTCAATGGGCCCGGGTACAATGGCTAAAACAAGCTGAGTGCCCGGTTAAAATTCAATTCAATTCAATATATAGATATACAGTTTGCATGGAATGACCGCTTCTCAATTTTTTTCAATTAGTATTTTTAACCAGGGAAATTTGATTTCCTACAAAAAGTATTTGATATCATATATACGTCAAATGAATGAGGAAAAAGTTACAGGGCTTTAAATGACAACGAAAAATGAAGTTCACTTTTCGTTGAAATTTAAGTTCAAAAAACAAATATTTTTTAAACTTCACTTTTCGTTGTCATTTAAAGCCCTGTAACTTTTTCCTCATTTATTTGACGTATATATGATATCAGATACTTTTTGTAGGAAATTAAATTTCCTACAAGACCATGCTTGTCAAAATTTGAAAAAATGTTGGAATTAGGAGACTGGTGAAGGTAGAGACCAAACAACAAATTAAGCGATAGCGTGCATTATTGAGACTGAACTAGCAAGTAACTAGTAATTAGACTTTATAGGAAAGACTATAGAGTATAGTACGTGCAGTATATCAATTGTGAATAGTGTGTGTCATTGATTCCAACATTTCCCCTCAATGACATTACTCTGGGTACTATTGAATATTGAGTTCTATCATTTTTGACAGAGTCAGTGTCCTTTGTGGTCCTAGTGGTTTAGTTAATATATCAGTTTCATTAATCTCGGATGGACAGTAAGTGATTTTTATCACGCCCTTTTCTTCTTGATCCCGCGTATAGAAGTATTGAGTATCTTTGTGTTTGCTACGAGGACTTTGGTCAGGTGAATGAATGTTACTTATGCAGCCTTTTTTGTCTTCAAATATTATCGTGGCCTGGTTTTGTGGCTGGTCAAGGAACTCCAGTAGTTTACGAATCAGCACACATTCTCTAGAGGCTTCTGAGAGTGCAACTATTTCGGCTTTGGTAGATGATACTGAAACGTAACTCTGCTTCTTACTTGCCCAGCTTATTGTGCCACCGAATAATTTAAATAAATAACCCGTGTTGGACTTTATTGACGCTTTGTCTTCAGCCCAATTTGCATCGGCGAAACCAATCAGCTCTTCGGAGTTGCTTGAATCAAAACTAAGACGGAGTTGGTAGTGTTTTGTGGCATTTAAATATCTGCAGATTCTCTGCAACTCATTCCAGTCAATCTGCTTTGTTCCTTTTATGTGTTGAGCTAATATAGCTACTGGTGCGCTAATGTCTGGTCTTGAGTGAATGGAAATATATAAAAATTTTCCGATGAGTTTGCTATAATAATCTATTTTTATTTCAAATGATTCCGAGCGATTTTTCTCATATTCTGTGTCCAATGGATAGTTTGGTAACTTGGCATCATTAAGTCTGGTTTGAATTAATATCTTATTAATGTAGTCTTGCTGATGTATGGAAAAATCTCCGATTTGATTTCTCGTAACTTGTACGCCAAGGTAACATCGGATGTCGCCAAGATTAGTGAGACTAAGCTCATTGTTAAGAACTGTTATATATATAATACTATTGATTCTAGTTTTTGATGATCCTACAATCATAATATCATCGACATGTACTACCAAGTAAGTGCGGGTAGTATTGCCGTGTTTATACAAACAAGGATCGCTGTCACAGCGGACGAAACCATAGTTGGTCAATGTCTCGTGGAGCTTTTCGTACCACGAATTTGCGGATTGTTTCAATCCATAGAGGCTCTTATTAAGCCTACAGCCAAAGTCTTCTTTTCCTTCCTTAACGTGTCTGGGTGGCTGCTTCATATATATAACCTCTTTAAGTTTTCTATTAAGGAAAGCAGTCTTTACGTCCAAATGCTGTACGAGGTATTTTCTTTTTCCAGCGATGGATAATAAGGTTCTTATCGTTGTTACTTTGACGACTGGAGCAAAGACTTCCTCATAGTTGACTCCGAATTTTTGGGAAAAACCTTGAGCAACAAGTCTTGCCTTAAATCTGTCTGCCGTGTTGTCAGAAGATTTCTTAATTTTAAAAACCCACTTACATCCAATCGCCGTTTTGTTTCTTGGGATCGGTTCAAGGTCCCAGGTTTCGTGCTGTTCGAGTGATTTTAATTCTTCCAACATAGCTTTAGTCCATTGTTGAGCGTATGGTCCACTTGAAGCTTGTTCAATTGTCTTTGGTTCTTCATCGTCATCCAGCTCTCGTAGTTGATAATCCTGCTCTTCATTATAATTATCGTTCAAGTCTTCCAATTGAGTTTTTCTTAGCTGGTCCACTGGTTTGTGAATAATTCTCTCTGCTAGAGGTATGCATTCGACATCATTAGATGATGGCTCACCTGTAATTTCCCCTAAATTACGTTGTTTAGCAGGTTCTTTTGTTGCAAAGAGTTCGTTTGAAGAATCAAAGGGAATATATACTATTTCTTGAGTGTTTTCTAGCAATAGAGTTTTCGGCTCTAAGTAGAAATCGATTTTATCGATGTCTTCCCCTGAAACTCGAGAGTTTTCGATGAATTTGACATCTCGGCTTATAAAGATCTTCCCTGATGATCGTTCTAAGAGACTGTATCCTTTTGAGTTTTATGAGTAACCGACAAAGACACATTCTCTGGCCTTCGTGTTGAGTTTATCGCGTTTTTGTTTGGTAGTGTGGGCGTAGGCCTTGCATCCAAATTTTCAGAGGTGTTTAACGCTGGGTTTCTTCTTGTATAGCAATTCATACGGGGTCACTGATCTTTTTCGAGTTGGTAGGCGGTTTTGCAGGTATACGGCAGTCAGTGCAGCTTCTCCCCAATATTTATTTGGAAGTTGAGTATCTATTAGCATAGTTCTAATTGCCTCTACCAAATATCTATTTCTTCGCTCTGCAACACCATTTTGTTCGGGGGTGTATGGTGTTGTGTGCTGAAATTGGATTCCGTTGTACTCTAAATGTTCTTTTAAATCGTGATTTGTGTACTCACCTCCCAAATCTGATCGAAAAACTTTCGGTTTGCAGTTGAATTGTGTGATACAAAATTCAATGAAATTTTTAATCACTTCTGTGGCCTGTAATTTTTGACGCAATAGAAAAACATATGTATATCGACTATAATCATCGATCAAGTTCATGAGGTACCTTCGTCCTCCAGGGGTTTGTGTTGGCATTGGACCGCATAAATCACTGTGTATCAAATCAAAAGGTTGTTCAGAGTGCGATTTCGATTCATTTGGAAAAGGTTTTCTTGAAATATTGCCTTTTATGCAACACACACACTTGTTTAATAAGACAGTCATTGATATTCATATCTGTAACTAAATTATTATTTGTTAAGCATCCGATAATTTTGGGGTCACGATGACCAAACCTTGTATGCCATTGGTGAATACAGTCTTCGGGGTGTTGTGGCATTACTGCGAATGCATACTCAGGCCTTCGTAATTTATAAATTTGTCCTAAAGCATCTCCAATGGCTATTTCATTATTATTTTTCGTATAAATTGCCATTTGGTTATTCATAATCTTTAAGTGAAATCCCAGCTTATCTAATGTGCCTATAGAGATTAGGCTGCAATCAAAGTTTGGAACATATAATACATTAGTAAGCTTAAGTATACAGTAGTTTTTCCTTTCTTCGTTAGACATTCTATTCTACCTTCTCCCATACCATACGCTTTGCATGCCTGACCATTGGCTAGGTTTACTGTCGAAGTGTATGATGTATCAATTGTTTCGAAGAAGCTTATGTCATTTGTCATATGACTGCTAGCGGCTGTATCAAAATACCAGTTGGTTTTGGAGGAGTTTGAAGTAGCTACATAAGCTTGATGAGGTGTGATGTCTGAAAAGTTGTCGTCATCATCGCTAGAAGTATTATTTTCAATGACGACTTTAGCTTGTTCCTTCTTAAGCCGTTGTTTTCTTTTCCATGCTATACACTTCGAACAATCGGATTTAATATGGCCATGTTGACGATAGAAATAACATATAATATGATCCTTACTTGCACTAACCCTCATAGCTGTCATACTTCTCATTATGAGATAAGCTCTTACGTCGCTTAAATTCGCTTATCAAAGTTGCTTTTACAACGTCAATACTAAGCTCTTCTTCTGGTCTTGAGGCTAACACTAAAATTAGGGTGTGGTATGACGCTGGCATGCTTCTAAGTACAATCCAGGGTCCGAATTCCACTGCACTTTTATTACCGAGAGCTGAAAGATTATCTATAAGTTCTTGTATTTTAGCGATATGTTTTTCCATATCTTCACCATCTTGATAACTTAATTTAAGCAATTCGACAATTAATGTGAATTTATTAAGGCAACTTGCCTTCTCGTGGTATTGTCTTAATGCATCCCAAGCCTCTTTAGCTGTTGTTTTATCACGAAAAAGTGAAATTTGGGTATATTCTATTAATAGACAAATTGTACCTAGTGCTTTGTCGTCGCGCGAATCCCACGACTCCGCGGCATCATTATTATTACTGGGCCTTGTACCAGATATGGCTTTCCACGTGCCCTCTCGTATTAACAGTTTTTCAACCTTGAATTTCCAAATTTGATAATTGGAATTATTTAGTTTGGCAATACCAAATTCCGCATTAGTGTCTGTCATTATGAACTTTACTTTTTACTGTACCGTGTTTCACCAGACACTTCACTGCAACGTTTTTAAACCACGTTCTTCAACTTTAGATTCACTTTACATTTCTTTAACTTAAATTTTTCTTCTTCAATCAGTCCCTGGGCCCATAACCTGTTGGAATTAGGAGACTGGTGAAGGTAGAGACCAAACAACAAGTTAAGCGATAGCGTGCTTTATTGATACTGAACTAACAAGTAACTCGTAACTAGACTTTGTAGGAAAGACTATAGAGTATATACGTGTAGTATATCAATTGTAAATAGTGTGTGTCATTGATTCCAACAAAAAAAATTTTTTGATAGAATAAAAATAAAAAATAATAAAAAAAAATTTAACACTCAGGAAACTAAATTTTTGTCGATCTTTGAAGCCCCGTAACTTTTTCCCAGTTCGTTTGACGTACATAATGCATCAGAACTTTATTTGTAGGGAATTTAATTTTCTACAAAATTATACTAGGCGGAATTTAAAAAAAACTTTTTTTCATAGTCTTAATAACGAAAAACGAAAATGAAAAATTCTTACGTGTATTTTAAATGGGAAAGGGGAGATCCCTTTGTGATAGCTCAATTTTAGAGATATCTGGTTGAAATTTGGTGAGAATATTTTTTATAATATAAAGTAACTTTAGAGCCGATAAGAGGTTAAAAAAAAAATATTCATTTTTTTTTGGACACCCTAATGTTTATTTATTGGGGACACCCAATTTAATATAGTAAAAACCTAAACATGCAAACCTTCTCAATAAGACAATTTACAGATAAATTGAGAAAAATATAGAAAGCCCGAACTGGGAATCGAACCCAGACCATGTCGGTATCGCACCGAGAGATCTACCAGTTGAGCTATCCGGCACTATACTATATTCCGTTCAATTTAATCTATAACTTATTGAGCCACACCGTCCATCGTACGGTAATACACCAATTTAATATAGTGGGAACCTAAACATAATATATATATACATATATATATATATATATATATATATATATATATATATATATATATAATGGAAGTACAAATAAGTTTCCGCCGTTTTATTGTAGATGGCGCGGCACGGAGTTTCGGTTAGCTTTCGCAGATGATAACCGGCTTAAAAAATAGTTTGGACATTCAAGAACAACATAACCTATTAATATCATTGATTTTATATTGGTAAAATATAATTTTTATAAGTTGAAAATGTCAAAATTTGAGCCAAGTAAGCGTCATTTGCGGGAAAGATTAGTTTACTTCTTTAATTTAAAGAAATCTGCTGCTGAGGCGCATCAATTGCTCGTAGAAGCATATGGTGAGGATGCTTTGAGTGAGAGAACGTGTCGAGAGTGGTTTCAAAAGTTTAAAAACAGTGATTTCGACGTAGAAGACAAAGATCGCAGTGGAAGGCCAAAAATTTACGAGGATGCAGAATTGGAGGAATTATTGGAGGAAGATTCATCTCAAACACAAAAAGAACTTGCTCTAACATTAGAAGTTACTCAGCAAGCAGTCTCACATCGTTTAAAATCATTAGAAATGATTCATAAACAAGGAAATTGGGTTCCGTACGAATTAAAGCCAAGAGATATTGAACGCCGATTATGCTTAAGTGAAATGCTGCTAGCTAGACATAAAAAAAGGGTTTTTTACATCGTATCATAACTGGTGATGGGAAGTGGATACATTATGACAATCCAAAAAGAAGAAAATCATGGGTATTACCTGGCCACGCGTCAACATCAACAGCAAAATCGAATATTCACGGAAAAAAACTTATGCTGTGTATTTGGTGGGATCAGCTAGGTGTAGTGTATTATGAGTTGCTTAATCCGAGCGAAACAATTACTGGAACCCTCTATCGAACACAATTGATGAGATTGAGCCGAGCTCTGAAGGAAAAACGCCCTCAATACTATTCTAGACACGAAAAAATTATTCTTCTGCATGACAATGCTCGTCCACATGTTGCGGCTCCCGTGAAAAAGTACTTGGAAACACTTGATTGGGAAGTGTTACCCCACCCGCCGTATTCACCAGACATTGCACCGTCCGATTATCACCTGTTCCGGTCCATGGCACATGCTCTGACGGCGCAGCGGTTCACATCTTATGAGGATACCAAAAATTGGGTTGATTCGTGGATAGCCTCAAAAGACAAGGAGTTCTTCAGACGTGGGATTCGAATGCTGCCTGAGAGATGGGAAAAAGTGGTTGCAAGTGATGGGCAATATTTTAAATAAATTTATATTACCGTTCTTCTATAATAAATATTTAATTTGTGTTAAAAAACGGCGGAAACTTATTTGTAACCCTAATATATATATATATATATATATATATATATATATATATATATATATATATATATATATATATATATATGGGTCATTCCATGCCAAATCACCTGATTTAAAGAATCATATTTTTTGATCCGGTTGAATTTTTTATGTTTTTGTAGATATAAAAAGACACCTAATCCTACATTATGAGCCCTTAATTTTCAAAAACCTTGGAGATATGAATTTTTGAAAATCGCGAAAAAATACCAATGCGGTAATTTTTAGTAATTCATAACTCCTGATTATATTATGGTAATTTCATTTCGGCGGTGGCAATTTTCTTCACGTTTGAATGTAGTTTTCGGAAAAAAAATTAAAAAAAAAAATTTTTTTCTTTTTCACCGTTTTTTCTTACATTTTAACTCAAATTCTGACTTTTTTTGAAGACGGACATTTTTAATTTTTTTGAAGAAAATAGATGTTTTACTAGACTGTAAAACGAATTTTCTAACCGAAAAAAAGTAATGAGTTTTTCAAAAATGAGGCTTTTATTTTTTTAAATAGCTATAACTTCTTCAAAAATTGACTAATTGGGACGTTTTTTTTTTCAAAATTTTTGTCTGAAAGTACTTTTCAGAAAAAAATACAAGAAATTTTTTAAATGATAAACTATGAAATTTTCGGCTTTTTTGAGCAAAGCCGTTGTTTTCTTCACCATTTTTTATTAACTTCCCGCTAAGAAAATTGCAAATTTTCAAAAAAAGGGAAGTTATTGGTTTCGATCTGATTTCCAAAAATCGAGTTTTCATCAGATGTCGACGTTTTGAGGTCCTAGGAAGCTATTCTGACTATTCCCAGGTGGACGTCCACGTGTGTGTGTGTGTGTGTGTGTGTGTGTTTGTGTAAACTTTTTTTGTCCGACGATATCTTTGGAACGAATCAACCGATTTGAACGTACTTGGTGGCAATCGAAAGGGCTCATCAAAACTTAGAATTGAATAGATTTTCGGGTAGATCGGTCATGTAATTTACGAGTTATACGAAAAATAAAAATAAAAAAAATTTTGACCTCGAAGAGCTCAAAAATTCTGAAGTAACAATGTTTCCGAGCTCCCTGAGCTCGGAAACAGCGAGAAGTTTTTGGGCTGGCCCACAGGGTCATGCGGTTTTCAGATTTTTTTTTTATTTTCTCAAAAAATCCTTCAATTAATTCTGCGATTTTTTCTGCCAATCCCAGAGTGGGCGGACTTTTCCTTTTATTTTTATTTTTTTTCAATTGAAAAAATATTTTTGGCCCAGTTGGGCTTATTTTATAAAACATCACTCTGGAAATTTTTGAGGATTTATAGACGACTTCAGAGTTTGAAAAATTACGACGGAAAAGTTAATTGAAACTGGTAATCCTCGAAAAAATTTGGATTTTTTTCAACAAAGTGAAAAAAAAACAATAGAAGATACCTATAAAAATTTTTATAGTAATTTTTTTCAAAAACTACACGGAAAATAAAAAATAGTAGTGGCAACTCTTTGAGATAGTACTGAGTACTTTCTGTAAAAAAAATAATTTCAGAAAGTACTGTATGCTATCTAGACTGTATCCACTACTCTCTGGATAGTACTGAGTACTATCCCAGACAGAAATCACCAATATCTCATATAGTACACTCTTAGAGAGTAGTCAGTGGCATCTGTAAAGTACGAGTACTTTGCCGGAAAGTATAGGCACGTTTCTAAAATATTACAAGATAATATCTACAGATATCACGTGTGTTGATCTGTAGATGACAGTGGTTACTGCGCAAGAAAGGACTGTATACTTTCTGAGATAGTAACCAGTACTTTCTAAAATAGTTTTCAGGAATATCCAAGACACTAAAAGTGAATTGCGGTTTTGAATTTTATTACTTCATAAATTTACGCTAAAATCAATTAACTTTAATTCAAGAAATGAAATCGTTATAGCTAATACCTATAAATAATTATAAACTAATTGTGTCGGACACATTTTTTTTTAACGTTTAATTTAATAAAAAGGCATTAATAATAAATTAACTAAATGAATGCATTTTTTTTTGTAACTTAAATTATTTTTTGTTTTAATTTTCAAAGATTTATTCAGCTATTTTTTTTTTTATATTCTACGTGTAAATTTTCTTTCCAAAAAAAAAAATTTTAAACCTGACAATTTTTCAATCTAAATTACAAAACTTGTAATTCATAAAAAAACTCTATAAAAGTACATCAGATGAAAATAGAGCATATAAGTATGAAGGGAGATTTTTAAAATAAATTTTTCAAGTGAAATTAGTATATTAAAACTTGATTGTAAAAAATATCAAAATGATAACAAACAGTCGACATGAAAGTATAAAATAAAAGACAGGATATATAAGATTGCTGCCTAATTCAATGAAATAATAAAATCCAAAACCGTAATTCATTTTTACTGTCTTGGATATTCCTGAAAACTATTTTAGAAAGTACTGGTTACTATCTCAGAAAGTATACAGTCCTTTCTTGCGCAGTAACCACTGTCATCTACAGATCGACACACGTGATATCTGTAGATATTATCTTGTAATATTTTAGAAACGTGCCTATACTTTCCGGCAAAGTACTCGTACTTTACAGATGCCACTGACTACTCTCTAAGAGTGTACTATATGAGATATTGGTGATTTCTGTCTGGGATAGTACTCAGTACTATCCAGAGAGTAGTGGATACAGTCTAGATAGCATACAGTACTTTCTGAAATTATTTTTTTTACAGAAAGTACTCAGTACTATCTCAAAGAGTTGCCACTACTATTTTTTATTTTCCGTGTACACTTGAAAACAAAGAAAATGAAAAAAAAAACTGCCGTTTGGTTTATTTTTGACCGAGTCACAGGCTTTCGAAAAATAAATCTAACGCACATCGCTACTTCGAAAACCTGTGACTTGGTCAAAAATAAACCAAAAGGCAATTTTTTTTTTTTCATTTTCTTTGTTGTCGGGTGTAGTTTTTGAAAAAATTACAATAGAATTATTTATAGGTATCTTCTATTTTTTAAACTTCCCGCTATGAAAATCGACGATTTTCACAAATTTCGGGAAGTTATTGGTTTCACCCCGATTTGCGAAAATCTAAATTCCAACAGATGTCGACGTTTTGAGGTTCTAGGAAGCTATTCTGACTAAATTCAAGATGATGTCCGAGTGTATGTATGTACGTACGTATGTAAATATTCTGTAACTTTTGAACGGATGAACCGATTTTGATCGTCAAGGTGTCATTCAACGTGGCTTGTTAAATACTATTAGCACTGGAAATTTGAGCTTAATCGGTAGGGTACGTTCGGAGATATTCCAAAAATAAAATTTTTTCAAAAATGTTTTTTCTGAATAACTTTTAATTCGCTGGATGGATTGATTCCAAAATCTAATCAGCTCTAAAACTTTATAAGCCTCGTCAAATGCTACCTCAGCCATCAAAATCGGTTCATTCGTTTAAGAGAAACCGTGAACGAAAGAATTCAAAAAAAAAATTTTTTTTAGTTTTTTTTGAAATTTCTCAAAAACGACTCGATAAATCAATTTTAAAATTTGATCAGCTCTAGAACTCAATAAAACGCGTCGATCGCCACCTCAACCGTTGCAATCGGTGAATTCGTTCGAAAGATATTGTTGGAGAAAAAATGGTAAAAAACGTTATTTTTCAAAAACAAAGGCACTCAAAAGTATTTTTGAGCTCGAAGAGCTCGAAAATGTATTCTCGACAATGTTTTCGAGCTCAAGGAGCTCGAAAACTGCGGGAAGTTTTGGGGCTGGCCCGCAGGGTCAACTGACAGACCGATTTTTTTTTCACTTTTTTGAAAAAAATCTAAACTTTTTCGAGTATTACCAGTTTCAATTAACTTTTTCGTCTCAATTTTTTAAACTCTGAAGTCGTCTATAAATCCTCAAAAATTTCCAGGGATGTTTTGTAAAAAAAGCATAACTGGGCAAAAATTTTTTTTTCAATTGATAACAAAAAAATTGAAGGAAAAGTCTGCCCACTCTGAAATTGGCGGGCAAAAGCACAGAATTAATTAAAGTTTTTTTTTGAGAAAATAAAAAAAAAAAAAAAAAAAATGGCGAACTTTAAGAAAATATTATAATTATCATCTTGAAATTTTTTTATTTTTTTTTCTAAAAAGTATATTCAGACAAAAATAGAAAAAAATAAAAAAAGGCCATTCGGCAGCCGAAATGGAAAGTAGATTTTTCAATTAATTGATATAAAAAAATAGTTTTATACATACATATCTTGTTAGTGTATAGTCATGATATGAAATTAGACTCGTTTTCTAGGAGTGAGGGTAAAAAAAGACAACGATTATTATTGATAGAGAACTTCAGATAGTTGATTTGACATAACATTATACAGGTAATGTACCAAACTAACCTTCACATAAATAAAGTATTGAAAATTTAATTAGTATGAGATCATAATTGTAATTGCTGTTACCATGACAAGCCCAGTTAAAATAACAATAATACTTTCAAAATATAAAATAGCTGTGAAATTAACAGGTTATTTTGTTTACAATAAAATACACGTGACAAAATTGTATTATAATGGAAAATTCATAAGTTATGTGGAATGAAAACCATATTTTCAACATTTTTGATTTCATTAAAAAGTTCAAGGGTATCAAATTATTGGAAGAAATAGTCAAAACATAAAATTTAAGGTCATTAATGCGAGATTATTAGTCAAGCTTTTAGATACTTCTTACGGAATTTGTGTATAAATATTAGTTTTGAAGTTATATGAGCTTTAGCGTTGATTGAAAACTGATTTTTACGAAAAATCATGAAAATTTCGAACAATCATAATTTCAAAACTATTCGAGGGATTCAGCCCATCTTCGAACCTGATCAAGGTAATCGCCTATAGAATAAGTCTAAAAAATATTATCAAGATCCGATAAGAACTGTGGGTGCTATCGTAATGACAAGACAATTGATAATCATTGGGAGTAGAGGTACATTTGATACATTATAAGTAATAAAAGAAATACTTCTAAAATATAAAATAGCAGTGAAATTTACAGGTTAATTTGTGCACAATAAAATACAACTGACAAAACTGGATTATAATGGAACAAGCACAAGTTCTGTGGACTGAAAACCATATTTTCAACATTTTTTGATTCCATTAAAATTTTCAAGGCTATGAAATTATTGGAAGAAATGGTCAAAATATAAAGTTTGAGGTCATAAATTAAAGCTTATTAGTCACGCTTTAAAATACTTTTTGCAGAAATTATTTATGAGTTGCAGTTTTAAAGTTATATGGACTTGAAAGTGATTAAAAATTGATTTTTTCGAAAAATCGTTGAAATTTCAGACAGCCATAACTTCTAAACTAATCGACGGAATCAGCCCATCTTCGAACTTAACCGTGGTAATCACACATAGAATAAGTGTAGGAAATTTCATTAAGATCGGATAAGAATTGTAGACGCAATCGTGTCCTCAAAAGTCGGTTCTATTACATAAATATATATATGTATATATATATATATATATATATAAATTTTTCAACGAGTGGTATTTTTGAACTCTACTCAACTAATTATGATAGTTTATGACGAAATCCCTTGTAAAATCGACCATGAGGACAAATACAATAGTTGGATTTTTAAAAAAATCTACCTAAAAGTCTCAATTAGTCAATTTTTGAAGAAGTGTTGTAATAATAATTAAATAAATACATACCAGGACTGGTTGGTGGTTGGGATATTGGAAAAATACGCATATTAAAAAATATAACAATATTTTTATTTGTCACAGCACATAATATCACTGGGTTACACAATTAAATCGTTGATTTAATTATTTAATACATTCCGCCCGCCATCAGCAACAGAGTTGATGATTGATGAGTTCTTGAGTACTTGATATTTCGATGAGCATGTCATTGAACCAGTTGAGTTATTCTTCGTCATCTTCTTGAGGTTCTGGTTCAATTGGTAGGAGTACAAGCTTCGTGATTGGGCGAGTGAGTGTTGAGTTCACTGTTTTGAGCGTAGCAACCCTGGTTAATCCATCTTTGCCAGGGTGGAGTGCGATAATACGAGCGAGAGGCTACCTGGTTGGTGGAAACCTTTCGTCGGTGAGTAATACAAGTGAACCAACTTGAATTTGATGAGTTGAACGTTGCCACTTGGTGATTGCCAGTTGTCTCTGAAGATAACTTGTAGACCAATGATTCCAGAACTGTTGAACCCGTTGTTGTAAAAATTGCCATCTTGACAATTGAGAACTATTTGTATCGATGAGTGCTGGTTCAGGAATCATGTTGAGTGCTCGTCCAATTAAGAAGTGACCAGGAGTGAGTGCATCAATGTCATCTGGATCTTCTGTGATAGGCTCCAATGGTCTTGAGTTCAAGATAGCTTCAATCTGCGTAAGAAGAGTCGTAAATTCTTCAAACGTGAATGAAGATTCTCCCACTGTTCGAGTTAGGTGGTGTTTGAGTGATTTGACAGCAGCTTCCCACTTTCCATCCATGTGTGGAGCTGCTGGTGGATTGAAGTGCCAAGTAATACTGTTCACCGTGATGTAATCCAGTATTTCTCTTGATTCTTGAGTTCCATGAGTAAACAGTCGGTTGAGATCATTTTCAGCGCCTTTGAACGTCGTTCCGCAATCACTGTAGAGTGCTGTGCAGATGCCTCGTCAGCTGATAAATCTGCGAAGTGCTGCTATGAACCCACTAGAGCTGTAGTCGCTGACTACCTCTAGATGTACTGCTGACGTAGACAGGCAAACAAAAACACAAATCCAGCCTTTGTATGTTTTTGCTCCTCTACGTCTCCAATTTTTGAGTGTTATTGGACCAGCATAGTCAACTCCAGTGTGAGTGAATGCAGATGATGGAGTGACTCGTGATACTGGTAGCTGACCCATAAGTTGTTGAGCTCTATCAGCACGATGTCGTGCACATTTTATATATTTGAGTATAACTGAGCGTACTGGTTGTCTACCGCCAATGATCCAGTACTTTTGTCGTATGAATGCAAGAGTAAGTTGAGTACCACCATGCATGGTACGCTGATGAGCATCAGAGATGATGAGTTTAGTGAGTGCCGCATTCCGTGGTAGAATAGCAGGATGCTTACTTTGGTCTTGATTTGGAGAATTTTCCAATCGTCCACCTACTCGAATGATGCCGTTGGTGTCAATGAATGCAACCAATCGAGCAAATGGATGACCATTAGGCCATGGTGCGTGTTTGGAGTGCATGTTGATCTCGGTTGCAAAATGAATACGTTGAATTTCTTTGATACAGAAGTTGAGTGCGTAAATTACTTCACCAGAAGTAATTGGAGTCTTGAGTGATGAGTTAGGTGATTTCTTGATCATGTCACGGAGTCTAAAGCAGATTACAGTAGCTCGTAACATGCGTAGTAGTGGTATTGGCCGTTCCGTAATAGGCCACCTTGATTTCAGTAATGAATTCGATGAGAATAGGGCCAATCCAGGCCGTTCTTCTGCTTGAGCTCCTGTATCATCAATTGATGGACATTTAGGCCAGGACGATGAACTCTTGAGCAACCATGGTGGGCCAGTCCACCACAGTTGATGATCACGGAGTTGGGTAGGCGTCAACCCTCGTGTTGCGCAGTCTGCTGGGTTTTGTGTGCCCGGAATGAAATTCCAGTGGCCATTTGGAAGTAGATCTTGGATATGTGACACCCTATTCCGAACAAACTCCTTCCAGCGAGACGGATGAGATTTAATCCACGTGAGAGTGATTGTTGAGTCCGTCCACAAGTATGTTGGCGATTGAGTGAAATTTAGAGTGCTCTGGCAGTGTTTTATGAGTTTTGCCAGCATGTGAGCTGCGGTGAGTTCTATCCTTGGTATCGTTAGTCGTTTTAACGGAGCTACCTTGATTTTAAAGCAGAGCAGCGTAACTCTGACTCCATGAGCAGGTGTGTGGACTTTGATGAATACGGCAGCTGCCATTGCCAATTGTAAGGCGTCCGAGAATCCATGGATTTCGATGGTTGAGCACGTGGATGAGTGGATCCATCTTGGAATTTTGATTTCAGAGATGAGTTTGAGTTCATTTTTGAAGTTTCTCCATTTATGCCGATGATTAGCTGCCAATGGAGTGTCCCAGCTGAGCTTTTCGAGCCAAAGCTCCTGCATGAATACCTTGGCTCGAATGATGAGTGGTGCGAGAAATCCAAGAGGATCAAAGATTTGAGCAATCTCTGATAAAATGATCCTTTTTGTAAATTTTTGAGTTGAGCATGGTGGTGAGTACGTGAAATAAAACTGATCTGAGTGTGAGGACCAGTACATGCCCAGAATCTTGGTGCTGGAGTCTGAATCCTCGAATTTGTGATTCTTGATCGCTTCCACATGATTGAGTTGTTGTAATTTTGAATGATTGCTTGCCCATTTAGCAAGAGGGACTCCACCCGCCTTGCAGAGTGCTTCAAGTTGATCGGCAACTTGTTGTAATGAGTTCACCTAACACGAGTGAGATGATTGATTCGTTTGAATGCCTAGATGAGAGTTTGAGTGCAAATTGACCTTTAGTTCTACCAGCATTGGCTACACCAATACCAATGATCTGTATAGATGAGTGTGTGCGTTGAAGTTTAAGTGAGTGCACCAAGGAATCTGAAACAAAAATGATTCAGAACTTGGATCCAGCAAGATACATACTGGATGAGTACTTAACTTGATGATATGGTCACAAAGGCCAGTTGCGAGTAAGATTGCTTAGCGATGAGTTTAGTATGATGAATGCCGGACGTGTTTGCAGACGAGTGTAGTAGATGAGTGCGTGGCTGGAGTTTGAGTACTAGTTGATGAGTGAGAAACAGCTGCAGCATCGTATGAAGCTGTTTTACCGGATGAGCGCGGTGGTTTTGAAACAGACGCCGGTTCCACTCGTTCTTGAGCGCGAGCACGACTAACCAAGAAGTCATTGAGTGCCTTGAGTGTTGGAATTTCAGTGGAAGCACCCATTTTGTTCTCCCAGAGCTCCTTAACCTTTAATGGTTGTATATGAATGCAGCTGCCCACTGATGATGCTACCGACACAACCAACCAACCATCCGGCTCAAAGGACCATAAAATGTTGTAATAATAATTAAATAAATACATGCCAGGACTGGTTGGTGGTTGGGATATTGGAAAAATACGCATATTAAAAAATATAACAATATTTTTATTTGTCACAGCACATAATATCACTGGGTTACACAATTAAATCGTTGATTTAATTATTTAATACTGTTAATTGTCTGAGCTCATGAATACGTAATTAATTGAATGCAAATTATAAAATTGAGCTCGAGTAATTGATTTAAATAATTAAAGTAATTAGTTTGAATTTAGTTGAACGCTGATTTGATTGTAAAAAATGTCATGGAAAACAGTAACATAAAATCAGAGGTTACCGAGCGGAGTTTATAATTGAACACTTGAATTACTATTTTTAATAGCACCAATACGTAAATCAATGAGATTATTGAGTTTATAATATTTATGATCACTTAATTTAATTGATTTGAATGAGTTTATAATAAATTGCACTGAATTGAATTTATTTGTTGAACACGTGGTAGCATGATTGCAGAGGCTACTGAGCGAAAGTTAATTTTTAATTTGATCGCAATATTGAGCATAATGATAATTAATTAATGAGAATATTGAGTCTTTTAATTTAATTGAGCTCTGGTAATAATTAATTATTTAATAAAAAAAGGCACCTGTGATGTCTCCGTTGTGAATAACCTCTTCGGTCGGGGTCAAAAGTGCTTGATTTGGCGTGGAATCATTCTTATACTTTTTCGCTATCAATATTATATGAATTACGTTCTTTGATGCGGGTTTGTTGTTCAAACAATAAAAATGAATTGAAAATCCGAATAAAATTTATCATTTATTTTTTTGCGTGTAAATATACTTATTATCTTGTACTTTTCTATGGAAAAAAAAAGTTTTAAGTAAATTATAATAAAAAAAAAACTACTACTTATTCGGGAGTAAATTTTTAATGAAAAATGTTTAATTGTATCGTGGTTAATTTTCTTGTATCTTAACTAACATTCAATTCAAATTTCAAGGCTGTAGGTTTTTTGATCAGACGTTAAAATTTTCATTACTTATGCCCCTTCATAGCCTTACCAGTGTCAATTTAGAAAAAAAAATCTGGGCGTCAGTTGGCCCTGCGGGCCAGCCACAAAACTTCCCGCTGTTTTCGAGCTCAAGGAGCTTGAAAACATCACTGTAAATATATTTTCAAGCTCAAAAATGTCTTTACATGCAATTATTTTTTTATGAGCTTTTCAAGCTCTAACAAGTTACGTTTTATGCTAGAGTTTGAAAAGTTAAGAATCGAAAATAACTATTGAAGAAGCGGCTGTTCAATTTTTATTCCCGAAATAAATGTATTGAAGCAGAAATCAATGTCAGTAATCAAAATCAAGATTTGAATGAGTTGTGACTTAGGTCAGAGCAATAATATATGAAATATCTGAGAAAAATATAAAAAACTGAGTTTTTTTAATTTCTTGCCGACAATATGATTAAATCTAAAGAACAAGTTAGATGACATTATATGATGATCGAAAGAGACTATGAAGAGAAAAAGTTGATAAAATTTCAGACACATTTTAGCAAATTATATTTTGATTTATCCGGAAAAAATAACATTTTATGTTATTTTTTTAACTTTCAAGTGCCGATATCTTTTGAATTAATTAACCGATTTTGACGTTTGAGGTGGCAATCGGCGCATTTTATTGAATTCTAGAGCTGATTAAAATTTGGAATTGATTGGTTCAGCGATTTCGAATATATTTCGAAAAACCCGTTTTCCACCATATCTTTCTCCAAAGATATCTCCCGAACGCATTAACCGATTGAGATGGCTAAGGTGGGAATCGACGCGTTTTATTAAGTTCTAGAGCTGATTAGATTTTGAAATTGATCGTTCAACTCGTTTCAGAGAAATCAATAAAAAACTAAAAAAAAAACTAAAATTTTTTTTCCGTAATTCGCGAATATTTTCGAGTCTACTTGATCGAATAATCTGAAATTTTCAGGAAAGTTGATGGCCAACAAGCTCTTCCGATTGCCACCTTAACAATCCAAAACGGTTAATTAGTTAAAAAGTTATAAACCATTTACACACACACACACACACACACACACACACACACACACACACACACATACATACATACATACATACATACATACAGACAGACAGACAGACAGACAGACAGACAGACACTCGGACATCATTCTGAAAATAGTCAGAATAGCTTCCTAGGACCTCAAAACGTCGACATCTGATGAAAACTCGATTTTCGAAAATCGGGGTGAAAACAATAACTTCCCGAAATTTTTGAAAATCATCGATTTTGTTAGCGGGAAGTTAAAAACAAAATTTACACCTTTTATTTTCTTGTATACGAGATAATTATCATTTAGGATTCCAAGTTTATGGGTATTTTGGCCGAAAAACGTTAACAATTTTCATTTCTTACGCCCCCGCACAAACCCACCAGTGTCAATTGAAAAAATTTAATTCACACCATTTATTTTCTGGTATTCTATGTAATTTTAATTTTAAATTCCAAGTCTGTAGCTCTCATGGTCAAAAAACGTAAAAATTTTCAATCCTTACGCCCCCACAAAGCCCCACCCGAGTAGATTATTTTTAAAAAATTTACACCATTTATTTTGTAGTATCATAGGTAATATTCATTGAAAATTTGGGGTCTTTAGGTCTTTTTCCCTAAAAACGTGTAGTTTTTATTTCTTACCCCCCCCCCCCACATCCCTATAACAATGGATTTTACAAAAAAAATTGAGCCATCGATTTTCTCGTATCTTGGGTGATTTTTGCACGATACCGATTAAGCTCAAATTTTCACAGCTTATAGTATTTAACAAGCTGCGTCGAATGACACCTTAACGATCAAAATCGGTTTATCCGTTCAAAAGTTACAGAATATTTACATACATACGTACGTACGTACATACACACATATATACACTCGGACATCATCGTGAAATTAGACAGAATAGCTTCCTAGAACCTCAAAACGTCAAGATCTGATAGCAATTCGGTTTTCGAAAATCGGTCTGAAACCAATAACTTCCCGAATTTTTGAAAATTTTCAATTTTATTAGCGGGAAGTTAAAAATTGAGACATCTATTTTATCGTGTCGTAGGCGATTTTTATTTCAAATTACAAATCTGTAGTTGCCTGGTCAATAAACGTAAATATTTTCATTTCTTACGCCCCGCACAGCCCCACCAGTGTCGATTTAAAAAAGAAAATTACACCATCGATTTTCACAGTTCGTCAGTAATTTTTATTTTGCTATGAAAACGGTTGCTATGGCGCGGTTGCTACGCCATCTGGTAGCAGCCAATTACAGAAGTGCTTTTGGACGTTAGCCAATGACGAGCGAGGATACGGTAAATAGCCAAAAAGTCAATTTTAAATTGGAGTTTCATAAAATCCGTTCTTAGCGTCTACGTTGTGAAAGGATTATGTATGCCAAATTTCAAGTTTATAGGACATATAGTTTCGGAGATCTCGTGATGAGTGAGTCAGTGAGTCAATGGTATTTCGCTTATATATATGGGGCATTCCACGCAAAATCGGACGGTTTTAAGAATTTTAATTTTTAATTTCCGTCATTTTTTGATATTTTTCAGAACTCATCAAAAAACTCATCCTCCTAAATTTTGAGATTTTTTTGATCATTTTTTCAAAAGATACGAAATTTTCAAAAAAACCGCTCTTTTCATGGTTTTTTGCTTATAACTTTTTGAAAAATGGTTTAAATAAAAAAACTCAAAGAATAAAAAAGTTTTGTTATTCCATGTACTTTTAGAAAATAAATACAAATAATTTTTTAGAAAAATTTTTCTGCGTTATTTTTGAGTTTTAAAACTTTAAAGTCGTTTTCTGAAAATCATGCATATTTTGATTTTCCTGAAAATTTGTGACAACAAACTACTATCTATTCCACAACTTTTCGGGTGGTTCCGGTCATGGGACCTCCGTGGCTACTATTTTTTTTCGATTATTGAAAATTAAAACAATTTTTTTTTCGCTATAAATTATTATCCGTACCGATTTTTGACACTGTACATTTGTTTTTCTTACATATTAAAAATTGATTTTGATATTTTTTTGTTCTTAGTAGGGATTTCAAAGCAGTAAGCAAAAGTTAATGCTATTTATGAGCAATTATAATAAATGTTTGAGAAGCAACTACTTTAAAGCAAAAGAAACATTAGATTTGGTATACAATTCAGCTAAGATCATTACAGGAGCTCAAAAATATCATACAATTATTCGATAAAGTGACGGAGCTATATTAACTAAAGAGTACTCTATTTCATAAAACAATCCCTACTAAGAACAAAAAAATATCAAAATCAATTTTTAATATGTAAGAAAAACAAATGTACAATGTCAAAAATCGGTACGGATAATAATTTATAGCGAAAAAAAAATTGTTTCAATTTTCAATAATCGAAAAAAAATAGTAGCCACGGAGGTCCCATGACCGGAACCACCCGAAAAGTTGTGGAATAGATAGTAGTTTGTTGTCACAAATTTTCAGGAAAATCAAAATATGCATGATTTTCAGAAAACGACTTTAAAGTTTTAAAACTCAAAAATAACGCAGAAAAATTTTTCTAAAAAATTATTTGTATTCATTTTCTAAAAGTACATGGAATAACAAAACTTTTTTATTCCTTGAGTTTTTTTATTTAAACCATTTTTCAAAAAGTTATAAGCAAAAAACCATGAAAAGAGCGGTTTTTTTGAAAATTTCGTATCTCTTGAAAAAATGATCAAAAAAATCTCAAAATTTAGGAGGATGAGTTTTTTGATGAGTTCTGAAAAATATCAAAAAATGACGGAAATTAAAAATTAAAATTCTTAAAACCGTCCGATTTTGCGTGAAATGCCCCAATATACATATATTGTGACGTTATTTTTTGTATGGGAGTCAAATCAAAGTGAACGTCACAAGCAACAACTGATTTTATTGTATTTACGAGCATGGCAACTGAAGACTTATAGTTTAGCTTACAGGTATTAACGATTTTGAAACAGATTTTTGATTTAAGTTAAAGTCTGAGAATTAAATATGGAGTAACGTTTGGCTACAGTAATGGATTTTTATTGAAAAGAATTAGAGTAAAGAATTAGAATCAGATTTATGGAAATTGAATATGGAATATGGTTTGAGATTAAAGTTTGGGATACTGATAAAGTTTGAGTTTTAGTTTACAGTTTTGATATTTTGAGTATGTGGACAAGTCAGTGTTACCGTGGAGCGGGACTTGAATTAATCACCCGGTGTCATCTGATGATAGAACCTAGTTCTATCCCTATAAGATTTCTTGGTAGATTGCAGAGGTCTAGCTGAAATGCTAGCGCTCCAGTGTATACGGAATTTGGCGGATGCAGAATGGGATCAGTTTCGGAGTTTTCGTTTTGCAGGCCTCAACAGTAATTTTGTGACCGTTGCTGTTGTGGAAGCCGTCTGGTCATTTTCAATTGTTTAGTTTGACAGGCCTCAGAGGACAAGCTATGACCACTTGTACCACGGAGGAAGTCATAGGTCACTTAGTTTTCAAGTTTTACGATCCCAGCTGAAGTCTGTTCCAGGAGAGCAACTATCAAGGATATCCATACTCAAAATCAGTCAGTGAGTACGTTTGGTGAGGTATAAGCCTCCAGTTATCGATATAGTAGAGTTTAGGGTTTGATTATGAATTTAGAATATAGAGGTCAGTTATTGATAATGATAAGATTGAGCTTTGAGTTTTGGACTTTGAATTAAGAGGTCGAAGAGAGTCCTTCGAAGAGTACGGATGTGAGCACTTGTCTCTAGTCACTCGAAGCGAGTAGACGTGTGCAGTAATGGTGCTACAGTTTATGGCATTGCGGAAAGCTACAGGTTAAGATTATTGTTACAGAAGTATTATTGGTAATTGCAAAGTTCAGATAGATATCTAGTGTTAGAGACAAAAACTCATACAGAAAATTTAATCCGCCGTGTAGCTGAACACGTGGAAAAAGTTTAATTATAGATCTGTAAGGTGTAAGCACTTGGAACTTTGAAAAATATGTGGAGCCCCACTTCTAGACCATTACCGTATTATTGAGAACAGCGTAAGAGGCTACTCGATATTTTATTCATCAGTAATCAGATATGAAGTAATTGTTATAATTATCAATAATTAATCGAGTTCGAGTCAGAGTCTTAAGGTATTATGCTACTGTTTTAATTAAAGAAAAGATTTAAGATCTAAGAGAATTATGAGAATATTGTTACAGTTTAGAGTCATGTTCAAGATTTATTCTTAATGTTATTTTTTATAAAATAATTATAAGAAATATGTTTGGTGATTGAACTAATTACTGTCTAATTAACATCAATATGGGGCCCATGTACGTTAGTTTTACTAGTTTGTTGAAGAAAATGTTCTAGAGTATCGGCATTATAATGTATTGTTCTAGTTTACCGAATATTAGTTAATTATCATTTAGCTCTAGTGATTAATTAATTTATTTATAATGTATTGGTACGCATCATTTAGAGGTCAATTTACTTTCTGTTAAGATTAATTTTATTATTATTAGATTCAGTATTTTGTTGTAAAGTAAAATTACTTATATAATGTTACAGTATTTTGTTTATTGTTAAGTAGAAATTTGAGATTATTTGTTGTTAAATAAAAATTTTAAATTCGCTGATAATTTACATGAATTTGGGATGATTAAACCCGGACCACTCCCTCTCTCTATAAACCTACACACTGAGCGACACCATGGCATACCGTAACTGTGTCTTTAGTTTTCCAGTCTCTGTTTTTGTTTTTGCATATAAGTTCTGAGCATTTTAGTTTCAGTTTTATTTCTAGTTTTGGTTTTGGGTGGTTTTTGGTGCTAATTCCACAGATCAAAAATTATCTAACTTATAATTTACTAGTTTGGTAATTCCAGTGATAAAAATTACCTGGCGCCCTAATCGTATTGAGACTGGAGGCCAAAGGCAGAGAACGAAGTTGTAACCAAAAATTAGCGTATAGTTTTTGTCGTTATAATATATATATATATATTAAAAAGCTTATTCTAATGCCATTTAACCCTGCGTAAGTAATGATACATTCTCATTTTGATGCTCGATAAGAAGTACATAAAATTAAAATTAAGAGCTGAAATTTTCAGGGAATTTTTCTGTTAACATAAATAACAAAATTTTCTTGTGTCCACTAAGAAAAAAAAATATTCGTTTTAAATGGAGCACCCTAATATATATATATATATATATATATATATATATATATATATATATATATATATATATATATATATATGTAGCGTTGCTACAATAATTACGATCGATTAATTTCGGCAATCTACGCCGAACATCGATTTTTCCATATTCCGTCTCTACCTCATTCGTAGAGACACAATAAGTTAGACCGCTGACTGCATACACACATCTAAGCATTTCTATTGTATTCTCAAAATTTACTGTGTTAAATACGTTGGTTAAATAAAACATTTATTTAACATTATTTGTTGGTTTAAATAATTTATTTATTATATTTAATTTTTACCCTTAACCACTAAATTGGTGACCCCGACGTGATCTCTTTTTAAGGGAAGCGTCGAACACGTGCGTTACACAGTTTATAAAATTTCGCGAGTTCTCGTGTCGTTTTGCCGCGAATATTTTGTCGCGTTGCCGATTAACCGGCGAGACCGTGATTTGTATTCACAGTTATTTTTGTGTGAATTTATTTTTGAATTAATTAGTGCAGTGATTTTTGTTATCATTGTGCAGTTTTTTATTCTTTTATCACCGCTGGTGCATTGCTGGGCATCTTATGGACGTTATGCCGCATCAGTGTTGATTCGAGGGACCTTTAGTGCGAATCGAATAGTGATAAAAGTTTTTGCGAGCTGTGATAAAAAATTGTAATTAATTTTTCGTACACTGTCGCGTATAATTTTAATTCCGTTACCGGAAATACCACAGAGGATTAGGCCGATCCACCGGCTGCACATTCCTGAGCCGTACGTCATCGATAATCTTTCGGTAGCACTGTACCGAATTACTGACATTGTTGTCGGGTGATGTCAGGCTCTGAAACCGACAGCGACAAGACAATAAAATCCGAGTCATCTGACGAAGAAACATTCAAATCTAATTCATCGGGATCGTCGTCGTTTACGTCAGTTAAATTAAATATGGCCGTGAACATCAAAGCACCCCAGTTCAGCACGGAAAATCCGAAATTGTGGTTTGCGCAGGTTGAGGCGCAGTTTTCGACACATCAGGTAGCAACGGAGCGTGCCAAATTCGACCTGGTGATCCCATTGCTTGACACTCGCGTCGCCGCAGAAGTCGAGCAGTTAATCCTTCAGCCTCCTGCGACAACTCCGTACAGCGATTTAAAAGCCGCTTTAATAAAATGCTTCACGAGATCCGAAGAAGCACGGATCACTCAGCTCCTCGTCAGAGAGAGACTTGGCGATCGGACACCATCGCAACATTTACGTCATCTGCGTACGCTAGTTCCCGGCATTGATGACGCTATAATCAAAGCACGTTGGTTTTCGCATATGCCGAATGAAATTCAAATATGTCTTGAAGCTATCAGCGACTCAACGCTTGATAAACTCGCCGAGTCTGCCGATCGTATGGTTGAGCGTATATCGCTCAAACCTCAAGTTGCCGCCGCCACTGCTAACTCATCATCGTCAACCGCCGAGCACGGCGAGATTACTGCGCTGCGCAGAGAAATTGCGCAACTTACGAAACAAGTTAAAAACTTAAAAGTTAAACGCGGCAGATCCAGAAGTCGATCACGGTCACGTGTACCAAAGAAGTTTGACTTCTGTTGGTACCATTACAAGCACGGTAAAAACGCCCGATCGTGCATTCCCGGCTGCAAATGGCAGGGAAACGTGAACGAGAATCAATAGAGGCGGCCAATGATTTTCAATCGATTTCTCGCCGCCTGTTTATCCGAGATCGAACTACAGGAACGGAATATCTTGTCGATTCCGGCTCCGATTTGTCCGTCTTTCCACGTGGCTGGCTGAAATCAATCAATACACCTATAGGATATCAATTGTATGCCGCAAACGGCTCGATAATTCAAACCTATGATTTAAAATCGATTACATTGAACCTTGGACTTCGCCGTGAATTCTCATGGAATTTTATAATCGCTGACGTCACTAAACCGATTATAGGTGCAGACTTCTTAAGTCATTATGACTTATTAGTCGACCTAAAACGAAAATGCCTTCGTGACGGCATCACCGGTTTATTGACACCCGGAAATTCTCACACGACATCGGCAGAAACTAATATTAAAGCAGTCGATGGTAATTCTGCGTATATGGAACTATTAAGAGAATTTACCGATATTACTCGACCTCATGCTACTCAGCGTCAAACTAGAAAACATTCAACGGTGCATCATATCCGAACGTCACCTGGACCGTCAGTCTCGTGCAAGGCAAGACGCCTGGCCCCAGATAAATTAAAAATCGCACAAGCAGAGTTCCGTAAAATGATCGAGGAAGGTATTTGCAGACCATCCAACAGCGCCTGGGCTTCACCACTTCATTTGGTACAGAAGAAGTCCGGAGAATGGAGGCCGTGCGGTGATTACCGTCCACTCAACGATCGAACCCTAATCGACAAATACTCGCTGCGTTATCTTGACGACTTTGCCGCATTCCTACACGGTAAAAACATATTTTCAGTCGTCGATTTTGCAAAGGCATTTTTGCAAATACCTGTCGCACCGGAAGACGTGCCGAAAACGGCGATCATTACACCGTTCGGACTGTTCGAGTTCCGATTTATGACGTTTGGGCTTAAAAACGCGGCTCAAACGTTTCAACAATTTATTGACGAGGTCACTCGTGATCTTGATTTCGTCTTTCCATACGTTGACGATATTTTAATCGCATCTAACGACGAGAAGCAACACATGGAGCATCTAAAAATTTTATTCGAGCGTCTCCGTGAATACGGACTGGTAATTAACGTACCGAAATGTCAATTTGGTCTACCGGAAGTAAAATTTCTCGGCCATGTCATCACCAAAGATGGAATTAAGCCGTTACCGGAAAAAGTCGAGGCTATTGTCAATTTCGAGCCTCCTACCACCGTAAAAGCTCTTCGTCGATTCCTCGGCACAGTGAATTTCTACAGAAAGTTCATCAAGAACGCTGCAGAAATTCTAGCACCGTTAAACAAAATTTTGGAAGGACCCAAAGTAAAAGGCTCTCATCCAGTCAACTGGACAACCGAACTTCAGGAGTCTTTTAAGTCAGCTAAACGCGCTCTCGCGGAGGCTACTCTATTGGTACACCCTAAAACCGATGCTGACTGGGCAATATTTACCGACGCATCCGAAATCGGTATTGGAGCCGTTTTACAACAAAAAGTGGATAACAACTGGCAACCACTGGCATTTTTTAGTCGAAAAGTGTCCCCGTCGATCCAAAAATTGTCGACATACGACCGCGAGTTAAACGCCATCTACGAGGCTGTTAAATACTTTCGGCACATATTCGAAGGCCGGCATGTTACGATCTACACAGATCACAAGCCGCTTCAGCACGCTTACAAACAGCGCACCGAAAGAGCATCGCCTTGGCAATTTCGTCGACTCGATTTCATCGGTCAATTCACCACCGATATTCGACATGTGTTGGGTAACGACAATATTGTCGCTGACACATTGTCACGTGTCGAAGCAGTATCCACTGCTATAACGTCGCAAGAACTCGCTGACGCTCAACAAACCGACGGTGAACTTCAGCAGTTGTTACGTCAAACAACTGCTTTGAATTTAAAAACGATTCAACTCGATAATGGACCTGCACTGTACTGTGACACTGCGTCAGGTACAGTGCGTCCATATGTTCCAGGACCGCTGAGGAGAAAAGTGTTCGACTCGCTACACACGCTCGCTCACCCTGGAATCAAAGGATCGCTAAAGATCGTCTCCAAACGATACGTCTGGCCGTCGATTAATAAAGATTGCCGAAAATGGGCGAAATCTTGCATCGATTGCCAGAAAAATAAAATCCAGAGACACGTGTCATCGCCGATCGCCAGTTTTCAACCTCCAACTGAACGATTCGAGCACATACACATCGACTTGGTGTCTCTAAAATCGTCAAAAGGCTTTAACCAGTGTTTAACAATCATCGACCGATTCACGAGGTTTCCTGAGGCTGTCCCGTTATCCAATGGAACTGCAGAGACGGTAGCACATGCACTATCGCTGCACTGGATTTCTCGCCACGGAGTACCGAAACGTATAACTTCGGACCAAGGTCCGCAATTCGAATCGTCGTTATTCCAATCGCTATTAAAAATGTATGGAATAAAATACCTACATACTACACCGTATCATCCGCAAGCCAACGGTCTCGTCGAACGTTTACATCGTCAGCTAAAGGCAGCACTTTTGTGTCATCGAGAGTCATGGTATGACGCATTACCAGCCGTTTTGCTCGGCTTACGCGCTGCTTGGAAGGACGACATCCAGACGACTCCGGCTGAATTAGTGTACGGTGAGCCAATTCGTTTGCCTGGTGAGTTACTCACTCCCAGCAATAAAACAACACCTCATAACATTGTCAATACTCTAAAACGTCATTTTAATTCATTGGCACCGGCCGAAATGTCGCGTCACGGCAAGCATTCTGTTTTTTGTTTCAGGAACCTTAGTACTTGCAGACACGTACTGGTACGCAATGACCAGGTTGGACCATCTTTTTCAGCGCCGTAAGAAGGTCCATATCGTGTAATAACTCGACACGATAAATACTTCATCGTCGATTTTCGTGGACGACAAATCGCTATTTCAGTTGACAGATTGAAGCCGGTTTACGAGGCAAATCCAATCGACGCGACGATGACGATAACAAACTCCCAGCCGAATAACACAGCAACCGAGACCCAAAAACGCCGAGTCCGGTTTAATATTTAAAAATTTACGCGATTAAAATTTTTTTTATATAAAAGTTTTTTTTTACAAAGTAAGAATTCACCACTGTATTATACTCATTCATTTACTTATTTATTTATTCATATCATTTGTAAATATTCCATTACTTTAATTATCGTGTATTAAATTTAAAAAAAAAAAAAAAAAAACAAAGGGAGTTCTGCAGCGTTGCTACAATAATTACGATCGATTAATTTCGGCAATCTACGCCGAACATCGATTTTTCCATATTCCGTCTCTACCTCATTCGTAGAGACACAATAAGTTAGACCGCTGACTGCATACACGCATCTAAGCATTTCTATTGTATTCTCAAAATTTACTGTGTTAAATACGTTGGTTAAATAAAACATTTATTTAACATTATTAGTTGGTTTAAATAATTTATTTATTATATTTAATTTTTACCCTTAACCACTAAATATATATATACTGGTCCCATAAATTAAAGGATAGAAAAAAAATTCTAAATTTTTGGGTGATTTTCAACATGCTGTAACTCGTTAAAAAATGGTCGTAGAAAAAAAATAAAAAAAGAAAATTGTAGCTTCAAGTTTCTAGTTTTTAGATCTGGACTTCGAATTTTTTTATCATGCACGGTTCTGGAGTAATCTTCAGAGAACCACCAATATATATATTAGGGTGGCCGTTATTTACCAAATTAGATTTTTTTACTTGGCCATAATATAAATCATTTATTTGTGATCCAAAGATATTAAAAAAAAAATAAAAAAAGCTTATTCTAATGCCATTTAACCCTGCCTTAATATCAACATTAAGAGGTTCCGCATTGCACTTTTCTATTTTCCATAAGAAAAACATGGAAAAAATTTTTTTTGCGTCTTTTGATTTTTATAAGTAGTTAACGATGCGTTATAGGAATAATTGGCAGACACATTTTTGTAGGTTATTGAATGCTCTACAAAAAAAGTTTCTGATCATTTTTTGATAAATCTATTTGTTCAAAAGTTATTTGAGGTTGAAGTCGAATTCGTATTAAATTTTGAGATCTTTTTACTTTTCCGGCGAAACTATCAGACCTATGACAAAATAACATGGGACCTTTTTTGCAGACACTTTTATTCCCTAGAAGTTATCTTAGTTAAAGTAAAGTAAAGTTTTAGTAAATTTTTTTCGAATTCCACATCGTTTTATAGTTATTTTTATTTTAATGTCAAGCTCATAGAAAAAATAGTCTTCTGATCGATTTTAAGAGCTTGACATTAAAATAAAAATAACTAGAAAACAATGTGGAATTAAAAAAACTTTACTGGGATAACTTCTAGGGAATAAAATTGACTACAAAAAAGGTCCCATGTTATTTTGTAATAGGTCGGATACTTTCGCCGGAAAAGTAAAAAGATCTCAAAATTTAATACGAATTCGACTTCAACCTCAAATAACTTTTGAACAAATAGATTTATCAAAAAATGATCAGAAACTTTTTTTGTAGAGCATTCAATAACCTACAAAAATGTGTCTGCCAATTATTCCTATAACGCATCGTTAACTACTTATAAAAATCAAAAGACGCAAAAAAAATTTTTTCCATGTTTTTCTTATGGAAAATAGAAAAGTGCAATGCGGAACCTCTTAATGTTGATATGAAGCGTTCTAATTTTCACAGGCGTCTTTTTTTATCTAAATGAAACTTTTGAACCTGTTTGCGAGAAAAAAAAAGAAATTTGTTATTTTTTGAATCACCCTAATATATATATGGGGCATTCCACGCCAAATCGGACGGTTTGAAAAATTCAAATTTTGGAATTCCTCGATTTCTTTTTATTTTTTTTTACCCATCAAAAAACTCTTTTTTCGAGATGTTGAAATTTTTTTGATCACCGGTTCAAAAGATATCGAACTTTTTAAAAAATCGCTCTTTTTATGGTTTTTTACTGATAACTTCTTAGGGATGGTTCAAATCAAAATACTCACTGAATAAAAAACTATCGTTTTACCATGTACTTTTCGAAAAAAAAATACAAAAAAATTATTTCGAGTGCTTTAATACGCGTTTTTTAATTCTTAAAATTTAAATTGCATTTTTTGAAGTGAGTGCATATTTTGATTTTCTTTAAAATTTTTTACAGCAAACTACTACTCAAACCACAACTTTTCAGGCCGGTCTGGTCGTGGGTTCTCAATGGCTATTATTTTTTTTCGATTTTTGGAAATTAAAAAAAAAAATTTTTCTTCTCTATTTTATCAAATTTCATCAATGGTTTCTCTCTTTGAACGTATTTTGAAAAAATTCATGTATATTTATTATTATAACAAGCATAGGAAATTGTTAATAATTGAAAAAGAATACACGACAGAATAATGAGAATATTTTAAAATTTGAAATGGATGTTTTGTTTGTATGCTTTCATCAGGGTGGCCACAAAGAAATGATTTAAAACTTCCTTTATGTTTACTGGTTTCCCAGTAAAGTTTTTCACATTTTTTCCTGATTTAGAAATTATATTCGTATCATTTAGATATTCAAAGTTTTTACTTTATTTTCATTTTCATTAATTTGGTTTGATAATTAAATCATGCGAGAAACCATAAAAAAAGGCCATAAAATAAATTAATATTCCCTACTTTGGATTATTCCATGTTAAAAATGTGTAAGTTAAAATATTTAATAAGAAATTCTATGATTCAAATAAATTCAAAATACACTGGTTTCAAAAACTAAGGGATACTAAAAAAAATTTCAAATTTTTTAGTAAGTTTCAACAGTATGTAACTCTAGAAAAAGGATCGTACAACAAAAATAAAAAGGCAAGAGCTTCAAGTGCGTAGTTTCTGATCAGGTCTTCAAATTTTTTTTATATACACAGTTCCGGAGCAATCAAAAATCAATTATAATTATCAAAAAAAAAATTGATTCAAGATCGAAGACCGTTTTTAAGACGAGCGAAAATTCGGTAAATGTCTTTTTTGATAGTTTTCTTACACTAAGAAAAAATTTCTCTTCGGACAATTAAATTGGTTTTGTTAAATTCTGTTAAACTAATATTTAATTGGGACAACTCAATTTTATTACGTCAACAGAATCTATTTTGTCATTTTTAACAAATGATTTAATAGACTCTATTTTGTTGACGTTAATATTTTTCTTGCTACGATAATAAAATCATTTGGTAAAGTTAAGAAAATATTTCTTTGATAGCAACTAAATTATTTTGTAGTGCCAACAAACTCAAATATTAAAGTAAAATATCATTATGTTAACTCTAATAAATATTACTTAGACACAAATAAATATATTCATTTAGAATAAATATATATATTTGTTTGATGTTAATAAATATATATTAAAACCTAATGATTATTGATTTAAAAAGTTATGGTGCTAGGCAGCAGTATCGATAGTAGTTCGGTGCTCGCCACTAGATCACGCCCACATTTTGTAGTGTCCCTGGTAAGAAACATATTTCAGAGTTATTATATTCAAAACTTGAAGCATTTATGAGACGGATTCTCCGCTGTTAATCAGCAGAGTAATGATAACCCTTTTTGATAGTAATATAGGGGTATCCTATATTACACTATTTAGTGTAATATGACATTAATGTTTAATATTGATATTTTCCTGAACAATTTTTGTCACAGTACATAAAAAAAGTACGTGTCAAGGAAATAAATTCTTTTTCTAAAGATGCATTTATTTAATTGTTAAATAAATATTCTGTCATATTTAAATAATATTTAATTATTATCAATAACTCATTCTCTAAGGCTCACTAATATATTTCATTATGCCTACTTTATAAGCTCTACAGGTAATCAATTTGATTTTATGCTTGCTACTTAACGTATAATTATCTTTACTAAATATTTTGTAGTCTCTAATAATGAGTTTTGTTGTTGGATTATAAAATATTTAGTTAAAACAACCAAATATATGATTGGCAGTAGGTAATCAAATTATTTTTTTGTCATAACTAAAATTTAGTTGTCAGAAGAAAATTTTTTTCTCAATGTAGAATTAATCCGGAACCTCACAAAATAAAAAATTCTAAGATCAAATCAGAGAACTAGACACTTAAAGCTACAATTTGCCGTTTTTGTTTTTATCGTACACCATTTTCCTTCGAGATACAACCTGTTTAAAATCACTTTAAAATTTGAAATTTTTTTCATATCCGTTAAATTTTGTAGCGTATTATTGAAAAAATTTTAATTTTGAACTGTCGCAATTCAATTCCCGGATACTTTTCGAAATTCCCTGACATATCCATCATATTTCTCGGTCAAATTGAATTTCCTGACGATTTCCGACATTCCCGGTTTTCCTGATTTGTGGTCACCCTGTTTATCCAAATAAAGAGAATATTATTTGTAGGAAGTTGCATTGAAAAATAATCACTAGTCTTTTTTAATTATTAACAATTTCCTATGCTTGTTATAATAATAAATATACATGAAGTTTTTCAAAATACGTTCAAAGAGAGAAACCATTGATAAAATTTGATAAAATAGAAAAAAAAAAAATTTTTTTTTTATTTCCAAAAATTGAAAAAAAATAGTAGCCATTGAGAACCCACGACCAGACTGGCCTAAAAAGTTGTGGTTTGAGTAGTAGTTTGCTGTAAAAAATTTTAAAGAAAATCAAAATATGCACTCACTTCAAAAAATGCAATCTAAATTTTAAAAATCAAAAAACACGTATTAAAACATTCGAAATAATTTTTTTGTATTTTTTTTCGAAAAGTAAATGAAAAAACGATAGTTTTTTATTCAGTGAGTATTTTGATTTGAACCATCCCCTAAGAAGTTATCAGTAAAAAACCATAAAAAGAGCGGTTTTTTTAAAAATTCGATATCTTTTGAACCGGTGATCAAAAAAATTTCAACATCTCGGAAAAAAAGTTTTTTGATGGGTACAAAAAAATAAAAAAAAATTGAGGAAACCTAAAATTTGAATTTTTCAAACCGTCCGATTTGGCGTGGAATGCCCCATATATAAAATGATAACTAAAAAAGTTAGATCAATCTATTCAGCGCAATTAAGAGAAATCTGATTGAGTAGGGTCGGAATAAATCGCAAAATAATACTATAAATTAAATACAATTTTTCCGAATGCATCCTGTTAAGCCTCAATCAAAATTTTCAGGCTTTGGAAATGTTATTTGTTTCAATTGAAAATGTTTAACTGATTCCTATAAACTGAATAGGGTTTTTTAATCAGGGGTATAAATTAATGATATGGACTTCATGAGCAGGAAACATTTTAAATATATAGCACATAACATCAACATAATTTTTAATAATCAGCCAGTATGTTATTTATTTAATAGCAGCCTCTTAATTCATCTTGATAAATTGAAATGACTTCATTTTGGGCTGTTATCAGCACAAGTTTAACTGTTATGTTGATATTACGATTCGGCTTGTGCTTACGAATGTTAAATTCACTTTTGCAACATAAACGTCTAGTGTAACTTTTCTTATTGTATTAAAAAAAATTGTGATAAAATGAAATACCATCGATAACTCCTTTGATTACAGCTATTGCATTTATTTTAGGATTATCCCGATAGCCCTGAAAAAAAAAATATCGAAATTATATAATCAGATCTGAACAAGAATCGAGTAATGCTAAACATTGCCGCAACATTACATATATCACGTTACTAATGCAAAAAAGGCGTATCTCAAAATATACACCCTCTTGGCTCTGCAGAACCAAAAGGGCGTGTAAAAAAATTTTTTTTCTCCGATCAACTTGGGAATGTTAGAACAGTATGTATCTATAAAAAAAATGAAAAAAATTTTATTTTCACGTACGCCCTTTTTGCTTGAAGAAAAAAAAATTTTAAGCCAAACGGGCGTTTGTTTTTTTTTCAATTATTATTCATTTTTAGCGAAAAAAATTAAAAGAATGGTAAAGTAGATGACTTTAAAACTTACTCAATTGGAAAAAATATTTATTTAAATGAAAAAAAAATTTTCGTTTATGTGAATCCGATTATGATGCCTACATTAACAAATTCTAACTGATTGCTCTTAATCGTGTAAGCTTTAAAAATATAATACAATAAAAAATACGAAGAATTTATTTTTACTGAAAAAGATTGACTATTGATCAATTTTGTTTTATTTAAAATTTTCGCGCTTCAGTTTTCGGCTGCCGAATTTCATAACACAGTAAGAGACAAATTTTTTTCAAAATCAATTTTTTAGTATTTTTAGTTCCAGTGAAGTCTTGTGAACATGATTCAATTAATATTTCAAAAATTCTATTTTTGTCAGTTACTGTGTTTTGAAATTGGGCAGCCGTTCTACTTATGGTAGCTACAACTTATTTTTTAATTCTAAGTTGCAGTAGTTACTTTTTTAAAAATAAAATCAGAAAGTTTATCCATAATTTTCAGGTAATTCCAGTCCAATCTCTGTTTTATTTTTAATCATTTTTTTTTTTATAGTAAAAACGGTAATTATAGAAATTTGATTGTATGAACAGGTTTTTTTTTTAATTTTTATAAAAATTAGCTCATGATAATAATAAAAATACGTTTCAAATCTTCCCGCTTTCATATAACAAGCGCCACCTACAACTTTGTCCAACTCTGAAGTTGGCAGCACCCAAGCGGCACGAAAAAAAATTGTTAAATTTATCTTAACAATTGCGACGTCGAATAAAACATATGTTGAAAAAAAAAAAAAAATTATATCAAATTAAAGGAAATTTTATGTAGAAACGCAAGAAACAATGGAATACGGGATGTTTTAAGTTGGGTTCGAACTCAAGCTCTCAACAGTCCGAGTCTCTTGTTCAGTACATAAAATACTCTTAGTACTTCCATTAATATCGTTCACTACCCAGGTAGGAATCGCCAAGGCTGACTATAGGCCAAGCCTTCGCCTTATTATCACTTGCCAAGCTTCGGCAGCTCACCATTGGCCCAAGTCTAAGCCAAGGTTTGGTCCAATGGTTTGATTAAATTAAGCCGAGCCTCGGGCAGTGACCATTGGCCCGAACCTCGGCCAGGGCCAGGCTCTATGTTTTGATTTTTGTTAAATCGAGCCTTGGCCGCTGACCATTGGCCCAAGAATCAGCCGAGGCTTGGCCCAATACTCTCACAATGTTAATTTGAGCCATGGGGAAGGACCATTGGCCCAAACCTCAACCAAAGCTGGGTCCAATAGTTTAATTTTTGTCAAGCCGTGCCTTGGCAGCTGACCATTGGCCAATGCCTCAGCCTAGGTTAAATTTTTATTCAATATTAAAATTAACAATTTTACATGTATCTATATATATATATATATGTATACAGATATATATATTACATAATGTGACAATTTTAATATTAATGTTATTGAATTTTTATTTTGTCAACTATCAATCAAACTTAAATGCCCATTACTTAAAAAATGTTCAAAAGGTTTCGGTAGCAATAAAAATATATAAATCGATATCGATCTATACATGGATATTTATAAGTTTATAGATAAAAGGATTTGATTATATCTATCTAATGAATTCTATTGTAATTTATGTACAAAACCAAATTTATTATTAGGTGCATTATTTACATAGGATGTATCAATTTGATTATTTGAGTTAAGTAGTGCCATGAAATTTTCTTAATTATAAGTGTATAGCAGACTAGAGGATCAGACTACAATTAAGCGATAACCAAAGTTGAGCAGCATCAAAGTGGGGCATTAATTGGACGGGTGACCCCTTAGTAAAATAACACAGGTCCACAAAAAAAAGGCCATTCGGCAGCCGAAATGGAAGTAGATTTCTCATTATTTGATTATTTTAACCTTTCAAATAAACATTAATAACAAAATAATTTTTTTTTGACATTCTCAAAAATTCTCAAGGTTATGGAACGAAAAAAAAATTCCCAAAAAATTCAAAGTTAAATGCAAAAAATTTAAGAATTGAGAAAAGAAAATTAAAATAATTATCGTAATGGTAAGTTGAATAACGAAAATTGAAGTTGAAAAAAAATCAAATTATCTACTAAAAAGAATTCTGTGTCTTTTACCATAGGATTGATAGTTAATACAAAATTAAATAAAATAATTTGAGTTGAAATTTAAATTATGATAGGTCTAAAGTCATACTTAAAATCAGTCATTATTACTGTTAATAAAACGAAATTAAATTTACACACTTGAATTAAGATATTTAGATTTTATGAGTGTTACACAGCAATAATATGAATTCAATTGGTTTCATAAATTTACCAATGAATACAGTAGTTAGGATTCTATGGAATCTATTAAGAGGGAGAACCAATGCAATAGCAAAATTTCATTTTAAAGTGGTAAAATAAGAAATTTCATTGGACTAGACACATATATAGGCATGAAAATTAAAGCTTATTTGAAGAGCTTTTAGATCAATTTTATAGAAAGTCGATAAGTTATAACATTCAAAAAATATCGAAGAAACAATAAGTAAAAATATGAATTTTTGACATTTTTTAAAATTTTGGAATGCTATAACTTCTAAACTAATCGACCGATTGAGCTCATTTTCCAAGTAGAGCAAGGTAGTCACCCACAGAATACGTATACCAAGTTTCAAAGCAATCAGTATAAAATTGTGGTGGTAATCAAAGTGACAACCTGCATAAAATTAGTTTTTATGATATTTTGCAAATTTTTAAAACCATTTATCTATTAGAAAAAGTGGTCAAATCAATGAGCTGCATAGTGATAATTAAAGGCAATCGAACAAGCTTTCAGATTGAACAAACGAAAATGAGCTATCTCTTTCCGTTTAAAAGTTACATCCAGTTGAAGCGGCAAATTTTTTTTTTTTTGAAAATTTTACAAAATTTCAATTAACCATAACTTCTAAACTTATTGGCCGAATTGGCCCATCTTCAAACTCATCCAAGGTAATCGTCCATAGAATAAGTATACTAAGTTTCATTAAGATCGGTGTAGAATTATGGACGTTATCGTTGGAGAACAGCGCGTTATATATATATATATATATAAATACATATATAAACTTTTGAGCCAAATGTATTTTCTGACTCAGCTCGTCGAGCTGAGTTGAAATGTAGCAAAATTTTTCGAAAATTCCATCTTGAGGACAAATACAATAGTTAGATTTCTATGAAATCTACTAAAAGTGGTGTGTGCTGGCATGGTGGCCACAGAATTTTGAGATCGAAATTCCCTGACTTTTCCAGGTATTCCAGTCAAACAATTCAATAATTTCCTGACTATGTGTAGTAATATTAAATCATTGGAAATATTTATTTAATTTAAAATAAAATGGTATAAGTCAGTTTAATCAATAATTAATCATTGTCGTTAAATGAAACTTTTTTTTTTATTTGTTAATGTTCATTGTATCTTTTTTTTTTTATTTATTAAATGAATAAGTTTTTTTTTTATTTAAAATCCATGTTTTTATATAACTTACTCTATAATAAAATATAAATAAATTTTTCATTTTCACTAGATGAATTTTATAAATAAGAATATTTCATAGAATATGAATAAAGTATTAATGAAGTACGCGAATAATAAACATAATGAAACTTATTAGTTCATTACTTATGTATACATTTAGTGTTTTCAGTTTTTTAACTTGTCAATATGGATTTCAATAGCTTGAAGATCCTGGCGATTGGTTTCTATTAAGACTTTTTTTTTCTAACAGCCTTTTTAATTCTAACTGCTTCATTTTTTCGCTATTGGAATCAATGTCTAATAATTTTTTTTCAAGATGGTTTTACAACCGCCTTCGCGCCGCGGCACTTGTTGAACAGTTTTAACAGAAAACTAAATTTGTCGGATTTTTTCGGTCAAAAGAAAGGAAGTGAAAATTTTACCAGTTTTGTGACGAAATTCCCTGACATTTCCCTGACTTTCCCAGTATATTTTTAATTCCCTGACATTCTAGGTTTTCCAGAAGTGTGGCCACCATGGCTGGGTGTGAGACTATGATGTTCTGGCGTATTTTTTCCCGCTGAACACGAATCTGAAGTCAGAATTAGGGGTCAAACTGCAAATATTGTAAAAAACCCAAAAATCACGATATTGTGGTTTTTCTGTTTTGACGATAAAAAAAATAACTATTCAAACTGTCTCGTGACGCATAATCTTCTAAACCTTCTATAAAGTTTGCTTCTGGTTATTGCATACTTGACACAGAAGGATAAGAAATTTTGTCCTTGTGCAATCGGCCCACAGCCTTTACATTTATCGTGCAAAAGTAGCAATCACTTGCGTCAAAGTGGTTTTCTTCATATGGATGGAGTTTTAAATTTAAGTTTCTCTTTAACCTGATGCTTTTCAAATCGGTTAATCGTGTTATAACATGAACCACAAACAGAGTTAGAAATCCAATTTTTGAGATGAAAATTAACTTTCATATCGAAGATCTTTTCATACTAAGTCGCGAATCAATCATTGAGCTTCTTCGGATTTTTTCACCCCTATGCATTTTGCACAAACAAAGCAAAAGACATTGGGATTTTCAAAACATTCGTGATTATCACGAGTACTAGAAGTTCCAGCGAAATATTGAGTAGAAAAATCAGGACAGTCCATTAAAATAAACAAACCCCACACGCTAGAATACCTGTCCTGATCGCAGGTGAGTCAGCCGCTCTAGAGGTGATAACCCTCATACCTCCCTAGGTCTAAGTATGAAGTCTTTCCGACTTCGACGAGGACAATGTCAACTCGTCGTCGGACACACTACAGCATCATCCTCAGATTCTAGCGCTTCCCTGCAAAAGAGCGCCCCTTCGCTGGCTTCGATACCATGAAGATGTTGACTAGCGAATAATTCTACACATCCCATGAAAAGGCAGTTGTCATCGTAGTCCAAACATTCCGTGGTAGCAGGTTTCTGCCGGTAAATGTACCGACTTAGTTTACCGATATTATAATTTTTGTCAAAGACAAAAAATAAGAAATCGATTGCATCTGTATGAGACCTAAATAAAACACAATAGGCTATGAATCGATGTAATAACAAATTACGGTTGAATACTACCGAAAGAAATAAGCGAAAACCGCGTCATAATAATATCATGCGGAAAAAATGACGGAATCGTGATTTTTTTCGGTTTTTTGGGTTTTTCTCCAATATTTGCAGTTTGAACCCCAGTTCTGACTTCAGATTCGAGTTCAGCGGGAAAAAAACACGCAAGAAAATCATAGTCTGACAACCAGCACACACCACTTTTTTTGTGGACCTGTGTAATAGCTAACCGACAGTATTTTTTTAACTTCCCGCTAAGAAAATCGAAGATTTTCAAAAATTTCGGGAAGTTATTAGTTTCACCCCGATTTGCAAAAATCGAAATTCCAACAGATGTCGACGTTTTGAGGTTCTAGGAAGCTATTTTGTCTAAATTCCAGATGATGTCCGAGTGTATGTATGTATGTATGTATGTACGTATGTAAATATTCTGTAACTTTTGAACGGATGAACCGATTTTAATCGTCCAGGTGTCATTCGACGTGGCTTGTTAATTACTATAAGCACTGAAAATTTGAGCTTAATCAGTAGGGTACGTTCGGAGATATTTCAAAAATAAAATTTTTTTAAAAATGTTTTTTTTGAATAACTCTTAATTCGCTTGATGGATTTATTCCAAAATCTTATCGGCTCTAAAACTTTATAAGCCGCGTCGAATGCCACCTCAACCAACAAAATCAGTTCATTCGTTCAAGAGAAACCGTGAACGAAAGAATTAAAAAAAAATTTTTTCTAGTTTTTTTGAAATTTCTCAAAAACAACTCGATAAATCAATTTTAAAATTTGATCAGCTCTAGAACTCAATAAAACGCGTCGATTGCCACCTCCACCGTTGCAATCGATGAATTCGTTCAAGAGATATCGTTGGAGAAAAAATGGTCAAAAACGTTATTTTTTAAAAACAAAGGCATAGAAAAGTATTTTCGAGCTCGAAGAGCTCGAAAATGTATTCTCAATAATGTTTTCAAGCTCAAGGAGCTCGAAAACTGCGGAAAGTTTTGGGGCTGGCCCGCAGGGTCAACTGAAAGACCGATTTTTTTTTTTTTCAATTCAACCGACATTTATATTAATGAAGACAATAAATTCTAATTAAATTACTTAATTAATAATTCACAGACATTTTATATGAGATTTTAAAAATGATTATATAAAACCATCATGTTTGTATATGCTCGGGAAAAAATGCTTAGATATGATCATATCTATTCATGTATGATCATATATGAGCTCAGATATGAACATGTCTGTTCATGTATGATCCTATATGACCGCATATATGATCATGCATGATCATAGCTGTTCACGTACGATTATATATGAGGCCATGTATGATCATGTATGGTCATATCTGCACTTGAATAGGAGAAAAATGTTCAGACATGATCATATCTGTTAATGTATGATTCTATATGAGCTCATATATGACTTCATGTAAGATCATGTATGAGCATGCATGATAATATCTTCAGCCTTTTACGACGAAAAATAATCAGGTATGATCATATCTGTTCATGTATGATCATATATAAACTCATATGCGACTTAAGTTTCTATAATTATTCTTCTCTAGGCGCGTTATGGAAAAATGATGAGAGTGAATTTCTACGATGCGCGCGCACAGGGATGACACGAAATCTAAATAAATGTTGAAGTTGCTACATACACAACACGTGTTTTACTTTAATACAAATGCGAATTGTATATGCATATACAATTCGCACAGATGTGAGTAATAATTATATTCAGTATACTGGATCACTGTAGTGATTTAAATTGAACATTTTGATGAATATTTATACTTTTCGTAGAAATTAGTGAAAAAAATTGTACTTATATTCTTTTTCAAGTGCTCTGATATAATTGAGGTTAACTTTCCGTATGAATTATTTGTTGATATAAATTATTATATTATTATTTAATATAATTCATACTAAATATTATTAAATTCTTAATTTTTAATACTTATTATTAATTATTTAATATTTAAAAAATAATTCAATAAATTTAATACAAAATTTGTGATAAAAATTACAATCGAATATTAAATTAAAATAACAAATATTTAAAATTAATAATCGAATAATATTTTTTATAAATTATTAAATATTAAATTTAGAAAATAATAAACTTTTTTAGAATGATTAATTAATAAATTCAATAAAAAATATTAAATAATAACGAAAATTAAATATTTAATTAAACTGTTAATTTTTAATATTAATTTCTCTACAATAAATTTTATTCATCAACCTAATATTCTGTTATTGTAGATTTTATGACTATTAATGGTACTATTCAATTTGCTGCGTTGTCAAACTTTTTGAAAAATATTTAAAATTAAATAACTTATTATTTTATTTAAATTTAAAATAAATTATCGATTATTTTATAATAATTTAGTTATTTAATGCATAAAAGATTATTTCGGTAATATAAATGTCATTAAATCACTAGTAAAAACTTGTTACGTTTTTTGAAGGTACAGTCTCGAGCTAAATTAATCCTTCTCAAGTAACGTACTATGGTATATCTATATATATATATGTATTGTGAGATGAAACGCAGTAAACAACCTGTACGTCCCAAACCTCCTTAAAAAGGACCTATATACCGAGAAAAAAATTCTCCCGTTAGGAAAAATTTTAGCTCAATTTTAAAAAGTGTTGGTAGCCATTTGAAATTTCCAATTTACATAACACGCAAAAAAAAATTTCTTTCATTAACAATATTATAAATTTTGAACCGTTTGAGATAAAAATTTGACTCTAGAATATTCTTGTAGGGCATTAAATTTCCTAGAAAAAAGTTCTGGGAGTCAAATTTCTAAACTCAATTTTTGGTATACTTACAGGCCATCAAAGTCTAGAGTTAACAGAATTGTACAGTTTTAAGACTCATTATTAAGGAGGTTATCGGTTATAGGGTTTTAAGCGTGAAAAAAAAAAAACACTTTTGTGAATTTTTTCAGCTATATGGATAGAGTAAACTGATTTAAGCCTTTTGAACATTGCTAAGTGTCATTTCAAGAACATCCCCTGAAAGTTTTACGCGAAAATATCCACAAACAAGCCGGCCCTACTTAAAAAATCTCATAAGATCCGATAGCTTCGTATAAATTCTCATAGAAATTTTATGAGGATGAATGAGTTCTATGGGAAGCGGGAGTCCTCTTCTCATAGAACTCACTGAATTTTATGAGATTGTATAGGAGTTATTTAAAAAAATTATTTTCTGAAAATGAGTTTTTATAAGGTTGGATGAAATAAAATATTCACGGGATTTATAGGAATCTATAAGAAAGTAATAAAATTTACAAAATTTCTATTTGGATGAGAATGTATAAGGAAATGATCTCGTCACTTACAACTGGAATCTATGAGAAAATAATAAAATTAGCAAAATTTTTGTTTTAATGAGAACATATGAGGAAATGATCCTGTCACTAATAATTGGATCCTATGAGAAAATAATAAAATTTATAAACTTCCCGTTTGTATGAGAACGTATCCAAAAATATTTTTATCAGTCACAATTGGATTCTAAAAGAAAATAATAAAATTTACAAAATTTCTGTTTTAATAAGAACGCATGAGAAAATAATCCTGTCATTAATAATTGAATTTTATGAGAAAATGATAAAATTTATCATTTTCCCGTTTGTATGTTCAATGACTTGTTGTCTCATGTAAGTTACGGTATTCACGCATATAAACATATTAGTCTAGTAAATTCCCGAGTCGAAATTTAGAGCCCATTTAGAGCCTTCTCAAGTCGGATCTATTTCGGACTTGGAGGCTCTAAATAGAGCCTGTTTCTATGTTAAATTAGGTCCGATTTTGGTCCCTGAGGTGCTACAAATTTCCGTTTTCAGCACTTGAAAGCTCAATTTAGGACCTGATGAAAATTAAAATTAGGTCCGATTTAGGACCTGTAAGCCCTAGTTTTTTGTAATAATAATAATAATAATAATAATATTAATAATAATTCTGATATTATTAATATCATTACCATTATTAATACTGTGATTAATAATAATCTATATATGGCCGTATATTAAAATTTCCAATAAATACATAGCTATGTATATAAATTTCAACTAAATTTAAAAACAAAAGACTAACTCGATTTTTTTTTTTTTTTTTGTCAGTCATTGTTATGCGGGAATCATCAGATAAGTGATTAATTCAATTTCTAATCTAGTAGAAATTTTTTTTTTCCGCGAAAAAACGCTATAATTATCAACTAACCGCGCACGCCTTAGTGGGATTCGAACCCGGGACCTAACGAACGAAAGACCAACGCATTAACGACTAGGCTACGCTATCGACAGTGACTATTAAGTTTACTTGTGCTATATGAGATTGAAAGAATACATCAATTCAAAAACAGCAAAATATAATCGAAAATCTATTATTGGTAATAACAAAAAAATTTCTTATTTTTTTTCATGTGCCATAGAATCCAGTATGTCAGTAGTTGTGATATGTGTAATTTTGGTTATATAGTTATGTATAAAATTGTTTAAAAAGTATATAGGCTCTACCCCCATGAAAAAAGTTTATAAAAAAATTATATGTTAAAATATGAAAAAAATATATTTTTCATATAAAAAAAATATATCAAAAATATATAAATATATGTAAAATACGCATGAAAAATATATTTTAAATAGCTAACTTTTGGCCAATTTTCGTATATATTTCATATATTTCAAATATATTAAAAATATATCTTAGAATATATAAAAAATACATGTATAGAAATATAAAAAAAATATAAGTATGGTAATATAAAAAACATATATTAGTCATATATTTTAAATCTATCAAAAATGTAATTGCAAGAATATAAAAAAATTATATGAAAAATCAATTTTTAAGTTAATCAACAACATAAAAAAAGAAATATAAAAAGTATATATACATATAAAATATATATTTTTATATAATTTTTTTATATTTTTTTTACTTAGGTTGTTGGTTGCATTAAAAATATATTTTTTATATAATTTTTCTATTTCTTTTTCTATGTATTTCATTAACTTAAAAATATATTTTTTAAATATTTTTATACATGTATTTTTTATATATACCAAGATATATTTTTAATATATTTAAAATATATTTGTTATACAAATTTTATATATTTTTAATATATTTTTTTTATCAATTTTTTTCATGGAGGATATTTAGACATTTACATTGACTACGAAATAATTACGAGCTCTCTTTACATATATTCATAAGAAATAACTGTTTAAAATTATAATCTGTTAGTAATAAAAAATTTTGCTCGTATAAAGTTAAAGAAATCGATTTTTCATTTTTGCTCATTAATATATTTCCACTCAGCCACAAACTGTCATATAACTTACATCAATGATACCACGAAAGAAAATTTTCTATTGTACTAAAAGATAAACTGTTCCCATAAAAATTATGTCACTCTAACTATTAAATAATTAAATGTTTTCACTATGTCTTGTATAAAATTATAACTTAGTGAGTTACTAAAACATTTTATAAATTGAAAATATAATTTTTCTCAAAATTTTAAAATACAGTTTTAAGTACCACAACTTGAAAATTTTTTATGTTCTATTTTGAGTTGCATGAAATTTTTTTTAAGTACTATAATTTTATTTAATAAAAAATACTATAGCCAAAAACAGGCTGATTCAACTGTTGGCCAAATATCGGCCATACTTCGGCCTGTTTTCGGCCAAAGATCATTACTTGCGATAATTTTATTGAAAAAAAAATATAATCTGGCCGAAAAAAGGCCGATTCATTTGTCGGCCAAATATCGGCTTCTTTAAGAAAAATAAAATTTTTTTGGCCATTTTTCGGCTAAATTAAGCTGTTTCGGCCTATTTTCGGCCAAATATTTTTACCTGGGTTTATATAAAAATTGATAATCAACATTTTGTAGCAGTTCCTATAAACAGTAAGGAACGTGAGTAATTATAATATGCATGCGGAGTGATTAAAATTTTGTTAATAAATGCAATTTTTCCATTTTGATAAGGTAAATAAATTAAACTAAAATTTTCCTTATTAAAAAGGTTTACAGTTTAATTCACCACCTGCTTATCTAACTATTGTTATCAATAAATTTCGTTGTATGTCAAAAAAATAATGCTTACAATTAATTTTAAAAAATTTTTAATTTTTTTTCATCATCATAAATTATTTAATTACATATAATGAATCGAAATTTATTACGGGACTATTATTGTCGGACTTGAAGGCTCAAAATCGGACCTCTCAGTGAATGTTGGAACCTCCGGGTTCAGAGTCGGAGCTACAGGACTACAGGGCTCTAAATCGGATCTATTGAGGGCTAGAGGGGCCTATATAGGCTCTAAATTTCGACTTGTTAACAAGTGCCTTTTCGACGAAAGCCCGTTCAAGACCACCGAAAATTATGATTAAGGTCTCATTTGATTCGAAATGGCATCTATAAAAAATGTAAGTGGAAATTTGGGGCTGGCAAAAATTGTAAAAGTTATAAACAATTTAGTGAAAAAAAAAAACAGTGGTTTGGTTTTTTGCAAATAGTTCAAAAACTATTTGAGATATCCAAAATCTGAAAAAAGATCCTTAAAGAGCAGGAAATTTCAATAAAACTTCCTGCCTCCCCGAACTGTACTGACAATATTTATAATTTCAATTTAGCGGTGAAAATGGGACTAAAAATGGGTAGCGGCGCATTCACGCGCGTTGATAGAATCAATAGCATAATCGAAAAAAATTATTTTAACCGATTAAATATAAATATTAAGAAATAAAAAAATTTGGTACTTTCTAAACACATGGATTGATAATAATCTACCGAAAAAAAATTTTTACCCCAATTTTTCAATTAACTATGCTTTTGGTAATTACCCTGATTCAGAAATCTAATTTGGAATGATTCAATCCATGTTAGAGTGTATACCTATATATAGTCAATTTTGCCCACTTAGAATTGTGTTGAATCGTGTTTGAATTATTCTAAATTAGATTTCTGAATCAGGGTAGTTAATTTTTACTTGTTGAAAGTTTACATAAAAATCCTGATTATTTCTAAACTAAGAACCCAGGATTATTTTTACTGCTTGGAGCTATTCTTGAAAGGGTTTAATAAAATCGCCGTTGGAAAAATTAAAAAATTTCGATTTTTCACTTTTTTATTCACAATCTAAGGAATTGAAAAATTAGAAATGTAACTAAAGCAATCAAGAAATTTTTTTGTTATTTTTTTGATTATTTTGTTTTTTTATTGCTAAAAGCAACATAACAATAATATTAAAAAATTTTTTTTTGGGAATAAGATACTTAATGAAAACAATGATTTTTAAGAAAAAAATCGTCCCTCAAAAAAATTTTTTTATTACTAAAAGCGCATTTTCTAATTAACAATTTTTTTTTGTTGCTTAATATTAATATTAAGAAACAATTTTTTTTTTTTTAAATCATAATTTATCATGTTCTCTTGTATTATAAAAAAATAATACTTTTTTAACAATTTCTCATTTGTTTATTAAACAAACAATTTGTTGTAAACAAATAAATTTTTACGCTATATTTTTTCTTAAATACTAAAAAAAATACCAATGTTACAATTTGGGAAATTATCCCAAATTAATTAAAAATAAAAATTATTTTTAATTATTTAATTTTATCCAGGTTTGGCCTCGTTAGAGTGTCTATAGACCCCTGGTGGGCCGTGGTCGTCGATTATTTTATTAATTATTAATTTTTAATTGTTTTTCACAATTTAAAAATATTTTCGATGCCGGTTCCAAATCCGTATAATTATTTTTACAATAACAGGTGAATGGTAGGAAAATCGGCAAGAAACCTGAAGGAAACCCGAACTGCTGTTGAGCGCTCAGAGTTATAGGACAGGGTGGAATAGCTGATAAGCGCTCGCCCCTGGGTGGTAGTAATGTTATGGACAGGCCATGGTGAAGGTGAAAATATTGGGGGTGCCAATCGGCACCCCAAAATAAGGTTGAATTAATTTAAGATTAATTATAATTTATTAATTATGTCTGGAGAGCAGAGGTTTGAGCTCCATGAGCTCTCTCGTAAGACTGACTATATAGTCGTTATAAAAAATATAATAGAGCCAACAGAGTTGACAAAATGTTGACGCTGCATCTCAAGTTTCCTGTGAGAGAATCGTCGTGGCCCGGGTCTCATGCATCGTCATCTGTTTTGACTACCCGCGAGCCACGGCGACTCTCTTATCATAACCGATTTCCGTTACATTCCATAAAATTATTTTATTAAAAATAATTAATTTAATTTAATCGATAAAATATTACGGGAACGTAACACTAAAAACAACCATGTGTTTTTTTTTTATCGGAAAACATTTTATGAATATCCGAGTCGATTTTTATCTGTTTTTTCTTGTAATTTAAACAATTTAATAAGGTTTAAAACTGACATTTTTCAAGATTATGAAAAAAAAAAAAAAAACAATTGAATAACTTTTTTAAAAAAACTGCATTAATTGAATTTAAAACTATTACAAAAGATAAAGAGAACATCATATTATTAAAATTTCAATAATAAATAAAAATAATTTTTTTTAAGCTTAGTCTTGGGCATATAGAGTACTGGATGGCTTTAAGTAAAAGAATAAATTTCTATTTCCAAATGCATGTGGTGGCCGAGCGAGCTAAAGCACTTGACGAACTGTTTTAAGAGCTCCAATCGAAGGGTCGACAGTTCGAGTCCCATCATATGTCGGAAAAATGAAGATTTCTTCTTTACCGAAGTTGAAAAATAATGTGTAACTCCCAGTGGGTAATATGAATTGTTTGTGAACGTGCGTTTCTGATTTTACGACTTGAAAATCGAGCGCAAAATCTAACAGATTCTACGGCCATCTATTAGAACAATTATGTTAATTAACACTCCTCAGTCACTCGGGGCCATGTCAGAGGACCCCTAGATCAAATTCTACTTGAATTTAGACGACAGTGGGGTAGTTCCACGCCTCCAAAATTAACATATAAAAGGGCCAGCAAACACTTGCTCGAGGACTTAGGCCCTGGCCGTCACCTAGAGTGGACTGATGACGCTTAGCGAGGTCCCTACTCTAGCACCAGGACTCATTACAATTTATATGAGTCGGCCTAACGATAAGTTCATTATATCTAGTCATTTAGCCCAGTAATCAGTTCTATTTCGTTTAAGCTGTTACCTGAAAAATTTTGTCTATTGAAACTTATATTTATATTAAAACTAAATTATTAATTTTATAAGTGATACTGGTTTTGACTCAAATTAATTAATTAAGGAGATTTGTGAGACTCCTTCGTCTGGTTAAAGAAAAACCAAATTTGATTACTGAGTGAGTGTGGTGGTTTGATATACAACATCTACCCGTGAGGATTTACCGAAGAGGATCGACATCGAGTCCAAGAAACCCGCAACGAATCGGAGATCGATATCACCAGTAAGCCCACGTACAACCAGATAAGTTTTGACAAATTATTAATAAGTTTCCCTCTCTCTCTTCAACGCGACATTACATAATTAATTAATAATATTGTTCCTCGCGTCCAATAAATAAATGTGCGTTTAATAAATTTATGTCACTGTCGCTGGACGCTTACTCATTCGCAAAGGAAATTAATTTATAAAAGAAAGTGGGAAACTTTGTAGAAAATTCGGGAACCTTGTTTAAATAAAGTGTGAATTTATTGTATTTCGTGTTAAACTTAATCATCACCAGCGTCCTTTAGAATAAGTTTATTTCAGCCGCGTGTCCGGTCAGAACGAGTCGACCTACAACCTGAGATCTATTTTCCCGATCTTCCGAACCAACGACGAAATAATTATAAGTTTATATTAATATAAAAATATTTAAATTTATTAAGTATAATTATTCGGGAAATTTAATTAACTGTGGTTCGTGGCTACTGGACACGAAGTAGCCAGGGCCAACCGTTATATGTTACTAGTAATTATATTATTTTTTTAAACAAAGAAATAATAGATTTTATTTTCTTATTCAATTCAACTGAAAATAATTTCCAAATTTAAATTATTCCAAATCATTTTTAATTATCTGAGGAAACAGAAATATACGATATTTCTCTCATTTTTTTTATTATTATCTCATAGAATCCCATAAGTATGTCGCCTACGAATTAACGTAATAATAATAAAACTATTTTCCCATTCATTCTTTTACAACAATAAGAAACAAGACGTCTATATTCCCAATTGATTCTCTTACGAAATGTAAGTATGACGCATTCCTATTCATTCCGATAAAAATGTTAACATATACGACAAATTTTATATAAGAATGAATGAGACATAAGTTGAAGGATTTGGTAAGTTTCTATCGGATTATGGTCGGATTTGAATATTCTCATAGGTTCTAATATGGGCTATCATTTTTCAATGGGACACTTTGCCGGCGATTCATTCTCATAAAAATTTTTTTATGAGAATCTATCGGATTTTTGAAGCAGGGGGTGGCAAGGCTTTCCCAAGAATGCCTTTGATCACGATTTGCGGTGATCACTGTATCTCAGCTAAAACTTATCCGGAGTCGAGTACCTTAAAATTTAGTTGAAGTATCATCAAATCTTACTCCCAACGATCTCTGATAATTTTTTTTTTTTCATTTCTACATTTTTTGTGGTTATGTAAAGTGAAAAGTGCTATAGTTCATGAAAAATTCCGCCATTTTGGGGGTGGAAAAAATCCTCAATGTAAAAAAAATCTCAAACTCAACGTTGGAGGGAGGTATTTCATATGTAGAAAGTGTGTACCAAGTTTCAAATGAATTGGTCATGTAGTTTTTAAATGGCAGTGATCACGGGCTTTGAAAAAGTAGTATCAAGAAAAATGTGTTTGAAGTCTTAGAAGAAAAAAGTGAAAAAATTTTTATTTTTTTTTCATCTTACGAGATGATGAGACAAGGGTTGCTCTGATGGACTTTAAATTTGGGGGATATATTCTTGAAATGTTTAACTATAAGAAAAGACAAAAAAAAAAAAATCGATTTTTCAAGAGTGCAAAACCCTATAACCCCCTTAAAAATATCAATAATACGAGGAAATTCTTGGATTAAAATTTAATAAAGTGATTAAAAAATTTGTTCTACATGTAGTGCATTTAAATCTCTAGCAATAACCACATTGTGATAAATAATATTTTATTGACGATTAAAAAAAAAATATATATAGGCCAAAAACTGGTATACAATACAAGTAAGAAAGATGTAACTATTTTTTTATGATCCCAGCTTTCTTTAATTGCTTCATTAAATTTTAGTTCAAGAATTTTTACGTAGTATTGATATTTTTAATAATAGTCAAAACTGCATGACTCTGTTTACTTTAGACTTTGATGGCCTGTAAGTATACCTAAAATCGAGTTTAGAAATTTGACTACCCAGACATTTTTTTAGGAAATTTAATGCCTTACAAAAATATTCTAGATTCGATAGGTTGGTTTTTTTTGGATCACCTTAGAGGAAGATGTAAGTGAGAGAAAGCTGCTAGTTGTAGACTAATAGAATAAGAATTTGGAATAAAAATCATAAAAATTATAATCGTTCAGTGAAAATTTAGTTTACCTTAATAAATTCCACCCTTATTTTTCCTCCAAGAATATCAGATTCCTCGTTATTGTACATTAATTTACCCTTTTGGATTGTGAAAGGAATGTACTCGTTATAAGCGACACCTCTTCCAACTTTCTCAAAAATATCCAAATCAGTAACGACTGTATGATCACCATTTAAAACAACATCGAATACCTGGAGGAAAAAAGAAGTGTAATTCAATTATAAAACTGTTTTTCATTCAAAAAAAATAAAATAAAAATTTTTCCACCTACCTTCATATTTGGGGAGTTGAAGTAAACTTCGCAAAATTTTAGTATCATCACATACTTGCCATCTTCACTAATAGGAATATCGTAGCCAAAAGTTGAATGATGATAGCGCTCTGTTTGATACAAAGCTTGATCTACAGGATTTATTCGGCCAATAATTAATTGTTTTCCATAATCCGAGGCGGTCCCAACTTTCCCCATTAATGGATCTCGTATGTATTTAATTCCAAAACTATCGGTAAATGTTTCCCCACCAGCATTAATTGCATAAATTACTTCCAAGCAGAGAGCTTGAGTAATATATTCAAAAAACACAAGTAACGAAAAAACATACTTGACAGTTGAAATTTCGTGAATTTTCATCTCAAACAATAGTCATAAGAATTCTATATTAAAAGACGGTTTTTCATAACCATTTATTTTTCTGAAAAAGTTATCAGAATGCAAACAGACTTATTTAACTTAAGTTCAATAAATTTCTAATAATTAGATAAATCTTTAAATTCACTGCATTGTGCTTTAGTCATTGACTTTTTTAGATTTGAAAAAATTTTTAATACCTCAAAGAATGTACAATTGTATGAATTAGAATCATTTTACCTGATTCCCACTATTATACTTCATTTTATTACAACGTGCCAGATTGCTGTTGGCTACTAATGAAGTTTAGTAAATAATAATAATAATAATAATAATAATAATAATAATAATCATAATAGTCAAAATAATAATAATAATTATTATTATTATTATAATTATCGCTAGTACTATTATTTAAATTGCCAATACCATTGACGTAAGGTATAGGCCAAGGGCCACGGTTATTGGGAACTGACACGGAGGCGTGGCTTAAAAACATGTCGGGCGGTAGCTTACACTTTTAAATGCGTAAACTATGTGATAGCAGGGTAAATAAATAAAATATTATTAAATTTCATAGACATATTCTCTCGGACGGGTTAAATCTCAAAACAAAAAAAAATACATGATCCCGAACTAATTTTATTTGTCGGCTATTTAATTAAATGTGGAATAAACCACGAAAAAAGTGAGAAACATGTGATCGTAGTTACCGCGCTTTGTGTACAAACGTCATGACTGTGAATGTAGCAGACATCAGACAAATTTAAATTTATAAATAATTAGAGTAAATTATTGAAAAAATAATATTTATACAAGAAGAAACTTGTTAATTTCAAAATTTTTTAAATGTGCATTTTTTTTTAATTTGATTTTATTAATTATTTACTCTTGCCCGATAGCACGACTTGCTTGTGAAAAAGTTGGTATTCATTAGTTTGCGACAAACTTGACAACAAGTTGTCGACAACTCTACCCTGATAGCCACCCTAATCGTAAGTTAACTACAAGCTACTGCCGTATTCTAAAAGATTACTTAAGGCTGGACCGCACCTAACGAAATTCTGAATTTAAGCATTCTGATTACTTTTGGAATATTTATGGGACTTGAATGATGAAAATCTTCCGAGGAAGTTCGTCTTCGGCTTTAAGTCGGAAGCTAAGAAAATTGCTGTTATGACAATTATTTAATAGATAATTAGAATTCTTAAATTCAGGATTTCGTTAGGTGCGGCCCAGCCTTTACCCTAATAGCCACTTTAGCTTGAAATTGAGGGTAATTCGATGTCGAAATTACCTGAAATCTGCTGCCCGAATTTGCAGACAATTTCACAGCAAAAGTTGAAAATAAAAATTTACGGTTAATTTTTATTCAATTTAAACCATGAAAGCACGAGTTAATCGTGAAAAAGTTGGTCATTTATTAGTTTCCGATCAACTTGACGACAAGTTGTCGACAACTTTAGCTTTTGCAAATTTTGGCTACAAGTTACCGCCAACTTTCTGAGAAAGTTGGCGCCAGTATGGAGCTGCAACTGGAATGCAAGTTTCTGAGAATATTGAAAGAAAACTTACCGTCAACTTATGATTGCACACTTTTGCAATAAATTTTTGCCACCAACTTTCTCAGAAAGTGACCGTCAACTTATTGGATTTCCAACTTTTGCCGCCAGCTTTCTCAGAAAATGTCTATCAACCTTGGAGGGACCAACTGTTGGAGGCCAACTTGGCGGGTGCCATTAGATAGCCCTAAACAGACATCTGGACAACGTACTACTGTGGCAAGAACGACATCTAGGAATCGTGACAATGTACCAACGCTACATCTGGTAATAGCGACATTCGTCCAGCGTGACATTTGTCCTACATACTATACGGAAACTGTGACACTCATGCAAGTGCGACAACTGAAACATACGACATGTAGACAAGTCAACACTTTGCCAACGTGACATTTGACAAACAGGACATTCGTCCAGCTCCCTTAACTTGGCACCTCAAAATTAATTTTTTAAATTTTGTTATAAACAAATCAATTGTTCGTCCAATGTCCGTCAATGTCCGATATAATTTTTTATTTGTCCGATAATTGTTTATTTTTAAAAAATTAAACAAATTTTTGTTCTTAAGTTGGCACTCACTCTCGCTAATCGAATGGTTTTTTTTTTTATTTGATAGATTAATTTTTTTTATTGATTGTCCGATTAATAATATTATTTGTCCTATGGTTTTTCTATTTTAAATTAATTTTTTAATCGAATTAATTTTTTAATTAGTAATTACCAATGCGCATGCGCAAAAGTAAACAGCTTTGAGACAGCCGCCATATTTGTTTATACCTTATCAGTGGTTGTACTCCAATATCGGAGTACTTATACATGTTTAGATAAATATAATTTTGTTATTTGTTTATCAACAGCTAGAAGCAAAAAGTGAAAGTTAAATTATATTCATTAAAAATACCTTTTCAAGTAAGGTAAAATCTGTGAAATTACCATGTCTTTGAGACTTGGAAAGGGCTACACAATTTTCTGCAGTATTTGTCTACCTTCCAAATTCTTGGTATTTACTTTACTTTTGGTCGAATTTTTTATAATTTTTATCATTGATTTAGTTCTATCAAAACTTAATTTAATTGGTTTTTTTTAAGGTTAATTTAGTTGGATTGACGATGATTTCGGATCCATACTCCATCGTCAAGTCTCCATTTCAAAAAAAAAAAACGCCAAATATTTATTATTTGATTAAATACGAAAATATTCATCGAAATTTTTGAGAAATTATTCAAGATAACATGGCATCAAGTACGTCATTACAGTATAATTTAATATTATACATTATTGCTTTATGACTATTTTTTTTTTCACGTTCAATTATCAATTGTGTACTAATATTTTGAGTAAATTTTTTTTACTTTAATATAAGATTTATTGGTTTCAAAATTTGTATCAATGATATACATAAGTTTGAATGAAAATATTGGTTGTTTTGTTAAATCTTAAAAAAATTTTAAATATTTATTTCTTAAGAAAAATATTTTTATTCTATGTAACTTAAATATTGTTAATTGACATTTTAAATTTTAATCGTCGAATTGACACTAAAATACAACCGTAGAATATATGAAATTGACTACTAATTATTGGTGTTGATGCAGATATGAACAGCGGCTTGAAGCGTGCAACTCCGCCAAGAAAAGCACACAGTCTTGTAGCACTAAACACCATCGCTGACGGGTTCTGGATCTTTTCCACCTGACTTATGTCCAAACCATGTTCAGTTACGGTAGTAATGATATCAGCAGTACACCAAGTTCTATGATTAAGTATAACAGTAGTTAGTCATTTTTTATTATTTTTAATTTATCAGTGATGATTTATATATAATTATTGCAAGTTTTTTAAGGTCCTCGAGTATACAAATAACCTCAGAATATATCGAATTGTGGTATAATGCTGAACGCCATTGAATATTATGTTTTTCCTGGAATAGTTGATAAGGAGTTAAGAGACGTGTTCTGTAAGAAATCGGACGATGTAAGAGTAAACATTTTTTCATACTCATCAGAGATGCAGTGTCAGTTTCGCGCACTTTATTCTTTTTTGTTCTGACTAGGAAGAAGTTACTAAACTATATAGTACTGGATCTAAACAAGTTATTGATCATATGTTTGATGAATTATCATTTTATCTATATAAGTCAACAATTCAGTTTATATTGAAGGTGAACAAAAAATCAAGAACGTAAACAAAATAAGAAGAATTTAATTTAGAGTTTTTTGCAAAAAAATAATTAATAACTTACGAGTACTGAGGGAAATAACATTAAAAATGTGGAGAGAATAAAAAAAACTAATTGTAATTAAAATTTAATTAAAAATTTTTCGAAAATAATGATTAATTATTGTATGGGACCTGAGGCCAATTAATTATGAAGTGGGGAAAGAATAGAAACAAATTAATTGTAATTTAAATATAATTTAGATTTTGTCGGAATTAATAATTGATTCTTGAATGAGGCTTGAGGCCAATTAAAATTAAAGTCTGGACAGAAAAAAAAAAAATGATAGGAATCAAAATTTAATTTTAAATTTATTGAAAGTAATATTTAATTATTGTAAAAAGACTGAGGCCAATTAAATTCAAATTGTGGGCATAATAAAACAAAATAATTGTAATTCAAATATAATTTAATACTTTTCGAAAGTAATAATTAATTATTGTGTGTAGCCTGGAGCCAGTTAAATTTAAAGTGTGAGTGGAATAAAAAAAAATTGGAATTTAAATTTAATTTACAATTTTTCGAAAATCATAATTAATTATTGTATGAAGCTTGAGGCGAATTAAATTTAAAGTGTGGAGAGAAAAAAAATTAATTGTAATTTAAATATAATTAAGATTATTCCAGAATTAATAATTAATTATTGTATGAGGCTTGAGGCTAATTAAATTGAAATTGTGGACAGAATAAAAAAAAATATTTGTAATTTAAATAAAATTTAGATTATTCCATAATTAATAATTAATTATTGTATAAGGCTTGAGGCCAATTGAATTGAAAGTGTGGAGAGGAAAAAAATTAATTGTAATTTAAATATAATATAATTTAAAACTTTTCGAAAATAATAATTAATTATTGTATGAGGCTTGAGGCCAATTAAATTTAAAGTGTGGATGGAATAAAAAAAATTTGGATTTAAATTTAATTTACAATTTTTCGAAAACCATAATCAATTATCGTATGAGGCTTGAGGCCAATTAAATTCAAATTGCGGACAGAATAAAAAAAAAATAAGTGTAATTTAAATATAATTTGGATTTTTCCGGAATTAATAATTAATTATTGTATGAAGCCTGGAGCCAATTAAATTTGAAGTGTGGACGGAATAAAAAACAAATAATTGTAATTTAAATTTAACTTAGAATTTTTCGGAAATAATTATTAATTATCGTGTGAGGCCTGAGGCCAATTAAATTTAACGTGTAGATGAAATAAAAAAAAAATAATTGTTATTTAAATGTAATTTAAAACTTATCGAAAGAAATAATTAATTATTGTTTGTGGCCTGAAGCCAATTAAATTTTAAGTGTGGGTGGAATAAAAAAAATTGTGATTTAAATTTAATTTTGTTCTTACTTTTTAATTACAACAAACGTTTAACAAATTATTTAATTAATTATAAAAAATGAAAAAAAAAAAATAATAATAATAATAATTTTTCAGTAAATTAAAATTAACGAAAAACAATTTTTTGACAACATATTTATAATCCTCGTATTAATAAATTTTAGTGACATAAAATATGAATGTTTTCTTTAGAAAAGCGTAAATATTTATATAAATAGGTAAAGTCTTATTTGTAATAATTATATCAAATATTCTTCGAAAACAAAACCTATATAAATTATTTAATAAATATATTTAGTAGATAAAAAATTTTGAACCAACAAAACTAATATTTTATAAGCTAATGAAAATGAAATGTGAACACATAATTTTTTAAATGCAATAAAATATTTTAAATAACTTATTTACGATAATTTATATTACGTTTAGCAGTTACGTAATTTAGCATTATATTGTCATACTTATTAATTTAAAAAATGGAAAGAAATGGTATTTTTAAGTTGTGATAGACAGATTATTACAAAAGTTATATTTTCTACTTTTTATTAGAATTTTTTGTTTTTTGTTTTATGGAATAAAAATATTAATACTTACTCCAGGCATCGTGGAAATACGTATAGCTAGTATTCTAGAAAGCTCTTCTCGTTGGTAATATTCTTCTTTAACGTTATTGTATTTTCCTGGCAAATTTTTTATAAAAATCAATACATTATTCGATAAATTTATAACAAAAAAATAAAAAGCACATTATAAGTACATACGAATTATCCCGATAGCTTTCTTCTGCCTTGTATTCCATAGTAATCTTATAGTTGCTAATTCGTAAATAACTCAAAATATTAGTTAAGTACACACTTACTAGTACACAACTAATAATTGACCACGTAAAAAAAAATAGCCAATAAGCAATAATATATAATATTAGATCATACAATAATCCCGTACTTGATGCCATGAAATCGTGAATAAGTACTCAAAAATTTCAATGAATATTTTCGTACCTATCAAAAAAAAAATATATATATCTGGCGTTTTATTTTTTTTTTAAACGGAGACTTGACAATAGAGTACGGATCCGAGATCATTGTCAATCTGACCAGATTAACCTGAAAAAAAAAAAAAAAACAATTAAATTAATTTTCTATAGGACTAACTCAATGATAAGAATTGTAAAAAACTAAACCAAAATTAAATCAAACGCATAATAAAATATATAAGATTTGTTTAGCAGGATATTATTTTAATTTATGTTTTTTTCTTCTAATCAATCATTTAAAAACTAATTTTAACAGATACACAATATAACATTATGAAAAAAGAAAGTGTTTTTATTGTAAAAAATAAACAATGATAATGAGTGAGCAGAAAAAAATTCAAACCACTTTAATAAGTATTTAGTATTTTGCCTATGACTTATTAATTATATGCTAACATTGAGATGTCATTTAAATTCAAAAATGGTCATCAATAATAACAATGTTTTCGCTATTAAACTAATGTACATTACACTCGTAATTTACGCACGTTGGCAATAACACATTTATTGTGTTATTTTTATTATTTTTTTACCCGACAACCTTTAAATTTTTTTTGCTATCATATTATCTATTATATCTTTTTTGTAAAGCCAAAAAAGTATAATATTTATCTAAATATAATTGTAAAAAACTTATAAAGCCGATTAATGCATTGTGACTTGTCTTGGAAATCTATATGAAAAAGAAAAAGAATTTTTTTTTTTATATACATCACAAAACTTAAATTTTTTGAATATTTTTTATGACTACTATTTTTAATAACTATTATTAATTTGCGTGGAAATCAAAAATTTATGGTTCATTTTTTTTTTTAATTATTAAATCACAAAAGGACGAAAATATTTTTACCAGACGCAATCTTCGGAATCTGAGTACACGACGACAACCTCGTCATGATCATCTATATAGATCCAGCGATTCTCTTTCTTCGAGAAAATTCCATAATATTAATTGCTAAAATAAATAATTTAGTTATTTAATAAATATATTAATATAAAAAAATAATAAATAAGTCGTTGTACCTGAAGGAAATCAATTTCACCGCTAGAATGAGAAGCTTGACGTGCTGGAGGACCGACGTCTGTTTTAGTTCCGTCAGGTAAGGCATGAAGATAAAAGCATTTGTTGCCGAAGGGACATTTTCTTTGGCCCTTGTTGAAGTACTTGCAATCTTTCTGGCTGTTAAATTAAATGTAGGGACAATAAATAAAATATTTAATAATTGACAAGAAAAGGAGAGAAGGCGAACGAGCCATAAAAATTCTAAAATTTTAAGAAAGCTGACTGGAACATTTGTTTCAACTTCCCGTTGTGAAAATTGAAAATTTTCTAAAAAAGGGAAGTTATTGGCTTCGGTATGATTTTCGAAAATCGAGTTTTCATCAGATCTCAACGTTTTGAGGCCCTACGAAGCTATTTTGACTATTTTCGGATGGACGTGTGTGTGTGTGTGTGTGTGTGTGTGTGTGTGTGTGTGTGTGTGTGTGTGTGTGTGTGTGTGTGTGTGTGGATCGCCGTCGAAGAAATTCTATAAAAAATCGACAGAAAAATCTATAGAAAATTGATAGAAAATTTATAGAAAATCTAGACTCAAGTCTCAAAACTTAGAACTGATTAGATTTTTAAGGGCATTCTCAGACAATGCCCCCACTTTTTAAAAATATATAATGACTTCCATTTGTCATAACCGTATTAAAATTTTATTAATTAATTAAAAAAAATCAAAACCTCAATTGAAAAATGGATAACGTAGTCGTAATTTCGTTGAGATATAGAATTTTAGAACATTATTTGCAATTGATATTAATTGGGAGCTAAACGAAATTTGTTGAATCAATTTTAGCCAACAAAATTTAAAAATTCGAATTATAAAATTGACATGACGATTTTACTGAAATTTATTTAACGAATTTTGTTAAACTCCTAATTGATATCAAGTGTGAATAATTTTTTTTTAAATCTATATATCGGCGAAATTACGACTACGTTGTCTTTTTTTCAATTAATGCTTCAATTTTTTTTTTTTATTAATTAATAAAAATTTAATACACTTATGACAATTTAAAGTCATTGAAAATCCTTAAAAAGTGGGGACACTGTCTGAGAATGGCCTTAAGTTGATTAGTCGAGTAGTTTATAAGTTATACAAAAAAAAATTTGTTTTAGGTTTTTGTTGCTCGAAGAGTTCAAAAGTTTAGCAGTAGTAACGTTTTCGAGTTCTCTAAGCTCGAAAACAGCGGGAAGTTTCGGAGATGGCTACAGGGTCAACCGTTTCCCAGATTTTTTTATAATAAAATATTTTGACAATCAACCAATACTGTCATAAATTTTCCAAACAAGTAGATTATCCAAAAAATATATTTATTAAATATGAAATATTAAAAAAAAATTAATGATTACCTCGGTGCTCCTTTATACTCGATGATAAGTTTTTCTTTTTCTTCCTTTGTGTCGACCCAGTATATGCAGGGACAAACGAAGTCCGAGGAACCATAGCATTCTGGACATGACCGTGTAATTTTGTTATCAAATTGTTTAGCATGACGCTATTTTCTAATGCAACTCAAACAAAAATAGTGATTACAATTTGGTAATATACCAAATCTTCTCTGTTCACAGGAGGTCTTTTCCATAATAACCTCGAAGCAAACTCCACATGCTTTACTACGGCTCCGTTGAACAGCAAACGACAGTTCCATGTCAGCCTCATCTTATTTTATGCAGGCCTTTAGTGATTTAAATATTTAACTAATAAAATTAAAAGACAAAAAATGTGGATAAAAAATTTAAACTTACGCCGGTATGCTGCTGTCGACGTTCTTTATTGAACGGATAAAGAGCAGCACTACCACTAAACTCGCAAATATCTCCATGTAAATAAGGACACTCAAGTTTTTTGCAAACTCTACTTGATTCTGCATAAGGACAGAGAGGTTCTGATGCGGGATCCAATATCTGGCCTAAATTGTTGACTGCTCTAGCATACGATTCTGGTTTGTTGGCTTTAATTGACAACATATCGATGTCATTATCAATGTCGTCGTGATTCAAAGCACAATTAATGGCTGCCAATGTGGTCGGTACGAATTCTGGTGTTTTGACCCATTCGTTTGGCTCATAATTGTTCTTATTTCTGTCACAATAAAAAAAACCTCGAAATTACACCTTGATATTAATAAATTTAAGATTATAATTAAAAAAAAATTACTTACGATTTATCTGGAGTGACGACTGGAGGGAAAGACGTCGATGATGAGTGAGCTGTGTCAGTAAGTGACGATGCTACGACAGATGAACCAGAGTTTTTTCCAGAATCTAATTCTTGATCATCACTGCGATTACTGGTCGAGGTTGTGTGGATATAACGACAGCAATTGCCAAACTTAGAGGTTCCCCATTTGTAAAAACGACAAGGAACTGATGAGGTTCCCTGTTCGCTGGTATTATTGTCCGAGTCATCTGCATTAGTCATTTCATCCTGATCAACTCCAGACTGCTGATTTGAATATCGATACCGACAGTTATCGCCCTCTCGACACAGGCCATTTTTATAATAACTACAACATACAGATTTAGATTTTTTTAAATTGTTATTAAATATAAATGTCATATTAATTTGAATATTTATTATGAGTTTTTCTCACCGGTAAACAATGCTTCTCGTCCAGTCGTCGGCCATTTGCTGCTAAAAAGTATATAAACAGTAAAGAAGGTAAACGAATACTACAAAGAATTGTGTAGCCCTTCCAAAGTCTCAAAGACATGGTAGTTTCACAGCTTTTACCTCACTTGAGAAAGTATTTGTGTTCAATCGAATTTTAATTTTTTAACTCTTACCTTTCACTTCTCATTGCTGATAGATAACATTATACTTATGTAAACATGTATAACTACTGTGGAGGGTAGAGATACCTCTACCCTCCACAATAATTACTCCGATATTGGAGTACAACTACTGATAAGGTATAAACAAATATGGCGGCTGTCTCAAAGCTGTTTTACTTTTGCGCATGCGCATTGGTAATTATTAATTAAAAAATTAATTCGACTAAAAAATTAATTTAAAATAGAAAAACGATCGGACAAATAATATTATTAATCGGACAATCAATAAAAAAAATTAATCTATCAAATTAAAAAAAAAACCATTCGATTAGCGAAAGTGAGTGCCAACTTAAGAACAAAAATTTGTTTAATTTTTTAAAAATAAACAATTATCGGACAAATAAAAAATTATATCGAACATTGACGGACATTGGACGAACAATTGATTTGTTTATAACAAAATTTAAAAAATTAATTTTGAGGTGCCAAGTTAAGGGAGCTCATTCGTCCAGTGTGACATTTGGCAAAGTCGACAAGTGTCTTACGTGACGTTTAGGAATATGGACATCTTAACACAAGGACAATTGTACATTGTGACAATTGGAAAATGTGACTTTTGGCAATGTTACCAGTCGGTTACAAAGGACATATGGATAGCGTGACAGTTGACCATAGTGACATTTGTGAAAAGGTACATTCGGATAAATAATTATTTCTACTTACCAACAATGAACTTATAAGAAATCAGCAGATAAATTAGATTTCTTATGGTAATAAAACATAGAAAGAGAGAAGACATACATTTTAAATGAAACTCCAACTAATGCAGCCAAAAGATTATTTCGATTTGTTTTATAAATTTTAGGGCACAACTTATTAATTTATTTATTTAGAAAAAATGCTAAAACATGGTTTTAGTTTAACTTGAAAATTAATATATGCTTTCTTTTATTACGAATTAATTACAGCAAATAGTGTTCATGTGTAATAAATATATTTATAATTTATTGTTTCCATTGAATTGTAATAAATAAACACGAAATATAAAAATGTATTTGATCCTAATCGAATATATTAAATTAAATTTACTTTCTATTATCACTAACTGAAATTAATATTATTCGACTGTAAATAAGAAAATATTATACAATTAATGGTAATTAAAAATAATCTCGTAATATAAATTTATTTTTAATCCAATTGAATATATGAAATGAAACTTATACTTACCACTATTTATACCAATTATATTCTGATCAATTATGTAATACTATACAAATAAGAGTAACGAGCAACTTGCAGTCACTATGTGACTGCCCAAATATCACTACTAAATATATAAAATATGCAGAAAAAAAGGATTTCTTGCTGCAAAAAATTTTAATTTGCACCAAGAAATTTTATGCATTATAAATTAAATACAAAAATTGTCTTGAGGCGAGAATAGATTTTTTTGGTCAAGAAATAATTCCTTGTACCAAGTAATTTTTCTAGTTCTAAATAAATTTTTGTTTTCAATTCAGAATGAAAAAAATTTCTTGGGGTAAGTAAAAATTTTTTTTTAGGCGAGTAAAGATTTTTTGTGTCAATGAATCATTTTTTTTTCTATGCACATTTTTTTAGCTTTGAGAAGCTTCCTAAAACCAAAAGGGCGTATAAAAATCTGTCATTTTGGAATAAGTAACGCGATATAAATAATATATTCAGTAACATTTAGTCATATTTAGTGACAGAATAATTGAAGTATTAATTTATTTAAAGAAAATAAATACGATCGTTTTTTTTCTCGCTTAATTTAAATGTAATTCGAATGATACAGATAAATCTATTTATCTCAATACTTGGCAATCAAAAAGAGTTTAAACTATGAAAAGGCACAAATTCAAGTCAAAATCTTTCTAACGATACCAAATTTAATAACATTAACTAATTCTATTATATAGATATGTCAGGAAACAAAATTTTCCTTATTCTCTTAATAATATAGATTAGGATATAGCTTAATTATTAATATAAAAAATAATGCTAAAAAGTTTTTTGTTTTAGGAAAATTAATATTTATTATTTTATAAAATGTTGGAAGGTTAAAAACACACAATTATAATTTTTTTTTAAACTTAAATTGCTATAAACTCACAATATACAAAAAAATTAACAATATAATATCTAATAACTGACAATATAAAAAATTTTTAGTTTGAATATTTAGATAATTTATCAGTAAAATTGTTATAAAAATGTATTTCTTTTGTGAATAATTTTTAATTTTCATTATAGCCGTATTTTTTATTTTCTGTTTATTTAAGGTCATTTTCCGATAGAGCTCCCCACTTTTTAAAATATTCAATGACCTTGACTTGTTATAAACAGTATTAAAATTTAATTAATTAATTTTTAAAAAATTGAAGCATTAATTGAAAAAATAACAACGCAGTTACAATTTTGCCGAAATATAGATTTTTAAAAAAATTACTCACAGTTAAAATCAATAAGGAGTTAAACGAAATTTATTAAATAAATTTTAGCCAAAAAATTTGACATTCCAAATTATAATATTGACATGAAGACTTTACTGAAATTTATTTAACAAATTTTGTTTAACTCCCAATTGATATCAAGTGTAAATATTTTTTTTTTTAATTTATATATCGGCGAAATTACGACTACGTT